>JAXQQM020061304.1:0-467318 GCA_034641835.2 Pinus albicaulis
CTAGGGAAACTAATATTCTCAAATTCGCTCCCCGGCAACGGCGCCATAAAGATGTTGTCGACAATTGTTGTCCCTCCTAGAGACAGCCTAGAGTTGCCATAGACTAGTGCCTAGGAAATCTTATCATAGCAAGAAGGCATATAATAAATCTGGAGTGTCAGTCCAAATGCTCTCCTGCTATCTCTTGTAAAACAAGGAAAATGATTTTAAATGGAACCAAAATTTACAGAAACTTCCACAAAGAAAGTAATGTTGCAAAGGCAAGATGCAAAGCTCTAATATAAATACATCAGACAGTTAAGAGACAAGTTACTGCAAAGAGGGCCGGTTCAAGTAATATATCTGAGATCAAATGTACGTCAGAAAGTGCGTGGAGGAAAGAAAACATAGAGGATATTAATTAACTTTGGTGTCACGTGGATACACAACAGAACCATGTATGGGCTTATTAATCTAAGAATCCATACATGACAATGGCGTTTTAAAAGCACCCTCTCAAAGTAACTAATATAGCAGAAAATATGGATGAAGTGAGCATGAAACAATATATCATGCCTGAGCCTATTTAAAGCGCTTGACTAATCCAAGTATGGGCATCAACTAGGATGAATCCTTACTTAAAATCAGTGAGCCACTCGCATTCCAGTAACATGATACGAGAAGAATGTGAAATGAAAAGTTGTATTAAACACATAAGAAAAGTTTACATACTGTAATATACCACAGACCATAATCCTCTAAACAGATAGAACTCCTCCTCACTGAGACCCTACGGGCTCTGAGCCTTCATACAAGAGCTTTTACAAAATGTATACAAAGTGCCTTTCACTGCACAATTTTCTGATGCAAGTCTGGAACCTCTACAATGTTTTTCTCTTGGGTTTTTATAGAAGGAGAAGAAGAAAACCCCAATAAAAGAAGTAGTTGAGAACATTTAATTTGCTTAATTTAAGAAAAATGGCGGAAATATTCGCGCCCATACTGTTTGACGGCTCTGGAATGCTGAGCGTACCCTGTGGCTGCTCTATGAAGTAAATGCACCGGGTAGAAACTCTTCTCAGGGACATAACATAAGGATGAAATCATTTAAATAATCTGTCCTTTTCTGAAAGGAAATCCTGTTGAAATTAAACCTGGAGGGCATGGTTTTCTGTGTATAAATATTTTGAATGATGTGCAGGATCTCCAATCTGGTACTGCGCCTTTAAAAGGTTAGGTCATGACCCCTGAAATCTTCAGCTACCTGCCTTTAATGCTCTACCTTTCACTGATACTCCTTGCCCGCGGTATTTATGTTTGGATCCGCACCATCTTTGCATTCGAATGACTTTGGAGGGTTTGATAGAGTTTAACCCTATTTCTTCGATGGATGTCATGTCATAACATCTCCCGGGAATTTTCTTCATAATTGCAGCTTCTGTAGAATAGTCCTTTGATGTGCTCTGCTACTGCAGTCAAGGTTGTACATTATGACAATTTTCCATCGCTAAAACCCTGCAAAATCTGCAAACTTGTTAAGAAAACCATGCACGGGTAGGTGAATGTGGTGGGGAATAATGAGAAATGACAGCACTGCATGATGGACCGGTGGAAAAATGTAGGGCGATGGTAGAAAATGCAGCGTGACGGTGTGGGATGGCCATGAAGAAAGCTAGCGGAATGCTAGATAAACGTGAAAATACGAAAGAAACGAAGGAATGAACCAAATATGGATCCGGGGTGGTGAAGAGCACATGGAGAACAACTTGAGGACAGATGGCACGATACTAAGACAATGGAACAGGGATGACGTGGAATGCTGACGGTGGGACCAAGGTACGCATCACAATCGCAAATCGGGAGATGGAGTGGAGCAGAGTGATAAACATGGGATTTGCGATGCGATGAGAAATCCTTTGTAAACACAATATATAACAAATTTCCCGTTTGCAAAGGGAAAAGCCTTTAAATGTATGAACCGGCGCGAGAAATAAGAGGTGGGGCCCGGAGGTCTATCGCAATCGCAATATCGTAGATCGGGAAGGTCAGCAAGGTGTCACAAAAAACATTGTGATTGCAATTTAGCGAAGTCTGTTGATACATTGGATGCAGCGGAGGATGGACGGGTGTGATCGGGAAGGTTTGCACAATCGATAGATCGCATCGCAAATATCAGCGATGGGTGATTTGAGCGTTCCATAGAACATGCGATTTTGCGATGGATGCGATTTGTGATGGATGCGATTGGGATGATTGCAAATCGCAAAGGCGGAAAGTGCGATGGCGGAAAGTGGCACCAAACAGAAACGTTGCGCTATGCGATGGATGCGATTAGCGCCTTAAGGGTCAGCGCTCGGTCCTAATGCTCAGTTTCATGAGGAAAAAGGGGAAAATTTCCTAACAAAGGATGCATGTGGATATTAAAGAGGGTTTTGGGGTATGATTTTGAGGGTAAAGGAGGACTTTGACAGGGGGGAAAAGAAAGGGACGTGCACAACGGGATCTGAGGCAAATAAAGACCTTTGGAGCATGTATTCTTAAAGCGGGAAAGGTGGCGATAAGGCTGGGAATATAGGGAGTTTAGGTCACCAAAGGGTTTTTACACGGATTTGGGGTTTTCTCGTGGCTAAAAATTTAGAACGAGGATTTGGCACAGACAACGGGGGTAATGGCCAGGCGGGAAAAATCTGAGATGGTTAAGGCCTGGAGGAATTGTTCCAGGAGGGTAGAGAGGCTCATGGATACTAGCTGCAGGTGAAGGGCTAGGAGGATGAGGTCCAGAAGGCTGAATCGAAGGGCTAGGAGTAGGTTGCGGAGGGCGGGGTTGGTGACTATCCGAGGTAGGCCTCTTGAGAGAAGCTCGAGACGATTGTATCATGCAAACATTCAATGAGCTGGGATCAGAGACAAGAGGAGAAAGACCACAGAATGTGCCAAGAAAATATTAGTATTTGTAGACTCTGGGTGAGACACTAGTCAAGGGATCGATAGTTTTCTTATTGGCCACCGAAGATATGATGGATTTAGGGGAGGTCTGAGACTTCGGTTTGTAATATGTCAGCTAGACAATGGTGACTATCTTTCCATTATGGGGAAAGGAAATCTTGCGGTAAACCGCAAACGGGACAGTAGAAATCGCATAGGTGTAGCTACAACCCAATAGAATGTTGTAATCTAAGGGGGCATCAATTACTTCTACATCAACGCAAACAGTCTTGCCTGCAATAGTAATAGGACAATTTCAGAACATGCCAATGGGTTTGGAGGAGTGGCCATCCCACGCTCGGAGGGTGAGTGTGGAAGGGTCCAACTCAAGTGATCAGAGTTGCTTCCAAACTGAAGAGGACATCACACAAGTGGATGCCTTCTCATCAATGATACAACGGGAAACATTGGCGTTCTGGATCTTGACGGGGATTTGGAAGGCGACAAAAGCAGGAAGGGGAGGATGTTTTGACCGGTCAACATCGAAGACGATCAATCGATCATCTGAAGGATCTACAGTGCCCATGGAATTTAGTAGAGATTTTCATTGTGAAGGGCATGACTGGAGGAGTTCCAACATTGAGATGGCAGCAGGGGATTTTAAATCATCTCTGTAACTTTATCTTATCTGAATGGGCAAATTTTAACAACGGTGTTTTAGTAATGGCCCCTTGCAAAGTCTTGGTATGAAACTCATGTCTAAATTTTGGGGATCTAATTAAATTGTAAAGATATTATTAAATAAGGTTTAAATAATTATTCCTGAAAAAAATGATAAGATAAATAATTACTTATCTAATTCATTTTCTGATGCACAGGTTAAATATGACCGGAATATTAATTAAATACGTTGTTTAACTAATTACATTCCTTGAAGAAAATAAAAATGTGGATTTTATTTAATATATCCTCATAGGTTTTCCTGTTTGAATAACATAAAGGCTTAATAAAGGTGGTTTACTAGAAGTTACATTTTTCATGAAAATTGAAAA
This sequence comes from Pinus albicaulis, assembly GCA_034641835.2. Lineage (NCBI taxonomy): Eukaryota > Viridiplantae > Streptophyta > Pinopsida > Pinales > Pinaceae > Pinus > Pinus albicaulis. Next base: position 3,957 of record JAXQQM020061304.1, read on the forward strand.
CAATTTTACTTGGGGTAAATTGGTCTTAGTAGGTGTACTTAGGTCCATCTAATAGTAATAGGTTATATGACCAAAAAATGGTGTAACACTGGTCGGGAATCCCACTTCTTCCCTTTGAGTAGCTCTTGGGAGAGTCCTGATCAATCATTCCACATATCTGACATTTTGGCCAAGCTTCAGTCTTCAACTACAATGCAATTTCTAGATAATATTGTGTTGTGTTGTAGGGTGTTGCAGTGGAGGGTTGATAAACCCACTTTATGAGCTAGTTTTTCATAGGAGGAAGGATTCCTTCTCTTGGGAGATCAATTTGGAGGGTTCTTGAGAACATTTTAGATCTTTGGCATTATCCCAACTTATCCCCATCATTTACAGTGCAGTTTCAACTGGGAATTGCATTATTTTGGAGGGAAGTTTCAGAGGAGGATCTATTGGTTCTTTTAGAGTGTTTTCCTATAGGTGAAGGGTTCAACCTTTCATTGGAGGAGAAATTTGAGGATATCTACATTAGATCTATATTATTTCAGCCTTCTATTTTCATGAGCTTCATTTTGCAATGACTCTTCAGTCCTAGGGCTGTAGATCACCATTTGTAGCTGGGTGTATTTCCGAAAACCCTTCCCGGGTTCACTTGGATTGGTGTAAAAGAGACTAGATCTCAGTTTTTAAGAATTATTGATTAATATAACAACAGATCCATTTGTCTCTATAATTTTGGAGTATAAACCCTCATTATAATGCACTGTCACTTGCTACAGTATTTTTGTGTTGCAGTAGTCTTGGGGTTGCATTGTTTTTGGGCTATTTTGGGAGTGGGAGGCTTGTTTATCTCATCTATCATGATTTATTTCTAATCTCCTTTTTTATTTGGTTACTATAATGAATAAACCAATGGATCCATGGGATGTTATGAGTTATTATAGCATAAATCTATGAGAACTATGTTTTATGTGCATATATTGTTGATTTCCCCATTTGGGAATATTACAAATGCTGACCCAGGAGTGCACATAGGTACCCTGTTGCTGGCTTGTAAGATGATGCACAAGTTCCAGGCCACGACCATCCCCACTCATGTAATTCTATTGGCTGGCTGTTGTGAAAAGGGGGTCTGCTTCAACTGGTCCTAGTTCCTTTGCAACAAATTTTTGGAGAACGTGCGCAAGGCCCAGGATCATGGAAGGGCATTCTGCTACTCCTGGCTGCTGCTCCTAATTGCGTTTGTCGCATGGGAAGCTCCTAAAGATTTTGTCCTCCATGAGCTTGAACTAGACATGTTCAAGGGGGCACAATACCCAAATTTTTGGAATTCGAAGGATGAGAAACGCATCGAGGATAACAAAGTATTTTGGGTCCTCTTTCAGAGCGGGCTCGCAACAGCCATTCACTCCTAGCCACACTTGTCACCAGCGGTCTATGAAAAGTACAAGAGCATCGTAGAATTCTAGGTCATGATGCACAATGTGCAGATTTAGGGGCATAAGGATCCGACGTGGGTATCACTGCCTTACATGGCCGCTGATGAGGAAATCGACCGACTTGTTGCCACTTGGCCACCACACTAGAGATTGGGATTCAAATCAGGTACAACTAATACTGCAGGTGCAAGCACTACCCCGAGGACCACCCCACCTGATACCACCAATAATGCAGAAGGATGTGGCCCAAAAGACTTCGCCAGGATAAAGGACGTCGTGAAGGGTGTGGAGTCGGAATCGCAACAAGACTCGCAGTACGACTTGGACACAGAGGTGCTAGATGCGCAGGGTGCTGATTCCCCGCATGGTACGAAACAAACCGCCGACCCTCTCAAAGTCTAGCAAAAGAAATGACGGGCTACAAGGCCTGGTAGAGAGACTGAAGTTACTTTGATGGAGGAAGAGATGGAGAAAATCACAGATGCAGTCACCCTCACCTCAGAAGAGAGATGGCTTGCTTTGGAAGAGTAGCACAAGGCTACGGTCACTACACTACAGTCTGAGCTCCAAGCTCTGCATCTCAAGACTGATACCCTGCAGACAAGAATGATTCAGATGAGGCCACCCCTAGAAACCAGTAGTGACCTGATCGTCACGACTAGAAGCTGCCTCTGCCCCCTGCTAGGCATAACACTCACCCTGAGCCCACCTGCCTTATGTGCGCAAGTCCGAGCCTGCGCAGAAGTGAAATTGGATTTGGCCCGACTTCCACACGAACCACTACAAGTCCTCCATACATCCCTCTTCGAGGAAATCTAGCACATAGAAAACCTGGTGCATCAGCAACTCAGTACAGTTGAGTACATGATCATTGAAAAAATCGTTGAGGTGTCCCAGGCGCAGGCTGCATGCACCCTTTCCGCCATGCAGCAGACCAAGTTGGAATGTCTAATCAGCAGGCTATGCGCAGATGTGACTGAAGATATCCCGACCTCTACTACCCCCCAGGCCAAGATTGAGGGACACGTTGCAGCCCCGAAGGCTTCTAGGATCGAGATTCAGAATGTCAAGACAGAGATGGAGCAACAGATTGCTGCGTTGCAGGAAAAATTTCAGCCAAAAACTCCACCTGAGGTACGAGCCCAGCACACTGCACTGGTCACTGAAGCCAAAAATTCCATTACATCTCAGATTTCTCACGGTGTCGAATTTCTTGAGACAGCTATGCAGCAGTGGTCTAAGGTGCAGTGCGATCCTCTCCTGCGTGAATTTACTCAAGAACTGCGTTAGAAGGAAGAAGAGTTTGAGCAGTTGGAAGCTACTATGCCCACTCTGATCCACTTTTGGCCCATTTGCGAGTCAAACATGCACTCAGAGATGACCTGGAAGAGCTACACCACAAGAAGAAGGTTCTGAGTGACCACCTCAAGCTGTGGGTCGATTAAGCCCTCAAGCTATCTCAGGAAGTGGATGTTGTAGTCAAACAGCTGAACCAAACCCTGGAAAGTGGCACTGCTGTTACTGAAGGTCCAACTTCGTAGAAGTTGGTCGATGTTGCACAGAATGCTGCCGCGCAGAGTGAAGGAGTGCTACCCCCTCTGGACGATGTAATCAAGCAGCTTCAGGTGAATATGCAAACACCATGGCCGCTGTGACTCGGGATGAGTCACAATATTGTGTTGGGGGCCTGTTGGAACGGGGTTCCCTAAGCTGTGTTTTTGATATAATTTTGTAATATTTGGTCTTGCGTAATATTTTGGGGTAGGAAAAATCCCCCAATGTTTTGTAATGATTCAAAGGGTAGACCTAGGGTTCACAAACCATGAGTTGCTGACCATAGGATAGAAAAGTCTACGATGTTATAAATAGATAGATAGTTGGGTCTAATAAGTAATAAGAAGTAAGATTGATGCTGCGAATGAACTGTTGAGATCTGTCTTGGGTTGTTTTGGGTAAGGAATCCTTCTGGTTGTGTGGAGATCCTCAGTCCTGCTATGTGCGAACCCCGCTGGCTGTGTGCGTGGGCTGTTTCTTGGGTTTTTAATTGGGTTTTTGGATATTAATGAATGCGAAATATATGTGACATATATTTATGATATCTATTGATTACTGAAGTGCCTCTGTGTTATCTATTTATGCTGCGAATGTATCTGCGATCTATGAATTAACTGCGATTGTAATGTTCTGTGGTGATAATTTCTGATGCACACGTGGATGCGAATGTATTGATCTGTTAATGATAGTAGCTTTTTTTATGGTTACATGCTGATTATACTGTTAAAAGCTCGATAATAGGCTTGTTTCTGTGCAAACTTGATAGATTCAATGAAGATCAACCTTAATTACCTACTCTCTCCCAGGGTGTGGAAACCTGGTTCCAACACCCTCCCATACTACTTCGGGTGAGACCTTGGCTTGCCAAAGTAGGTCATTGCCGAAAGGGCCAGTATTATAGAGGTTTGTTGGCAAACATTAACTCCAAACCTGGGTTAGGACCCTTGAAGCCAACAATTAATGAGTTTTATTATTGATGATGATGATGATGATGATGATAATGCCCTCTAAGACAAATATGATCAATTTGACCTTAAGAAAGTAATATATTAATTGATATTCTTTAACATTTTATTTCTATGATAAAAAAGAAGGGAGAGAAGTGTTCCTAGATCACCATAGCTTTGATGACTTAAAAAGTTAAAGTTGGAAATTGGGAGCTTTTTCATATTATCATTATATTTCCATTACATGATAATTATTTGTGAAACTGTTAGCAATTTCATTATTATGTTTTCTTTATTCATCAAGCAATTACCACAAAAAATGAATATCACAAAAGACAATAGAACACAAGATATGCGCTTCCAGCCATGGCATAACCCCTCTGAGGGGAAAACATAGAAAAATATCTTCTCATAGAATCAAATCAAATTAAGTATCCAAGATCCAAAACCACAAAAAATTCCACCTCTAGATGCCAATTCAAACCTTCCTTCCTTTCAATAGATTCATCAGCAAGAGACCAAAAACAAGAGATGTACCAACGCATATCTTCCACAAACTCTAGCTCAAGAAGAAACCCTTTATTCCATATAACTTCGGCCCTCCTCCTCTTCTCCATCTTCTCTACGATATTTCAGAATAAAAAAATCCAAGTGTGTGTGTCTAAATGAGCTCCATATTCCCACTATTTTTATAGTTTAGAGGGGGTGCCAAAAGACACGTCTATTGGGGCAGACCCGACCTATCATGTAGGCCGACTTTTCACCTAGATGGGGTTTTTTCCCAAAATTACATTTAAAATTTTCTTTAGCCTTTTTCTTTTACAATAGGTCAAAAATAATACTTTTACTCTTTTACTCAAAACCTAGAAGCATCAAGAACATGCCTTTATAGAAAAATAATAATAATTTTCTTTTTCTTTTACGGTCTCAAACACTTGATACAAGGATACTCTCAAACCGAAATATTCTCATAAGAAGATCGAGATTGATAAGACATATTTAAGCATCAACATCATGGCCAACATTGTTAACATAGTAACGCCTTAACTTAACAAGTTATTCTTATATCAGAGCATAATGTTGGGAGGCTTTACGTGAGATACCACACTACCTATTCAAGGTATATATCCCATATGGATGTTCACTAGGTATTTCCTTTTAGGACTATTATTACCTTGGATTCCAAATCCTCAAAGAATATCGATCCTCTTCGACCACTCTTGTCCTGGATACCTGTCTAATCCTGAAAGAGTGCCTGTCCACTTCCTATCTTGGACTCTCTATCCTCAAGGAAATATCATATGCTTATCCAATCCTCCGGACACAATTCTTTGTCCATGGAATTCACTGGATGTATGGATGTTATTCTTGGCCTAGTGTATGACACATTAAGAAGAGAATATAATGTCCATTTCACTCTCAACCAAAGAGAAGATCCTAATTCTCTCTTTGATAAAAGAATAAATCCTTGATCCTTCTTAGACTTTAAGGAGACTTCTTACTACCTCTTAAGCATAGAGGAGATTCCTTACTTCCTTTAAATTAGGAAGGCAAGCTTCTTTAGCATTTCTTTATTAATACATTAACTACCAGTTCTTCATGGAGATCTTCAAGTAGCTAAATTTCTCCCTCTTTATTTTGTATCTCATCATATTGAACTTCTTTCTTCCTAGATGTTATGGGGCCATATTATTCCTTAAATCTTGTAACAAGGTTCAGGCCATCAACCTTTTGTATCAATTTCCTTTAGTTATTGTCAATAAAGGAATTATATTGAGCCTTATCATATCTCCCTTTAAACATGAAAGTGATATTAATGAACATCATGTTATCCTCTTATATTTCTACCTTTAAATCCCAAGATGATGATGTAAACACCTTGACTACATATTTTTTTAAAGGATTGTCAATACCATTTACTCAATCCATGTGTTCTTTGAATCAAGTACAATACCAACATTTTAACTTTCCTCAAACATCCTTATATATTTTTGAAACATCCTTCCAAGTAGCAAAACAATATGTTGGCTAGATAACCAATATCAAAAATATTAATATTAGACTTACCTTATCATGATGGCCCCTTTCATAAAAGTATTTTCTTACTTGAATCCTTTGAGATCAACATCATTTTGCATGATTCATATACATATTGTATAAAAATATTTGTCCATGCATTCATTTTAATTAGAGTTCCCATGGATCAAACTTGATTACCAAGCTACAATATCTTCTTCCTTGGAGTTGTCATTATAACCTCTCTTTCTTTATTCAATATGTTATCACTAAAATCATACCTGATTGGCTGCTGATCAGAAAAAATTCAGCGTAACTCTTTCTAACCAATCTTTTGATTGTGGCTTAGCCTCCTCAACCTGAGAGGGCTCTCTCAAAGGTTAATGATATTGAGTAAAGATGTATATAGATGACTAAATCTATCTGTTTTGATTTTGTATGTTTACAGGTTGAAAAGATGGAGGCTTGCTACCATTGGGCTATGGAATCAGTGACAGGGATAAATATAACAATAGCTCTTTTAGTGGAAGTTGAGGCTTGTATATATTTCAATGAAAGAGTAACACATTTAGGAAAATCCCAATAACTTGAAAGTTCAAAGGAATTCAGAGCATGTAATACATGAACTCTAAGTAATGATACATCAAGGATATGGAACATAAACATTTCAAATATAGGGCATAAAACTCATTGAAAATACATTAATAATCTCAGGTGAAGAAATGTTGTATGTTACTTTATATATCAGTCAATCCAAAGCTTTACAAAGTGGTATTCTTAGATAACATTTTCCAACCTGTAGGTTGAAACCAACATTAGAATGTATACATTGGGCTTATGGAGTCAAATAAATCTCAGAAAATCATTTAATCTAATTGACATGGAAGTTGAGGCATATCAGGGTTTTTATTCATGAGACATACACTTGAAACATGTAAAAACACAGTCAGTCCATTTATAAAGGAAGTCAGAGCATCTAAAGATGAGTTCTGAGTAATATAGGTGAACACCACTACAAATAAGATATATAAGAAACACTGATAGAATAGGAAAACACTAAAAAACCCTTATGAATCTCAAGTTGGTCAAGTAGAAGCTCTCTGCATTAGCTGAAACAGTCTTTTTACAATATGCACCAGTTTTGCTAAAAAAACTCCAACCCATTGCTAATTCGACCTCTTGGCCTTTAATAGACATCTTAAAACATCATATGATCTCCTCTTAGGCTATATACATCGAATTTCTAACTATTGACCCCTTGCACAACAATAAAACATGAAATTTATGACAAAGAGACACCTATCCCACTTGACAGTCCTATTTCAACTAGGACTCAAACTCCTTATTAATATCTTTAATAACCTTATCCTAAAAACCTTCTCTACTTTAAATTACATCATTGACAAGTATGTAATCACATAGTCGAATTTGGATGATGGGCTTGAGCTCTTCATGACCACTTTGTTGACCTCCTAAAAAGCAGGAAACCAAACCTTGTTTTTTAGGCATATGGTATTTTGCATTCATTGAACATTATGACCATCATGTGCTCTTTATTTCGTGGTCCTTTGCTGTTTGAAGTTGAATTAACACATGTAAAAACTCCTCCCTAGACTCCAGCTATCCAAAACCATCATCAAACTGCTCAAATGAGCTGAAAATAGACTGCGCTACGAAAACAAGACAATTTCGTAGTGCTTTTCGTAGCGTTGCCCTTTAACCCTTTTTTCTTCAAAACTTGACTTATTTCCTTAAAAATCATCTTCATTACCTTTATATATATACTCCTTAGAAATTTCAAACCTTAATTCATATTTTTACCCCCCAGAATGTGATGAAAAAGGGCAAGAAAAGCTGCTACAGTAGTTTCATAGCGCTTTTCTCCCGTTTTACACAGTTTGTGCTATGAAACTGCTGAGTGAGAAGTTTTGTCCAAAATTTTCCAAAATGAAAATTGTAAATGTGCTAAAAAATCAAAATAAATCTGATTTCATCATATCACTTGAAAAACAGAGTCATTCCAGCCTTCTTGAGGTCCCTTCTTCATTTGCAATAGGTTGGCCTATTGGTTTTTCCTGATTTTTTCTAAAAAATAGGTCTTGGGACAGAGCCTATATATCATACTCCATGATTTATTTTGAGAAAGTGAAGGAATTTTTTGTATTCCATGACGTCATGAATAAAATCCTCTCTTGGGTTTTTAAAAAACATCTCCTGTTGTCCAGAATCTGCCTTTGCAAAACATGTGTAAAACAAGAAAAATCTGTTTCTGAAAATAGGGCTTCAAATAAATCATTTTATCTCACAACTGATAAAACTTGTGAGAAACGTGAGAGAGGTTATTGTATCTGGGGATGTGATGAAGACAAACCTCTTTCAGAATTCCAAAATAATTTTTCATTTGGCCAGAAACTGAACTTGATGTTGACTGCTAAACAATCATGTACATGACAGTTTTGTAACAACAGTTTCGTAGCGCGTTTTAATTTATCAATTTCTCCCACCTACTAATGAATTTGAAGAAATTGAGAGAAGTTTTTGTAGTTAGGTTTGTTAGGAATAAAAAATTCTTTTTGTTTTCCTAAATTCATTTTCAGTTGCTCAGAAACCTCCTTGGAAGTTGACTTCTTAAAACCAGAAAACAAAGTTTTTTCTTCATGACTTTCAGCAGTTTTGTAGCGCAAATCAACTTTTTTGAACTAGTGGCACTACAAAAGTAAGTTTTCTTGGCTAATTAGCCATTTTTGATGAAAAAAATTAGGGAAATGAAATGAATGATGAAATGATGAATGAATTGACATGAAAAACCTTTAAAATGGATTTGTTTAACACTAGGGAAGGTTCAAACCTAAAAATCTAATACTCCTTTTTGGTCAAATTCAAGAAAAGATTCCTAAGACCCTATTTTGACCCATGATAAAAAAAAAAAAAAAACTTGACACAATGATGTTTTGAAATTTTTTTGGCTGATAACACAAGAGACCATATATGATGTTGATCAAACGAGCTCTCTTTCCAGCCTCTTCACGTGCTTTTGAAATATGACCTACTAGGTATCCAATTCTTATCCGAAGCAGATCATCAATGCCATAGGTGTTAAGTTATAACAACTTATTGGAAAAGGTGTTAAATTCTGCTATATGCTCCCTTTAAAAATAAATATTTCTTTGCATTCTTAATCTTCATACTGCAATAAGATTATGCTTTATCGAAATTCATCAATTGGAAGCTTCAAAATTATGTTCATCAAGGTCTTTACAATTACCTCTTTCCATTATGATCATCATCATCAAGTATGCATATTTCTTAGCTATGTTATTATATCCTTATCATATTGCTTCCTTTATTATGTACTTGCATTTTTTTATTTTTTTCTGACAATTACAACCAAGAAAAATATATAAAGTCAAAAGCATGATGTAAATATTTTCAATCTAGGATTCCCATGGTTTCTCAGAGGGTGTACTTCTAGGATTCTAGTTACAAACCCTATATTTCTGAATTTAACCCTTATTAGGGTTTTAGTGTAAACATCAAACCTAGAGTTTTTACTTTCAAGCCCTAGGGTCCATTTAATTCAACCCTCTCTAGGGCTTTGCCACATACCCAAGATTATATTTATAGATATGAAAACCCTAGATGTCAAGAGCTTAGGGCTTTAATAGAGGTAAAAATAAATTATGGTTAGGGTTTTCACTATTCTATGGTTTTCCAATGCAAGACCCATTTAGGGTTTATGAACCTTAGATACCAAAAACCTTCAAAAATGTAGAATCTACAAACCCTAGATCCTTTCCATGCAACATATGTTGTGAAAACCTAACTGCAAGACCCAAAGAATACTATATACATACCACATATGAAAATAACTACGTACTTTTGTCTTCCATTATTACTAGGAGTTGCATCAAAGAGGTATTAAAAATTCAATTAGTTCTCAAAGCATATTTTCCTTCACATCTTATTCAAAAACACGCTCTGTCATTTCTTTGTGAGATCTGGTCCTTTGTATTATCAAATATCTTTGAGAAAATATGCTTCAACTTCTTCAACTATATGATCATCGTTGAACAATAATATTGCGTGTTGTCTTCATCAATACTTCTTCTTGCTAAGATGATTTTTCAGTAAACTCAAAATCTTAACCTTTCTTTTAGAGTTCTGTAGTTGGAGAAGTTATCTACTTATGAGGATGCATGAAATGAATTTACTAAGGAACATAACATAATACAAATATAAACATAAACACACATATGTAGTAGAAATAAATCTTCATCTCATTAATATCAAAGAACTGAAAAATGCTTACAAGCATAATGGAAATAAACTAGCTCGACCAATGGTAGCTTATATCTAAGAAGAGATGTGGCGGATACATGCCTCTAAAATTGTGTTACAGTGAGGCTTAAGGGACTTTTTATTATTGAACAACAAGGGAAAGCCCTAAACAACCAAAACCCTAACCCCAGGATATGGAACACCAATAGTTCCCCATTGGGGTTAGTTGTAAAACCAACTTCCCAGGGTCCTATCTTGGTCATATGATCTCTGTATGGCACGTACAATACCTCGTTGGAAATAAATCTCTAAGTATTATAAGATTTTTTGTAGGCCCTGCCTTATTATAGCTACATGTTTGCTGTGAACCTCAAAAAAATGTCGTTTAGGGGGTCAAAACAACTCCGAAAGTTCAGGAACTGAAAAACCGCTAAAAATATAAATGATGCTATAATTAAGAAAAAAATGAAACTGACTGGGGGTATAGGTGGAATAAGTGGGTGGCCATCAATATCCACCTGTATCAGTCCTCCCCCATGAGGATGAAATGTTCCCCATTGCGTGCAGAGGCTCCATGAGGTGAGAAAATTTTTGTTGAACTTGGTCCTTGGTGAACCAAAAAAATCTTTACTGTGGAATGTGATGCCTCAGAAAATGGAGTTGGTGTTGTTTTAATGCAAGAAGGAAGAACCATTGATTTTGAAAGTCTTCCAATCAAAGGAAAGTATTTACAAAAACCTATTTATGAGAAGGAAATGTTGGCAATACTACATGCACTAAAGAAATGGTGACCTTACCTAATGGGGAGACACTTCAAGGTAAAAACAGATCATGATAGTCTTAAATAAATTTTGGAACACAGACTATCTTCAAAAGAGCAGAAAAAATGGGTCACAAATATGTTGGGTTATGACTTTGAAATCATCTACAAAAAAGGGAAGCTAAATGTTGTTGCAGATGCTCTCTCAAGAAAGGATGAGGATTTGGAAGCGTTTCTTTGTGCTATTTCTATTATCCAACAATATTGGATAACCGAGGAAAAGGAGGAATGGAAGAATGACAAAGAAGGGTGGACACTCATTCAAAATTTGCAACAAGATCATAGTACATCCGATACATTTAGCTAGAAAAATTATTCATTATGGTACAAATATCGGTTATATATTTGTCATATTCCCCAAATAAAACAAAATATTATTTTGGAATTGCACTCCTCTCCCTTAGGAGGACACTTGGGAATTTTAACAACTTACCACAGGGTCAAGAAATAATTTTTTTGCAATGTCCTTAAATATGATATTCAAAATTTTGTGGCAGAATGTTTGGTCTGCCAAAAAAATAAATTTGAGATACTTAAAACCCCAGGTCTTCTACAACCTTCATCCATTCCAAGTCAGCATTGGGAGGAGGTTTTAATGGATTTTATCATAGGTTTACCCAATTATGAAGGAAATAGTATCATCATGGTGGTAATTGATAGACTTACCAAGTACACACACTTTTCTGCATCATCTCATCCATTTAAAGGCAGTACAGTTGCTACTTCATTTATTGAAACAATTCAAAATCTACATATAAACCAAAATATCTAATAAATAAACACAATGGGTCAAGTGGTTACCCTTAGTTGAATGGTGGTATAACACTTCCTTCCACACAACAACAAAAATGACCCCATCTATGGCACTTTATGGATATCATCCATCGTCCATCACATCATATTGAAGAGAAAATTCGAAGGTTCAAGCAATGGAAGATCACATCGAGCATCAACGACAAGTTATACAACTCTTAAAGGACAACCTAAATTTGGCGTAGAATCAGATGAAACAACAGATAGATCAACATCGTAGTGAAATAATTTTTGATGTAGGCGACTGGGTATTTTTACGGCTACAACCATACAAACAAATTTTCCTGAAGCAAGATAAGAAGGATAATAAGTTATCGCCAAAGTACTATGGTCCTTAAAAGGTATTACAAAATATTGGTACTATGGCATACAAATGGGAGCTTCCCGCATCTTCCCGAGTGTACCCAGTTTTCCATGTTTCATGCTTAAAGAAAATTATAGGTGACAAATTCCCACTTCAAACAATATTGCCATAACTTGACGAGGAAGGAAAAATCATATTGGTACCTGAAGAAATGATGAAAACAAGAACACGACAACTACAAAATCGATCAATTTTAGAGTATCTCATCAATTGGAAGAACTTACCCGCTGAAGATTCCACATGGGAGGATAAGAATTTTATACAGAAGCATCCAAAACTACTCAAGCATTGAGGAAATTTTTTTTTTGAAGGAGAGGGGCATGTTAGGTCCATATAATACTAGTGTATCCCCTTATTGTTATTATTGTGCCCATGTAGTCCCCATATTGTTATTATTGTTCCCCATAGAAGCCCACTATTATTATTGTTGTGCCTTTACATTATTATTGTTATGTAGGATCTGATTATATTGTGACCCCTTAGACTCCTATATATAGAAAGTAGATTTTTTCATTTGAATCATTCAATAATTGTTCATTTATGTAATGTAAAGGAGGTTTCCCCCCCGAAGTGGATAATTTTTAAGTCATTGATCTATCTTTTCTTCTATTTTGTGAGTTGGTTTCATAAAAACTTAGCAATGTCTTCTATTGTGATATTCTTCTTGCAGGCCACTAGAATGGCCATCTTAGGGAATTTTTCGACGACCATGAAAACACAGTTGTTTCCATGCTTAGTAGAAGGAAGTACCAACACGTAATCCATGGAGATGGATTCCCATGGCCGAATAGGATTAGGAAAAGGAGTATATACGCCTTGTTTCTTGATGGTTGGTTTGGAAATGGCGTAGAAAGTGCAGTATATGGTGTACTTCCCAACATCCTATCAAAGGTTCGATCAATAACAATAATTTTACAACACTGCCACTCTTTTTGCTACACTGAAATTTCCAGCGACTCGACTGTAGTGCACCTCCCAAATCATATTAGAATATTTTCTTGAAGGAACATAGAGGTGTCTCAGTGATCTATATTTATGTAGGAACATAATGAAATACATAAATACACATAATATAAAAGATGCAGTGGAAATAAAAATTCATTTAATTAATAACAAATAACTGAAATATGCTTACAAACATAATGGAAATAAACTATCTAGGGTGGTGGTAGCTTATCTCTAAGAAGTGATGTGGCAACTACAGGTCTCTGAACTGCTACAATGAGGCTTGAGGGACTATTTATTATTGAGAAATAGTGGAAAGCACTAAACATCCAAAAACCTAACCCTAGGAGATGAACACCAAAACTATGGGCCCCGTTTGGATAAATTGGTACATCAATCTTCCTAGGGACGTAACTTTGGCATACAATATCAGTTTGACGTGCACAATACCTTGTCAGAAATATCTATTAGAGGAATACAAATTTTGATGTGAGAAAAATTAAATGAACTTCCATGTTACTCCTGGTTTTTCCAAAAAAACATTGTTTAGGGCCTTAAAACAGCTCTGGAAGTTCAGGACCCAAAAAAATGATAAAAATAAGAAACTATGCTAGAATTAAGGAAACTGAAAAACTGAAAGAAATAATGGTGGGGCTCCAAGTGGAATAGGAAAGCCACTAATATCCACCTGGATCACTCAAGTGCCACAACAATGCACCCTCGAGGTGAAAATCAGGAACTTTCTTGCCTTCTAGGAGCATTTGGTATGTGTTTCTAAATTCGGGATCACTCTTGTAAATATGCGGCCATTCTAAAGTCTTGTATCCATGATAGTCAAGCATATCCGTCAACACCATGACCGACAGTTGGCTGAGGGAGTATACGACATTATTGGTGACGCCCTTCTTGTAATTAATGTCCAAATGGAGTTGTTGTAGGTATGTGGACCATTTATGGTGGTGATCATTCTACAAATTTCCCTGTGTCTATATGAACTTCCAGGGTTGGTGGTCTGTATGGATGACCGTCTCCTTCCTCAAAATGTAATGCTTCCATTGTCGGTAGGCCTACATAATGGAATAAATCTCATTTTCATAGGTGGGATACTTTAGGATTGTGTTTGAAAGTGTCTCACTATGATATGCCACTATATTCCCCTATTGAGTAAGAAATACGCCAATAACATAGTTAGAGGCATATGTATCAACCTCAAATGTTTGTTGCAAGTCCAGTAATGTGAGCACCAGTGCAGAGCATAGGTTATTCTTCAACTCGTTAAACACCTACTATTGGGATTCAGACCGGAAGAAATTTTCTTTCACTCCTCCCTAGGTGACTTGAATCAAATGCCAAGTGATGTGAAAGAAACCCAACATGAACTTGCAGTAGAAATCGACAAGACCTAGAAAGTTGCAAAGCTCTGTTAGAGTGGTTGGGGTTGGCCAATCTAGAATAAATTTTATCTTGGCTGGGTCAATATGCACACCCAACTCATAAATGATGTACCCCGGATATTGAACCTAGGTCATGCCAAAAGTGAATTTATCCAAATTGGCACACAACTTTTGTTGTCGCAGGGTTTGGAGGACTTGTCGAATATTGTGTAGGTGCTCTTTCCAAATTTGACTGATGGTCGGGATGTAATCCAAATATACTACCTCGAACGAGTTGGCGAATGACCACAAGATGTTGTCCATTAGTCTCATGAAGGTTGCGGGGAAATTTTTCAACCCAAAAGGCATAAAAAGTCATTCGAAAAGGCCCTCCTTGGATTTGAAGGCAGTTTTCCACACATCAAAGGGTTCGATTGGTGCCTGGTGATAACTAGAATTCAAGTCAATCCTGCTGAAATATTTCCCCCCCTTGAGCTAGTCTAGAAGGTCATTGATCCATGGGATTGGATACCTATTCCGGACAATGATCTTATTCAATGCCCGATAGTCAATACAGAGCCTCTGGGTTTTTTCCTTCTTCTGTACAAACATGATCATGCTCCTATAGGGTGAGGAGCTTGGCATGATGTGCCCATTCTGCAAAAACTCCTAAATCTATCTCTTGATTTAATATTTCTCCAAAACAGAGCTTCGGTAGACCGGTGAAAAGGGATTGATGCTATAAGGAAAGCGATACTGTTCGTTGACACGAATATCTTGCCATTGATGGAGCCACTCGATGGTGTACAAATGTGGGTGTGACATTGTCAAAAAATTCAATCTCTTAACGAATTCGTCTGAGATCAGGTTTTTTTGGCTCCCACTGTCAACAATAAACTACATCAGCGACCCCTTTACCCACATTTGCAAGTGGAAGAGGCACTCCCTCTCCTCTGGATTGTAACACCCTCCTCCCACATTTACCCAAGATAATTGGTCTGTTGGGGTAAACATGTGAGGAGAGGCTACTATTATGTGATTCAACTCCCCATGTATAATCAAGTATGTGGAACTGACAAAACCAAAAAAATATGACCTTTTACACTTGCTACAGATTCTTCAGGAGCCAACCAACCCTTCTAGGTGAACAACCCCCAAGGTAACTTGTCATTTTGTTGATTTGGACCCTCAGTCACTCCCATGATAAGCCATGCATGTGACTGAGGCCTTCCAATCACTCTTATAGTAAGGCATGCCAACGACTGTGGAATTTTATCAGTGGTTCTATGCCAACGACCCCAGATTCTAGGCCACTTTTTCATGGCTAGGTATTAGGCCATTGCCGAGAACTCCATGAACTTCTAGAAATGAATAATAACAATGAAACAAAGATACTAATGCAAATAATTCTGAAATTACTTGATATGAACCCTATTATCCATGACATGCATTTTGTATGGCATGTCACAAATATGAAATATACAGTTCATAGCAATAGATCTGAGCATATGGGTCCCATAATTATTTGAGATTCATAAAGAAGAATTGTTTCCTTATCACAAAAATTGCATTATCATCTATTAGGACATATATTCATTTTACATTCATTTTCTAATCAAAACATGATGAGAACCATACATAAAGTATGTCATAAAACATACTCCTAACAAACATATAACCAACATAAATATAAAGGATATAACAACCATGAAATCCACATATAATCCAATACATTTAAACATGAGACACTAAGGAGAAGAAGCTATTATTAATGAATGCAAAAGCCAACTGGGTTTGGGACTTCCACGGACCACCCGACCATAAATTGGCTGAACCAAATATTTTTTTAGTAAATCACCCCTATGCCATATTCCAAGCATGAATGTGGGACTCACAAAAAAAAACTAGGGCTTCCTCGGGCTTTGTCGTAATCCCCACCAAATCACTAGGCCCAAACCCTCATCGATACGTACAAGCTTTCCTACAATCCCCACCAGATCACTAGGCCCTAAACAAGCATGCATGGCTCTGGATCTATTCACCTAAACTGTGAGGAATTTTTCCATCTCAAACTTTCGGATTTACTGTATATCCCTCCATTACCAGTCAAGGGATTCCTATGCCTAATCAAAGGTATTCACCACTGAGCTTTACCGTGTATCTCATCATTCACTGATTGAGGATTCCTGGGCTGAATCGAGGTGTTCATATCTAGGATTTTTAGTGTATCCCATCTTGGAATTCCTAGGCCTTGTGAATAATCTTGAGACCACCCCACTTAGCTTCAAGTCCATCCGAAAATATAGCTCAACCAAATACAAGAGAACCCACCACACAATGGCTATCCAGAAATGGAAAGGAAAGGCTGAAAAACATTATCACACCTGGAAAAACCCATAACAACGACAACAAGAGAACCAAATACACACATACACGTACCATGAATGCCAAATATAGCAAAGAAATCTCACATCCAAATCGATACCTGCAAGTGATCCCATTATAACCGCTTGATCATGCTCTTCCTTGCTTGATATTTTCTTCCCTTTGATTTCCTTGATCCAATGCTACAGTGCTCCAAGAATACTCTAAGTGTATGAGAGAGATAATGGACTTGAGAGCTCCACCCAAAAAACTATCAAAAAGCTACCAACTGATCCTCATAAGAATTTTTATCAATGAGGCCTCTATTTTCTTCAATTTTCCATTTTTTTTCCTTAATTTTCCTCCTCACATGTAAACTATGAACTTTCACCTTCCTTTTCTCCTAATTTCCATATTTTTCTTAAATAAATGCCACTTTTCCTTTTCAAATCCTTTTCCATTACCTTAGCCAATTTTCCTTAGCCATAATAAACCAAATGAACACCCACACTATGATTTTTCGTCCAACATTCAACTTGGAATACATGTCCCATGACCATGGTCTTATATTTTCCTTTATTAACTTTATTACATGAAATTTTGACCAGGGTTGTTACATGGATCCTCAGGTTTCGCCTTTTGGAGCTTCGTGGTGGATACCGTCGCAGTGGGTTCTGTGTTAATGATCTACTTTCCCTTGTCGGTTACCTTGTTGGGTTCTGGCTCAAAATCAAAGTATGCATCTATCTCTGAGTCTTTTAGCTTGTTAGCTCCCCGTAATTTGATATATTGATTGAGATACAAATGGACAAGGGTAACATCAAACCAAGCTTTGGAATCCAAGGACCTAGCCTTCCGGAATTCAGAGAGGGATCTCTCTATTAGGTGCAAAGATGTGAACTTGTTTGCTGATTAGGGTTGAATTTATTCTAGTTATG
Source organism: Pinus albicaulis (assembly GCA_034641835.2). NCBI lineage: Eukaryota > Viridiplantae > Streptophyta > Pinopsida > Pinales > Pinaceae > Pinus > Pinus albicaulis. The sequence continues at coordinate 21,787 of JAXQQM020061304.1, forward strand.
AAATATTGGGTTTGTTGATTGTTTTTTTGGTTGGGTATGATGCTTAGATAGAATAGATAGAAACAAGGAAAAATTCAAGTCATTGGGAAATGGAGTCTAACAAGGTCATGATAGGTTCATTAACAGATTAGGGAGTATTGTAGGGAAAATATAGCTTGGTTGGTGGATCTTTGAGGTTTGAAGGATCATGAGATGGACATTAATTTTGAGAAACAAAGTTTTGAAAAAGAGCAGTAAAGAATTCTCTATCATATACTTAAACAAAGGGATTTGGAAGAATCATAAGCATAGAGAAAAAATCAAAGGTAGAGCAAACCCTAAACTCTTTGGTTCATACTTAAAGCAGATAATTATCCAAGACAAACATTCAAATGAAATACAGAAAGGCAAGAAACTTATTTAACTTTTAGTGATTTCATCATCAAAGACAAAAAAAAATTAAGATGCAAAAATAAATATAATCAGAGAAGGAGAGAAATCCCGAACATCCAAGATTATAGCTATCAAGGTCCTTTAAAACAATTAGTTAAGTAAATGCAAAGAGCAGGATTGAAACAAACTTCTTTGACAAACCTAAGTAATGATGCTTTAAATAGATGAATTCAAAAATAGTGTTCTTCGTGGCAACAAGAAGTAGGGCTAGCCATAAATCATGATGGATACCATCTGTTTTAAACCATTCAAGAAATAAACAAGCTTAGTAGATCCTTAGAGTGCAAAGAAGGATACTCTAACATGTCCTAGCAGAAGAAAACATTAAGGCAGTGAAGAACAAAAAGACCTAAGGTTCCATTAGAAAACATTTCTTAGTCTAAATTCTTTGTCCTACTTCAACATAGAAAGATGGAAAAACAATGATAAACTTGAAAACATAAACAAAAATAAACACTTCACCATAAACTAGACTCATGGATCCTGCAACCAGTCCTCGTCCATCAACAAACAAACCAGGGCATTCATAAACTCCAAGACATCAAATTATTTTCAAATTCCAAAGGACTATGTATTACTTCAGAATCAGTCATAAAAATCCAACACAATACATAAGAGCCTCATGCTCTATTTATGGAGAAAGTGAGGAGGTGGAAACCATAAGAGGCTTCCAGAAACCCTAATTCTGTCATAAATGTCATTTATGTGCTTAATGATCACGCAAGGCCCAAGACACATAATAGATAAGCTAATAAATGAAAAATATCATAACATAAATCCTCGATCAAATCTAGGGTCATTTTACCAAGAAAATATTAAAAAAATATTTTTCGATAAATTTGTGTCTTTTGTTGACTTTTGGCAAAAAGACACTCTGTTTGCGGAGCGCTACTTTTGCAGAAAATAGGTTGTTTTGCAACCAAGTTTTGGGCCACTTCCTGATGTCAGATTTGGCTCTGTGATGGCTTGTTGGAAAGCCTAAAGAGTCTAATTTTTAAAAATACTTGTGGTTTTCTGATCTAGCTCCTGTAACCCTGTCAAAAATGTAAAATCCTCAGACTATCTTTTGCACAGCGCCAGGCCTAAAACAGAGGTAGAAAGGTGATTTTTGAGGTGTTTTTTGACCTTTTGAGGGGTAAAAACTGCTCCAAATATTCTGAAATTTTGTGTGGATGCTGTGAAGGTCATGAAAAATACAAAAATTTCAAACTTTCCTCCTAAATATGCTCTATATTTTTGCGGAGCGCCAGTGGTGCTATGCAAATGAGGCCAAAATTTCTCAAAAAACAAAATCTTCTCCAAATTCCTTCAAAATTGGTGGAGACCCTCCTTAAATGTTTTTAGGTAATTGCTGAGAAGCCTCAGTAAAAATTCCAAGGTTTTTATGCTCATTTTTCCATTTTAGGTTTTTTACCTCAAGGAGAGCCTCCTTGAGTTTGGCACAAACAAACCTGCTCTTCTTTGCGTAATGCTTGGTCATCTTCTTTTGGAGAGCAAGGCCTATCTTGATATTCTTGAAGTAATTATGCTCATTCTTATAGTACTGAATGACACACTAGGCTCTTTCAAAATCCTTCTCCCACTCCTTGATTTGTCAATCTTTGTCTAGGAGTAGCATTTTAGTGGTCATCTCCTCATCCTCATTATCACTGTCTAAGTCATTGAACTTAGACCCTTGAGTAGTTTTCTGTATCCTATTACTCCTCCTCACTTTTACCTTCTACCCAATCTTTTCCACCTTTTCCTTTCCCTTGCCCAATGTTTTGATAGCTTGAGGAGAGATGGCCCTTTGCCTTTTTAGGCAGCAAACACATCTCTTTGTCCTCTGTAGTATGCGCATATGTGAGGGGTGATGATGGTAGTTTTGACCATGTTTTCATCATTGCTTTGACCCTCATCACTACGATCATCCTCATCTTGGCTTTGTTCTTTACTGAGGTTCTCTCCTTGGTCATTTCCTGCACTATCATTTTGAGTTTCTTGGTTATCCAGAAAATGATTAGTGTCATGATAGTCATGACAGCTGCCATGACTGTCATGAATATTTCCTTGGCTGTCTTGTGCACTTTGCTGACTGCCTTCCTCATCTAGTTGCTCTTCCCTACTGTTTCCATCATCTCCACTGTGATCTATTTGTTCATTATGCTCACTGCCTTGTGTTTCATCATTGTTTCCTCCATCACTTCCCATATTCTATGCCTCTTCTTCATACATTTCTTTGTTTTCCTCACTAACTTCTTCACCCTAACCCTGATCTCTATGTGATCCTTTATTTCCACTCCCTGCTTCACCTGATGCATCAAGAGAAGAAGAGGAAGGGAGGTGTGCCTGTGGTGAGGGAACTTGTGCCGATGAGGAAGGAATATTTGTTTGATGAGGATGTTGTGGGTTTGAGAAGAACTCATTGTTTATGAAAACATCCCAAGGTACACCCTGCTGCTCTAGCTGATGTACAACCACCATATTGATCAAGGAATGGTGGAAAAAGCTATACATTTGTTGGGGGTAACTCCTCCTTTGGAAAATAGAACACATTTTCATAACACTCCTGTAGAGATAGTAGGGTAGGTCAAGTGCCTTAACCCCTGTGAAATGCATAAGGAGTCTAAGATGATAGGTATAGACCCTCGAGTGTCTCCCCTCACAGGTGAAGTATTTCATGATAGCCAACATCAAGGGTGCATACCTGTGTTTGAGATGTGAGAAAGGGAAACTGTGATACTACCTTCTCTATACCTTCTTTTGATAAATGGAAAAAATAAACTCTTTATAGCTTACCATTCTTGAACCATTTCTCACCCACTAAAGGGATATCAGTGGCTTCGGATATGGACATTGATGAAATCTCAAATTTCACCCCTGCTAGGTCTGCATGTTTGTTTTGTAAATTGAGGATGAGGAGCCTTGTAAGCTCAAGATTGCTCTTAACCTGCTTGACCTTCTCATAAAATTGAAAACACCTTGTGTTTTGAAAGCATGACAAGATCCTAGGAGAAGATGTGATAGCCACTGTATTTTGGGGTTCCAACCTATTAAATTTCCCTCCCTTGTGATTTGTCTTTGAAGGCCTTTGACCTCTTCCATTGCCACTACTGTTTTCAGTCTCTAACATGGTGATGGGAGACACTGGTCTGAAAATTAAGGTTTAGTGGAAAAACCAAGTGAGAAATGATGATGAGGTCAACTTTAGCTAAGGAGATGAGTTCTGAGGTTGTGAGTGGTTTTGTAGCTTGAAGAGTTTAACCATGAATATAGTAACAAACTTAATTCCCTTACCCACCCCTGTTATCAAATTTGGTTTGAAAATGCCTTTTTAGAAGAGAAAGGTTCCTTTGTGACTTGACCTAGGGTTTCACCCTCCTAGAGTTTTTACCTCAAAAACTAGATGAAACAAGTTGATTATGTAAATGTGCTTGGGGGATGAAGAGAATTTTCTACTTACGACCTTCTTAAACCTACTTCTAACTTGAAAAAACCTAAAAAGGATAATTTTAGGCAGCAGCGGTCTTTCTTGTAATTTATGCACCTTCCTAGACTTTGCGCAGTGCCTCTACCCGAGTTGTTGGGTTGGGCGGTTTGCGCAGCACCTGTGAGCTTGAATGGAGGTTAGCGTAACACCAGGCGGGCTGCACACCTTCTGGACGGGTAGTGTCATTTGTTTGTGCAATGCTCGGAGGAATAGGAAGCCCCTGCACATCGGGCAGGCGAGCTGAGCACCTTGTTTGCGCAGCGCTCGGGAAAATGAGTTGAGGTGTCGGGCAAGAGGCAGGGTTTGCTGTCTTCAGGGTGAGCTGGGCCTGCGTTTGTGCAACGCCTAAAGTTTGCGTAGTGCTGAGGAATTTTTTGCATAGCACCATGTAAAACTGAAAAGGAGGGGCGTGAGTTTGCGTAGCGCCGACTCCTTTTTTGCACAACGCCCAAGTTTTGCGTAGCGTCTGAAAAATTTGCCCAGAAACGGCCCAGAACCTCTAAATTTTCTCTTTGGAGCTTCTTCCCTCCTTTCCAAGTGAAAAAATGAGCTTGAAATTGAATTCAAAATGTTAGGTCCCGTGATTTGGCAGATTGGCAAGCCAAGTGATAGGGTAACATCAAACCAACTTTGGAGCCCAAGGACCTAGCCTTTCTGGACTTAGAGAGGGCTCTCTCTATTTATGCAAGGGATGTAGATTTGTTTGCTTATTTATGTATTTGATTTTAGGCTAGTTTTTAAGTATGTTTTTAGTTTTTTTTAGGTTTTTGAGGGAGGAACTAATCAAAGAATAAATAGATAAAAATATTGTTAGATCAACTGGGCTATGGGGTTGAAAAGGTCGAGAAAGCCTAAAATGGTGGACAATGTGTATTGCAGGGCCGATTTGGTCGAGGTAAAATGGATTCTTTAGGTGGAGTGAAATGGGATGGAAACTAGGTTTGTGAAGGAAAAAGAGGTTTAAGCATAAATATTTTTACAGCAGACATCCATGTGGTAGGGCTAACCATTAATCACAGTAAATGAAACTTTAAACTGATAGATGCATAAAATAAACATTGAGGAGATACATAGAAGTATAAGACCCTCTAACTTTGGGAAAATCACCTTCAAACTTTAGGGAAAAAAAATAAGAAAAACAAACAACTCAATCTATGAAGAGGGAACTCCTAAAAATCATATTTGAGCTATCGGAAACTTTTAACTAAGATTGCAGAGCATAGGCAAAGGGCAAGATTGACACAAGACCTCTTTGGTTCAACTAGGACAATCAAACATTCAGAGAAAGGTTTCAGTAATGGGGTTTTGGTTAGCTACGAGTAAACAGGGCATACCATGAATCATACTAGATAGCATACATAATAACCATTAATGAAATTAATAACAAGTTATTAGGGTATCAAAGAGCAGTTAAGAATTCTTTGACATAACTAAGAAAGAAGACAAACATAGAAGTTGTAATGAATCAGGAAACTTGAGGTGCCTCCATGGGCATGTCTAAAATATATTCTTTACTGTCCTAAAGCAAGAAAGAAGCATGAAAACATGTGTGATAAACTAAGGAAACATAACAGAGAAGGAACACTATACCATTTACCAAGTCATGGAATCCTACAACAGTCCTCTTCTACCATCGAAAACACACAAGAAATTATCCACTTCATGAGACAAAGTATTTCTTCCAAGCTTGTAATACCATGTATTGCTATATAACATCAAGTTCAGCCTCTTGATACAATGAAATATCTTGGAATATATAGGCTAAAGAGAAAAAAACTATCCAAGAACATCTAGAAGGCCATTGGCCTATTGCAAATATTTGATTTTTTCCTTGAGGCTTTGCAAAGCCCAAGGAACAAAATATCTTTAAAAATATCTATAAAATGATAAAAAAGGAAATAAAATTGACTTTACATGACTGAAAAGTGCTAAAAAAGGCTTAAGGCACATTTCGATGAGCATCTTCAGAAATCTGCCTTTTTTGCCAAAATGCTACAGGAACGTAGCAGCAGAAAATTTCCTGTCTTGTAGACCACTTTTGAGGGACCTCCCAATGTCGAAACAAGGCCTGTGATGGCTCGTTGGAAAGCCCTGGATGTATAGTTTCTATAAATACTTGATATTTTTCAATATTATCCCTGGAATTATGTCAAAAACTGAACTGAGTGGAAAAAACCAGAAAAGTAGCCCTTGCTGATATGTAAGGCAGAAAGTTAAAAAATCACTGGTTTTCGCCTCTTTGGGGGACCAAAACACCTCCTTTGGATCTGAAAATTTGTGAGTGGCTGCCCCAAAATTTATTCCATCCAAAAATATTTCTTTCATGAGCTGAGGATGCTCCTAGCACCCATGGAAGCACCTTGAAAAATGTGCAATTATGGCCAAAAAACACAAAAAACAAAATCATGTCAAAATTTGCTTAATTTTGGTGAGCAAGCCCCTTATGGGTTCTTAGAAGAATGTAAGGAAGCTGAGGCCAAGATTTCAATCCCTAATGTGCCTTTCTCCACTTTTTCTACCGGGTGCCTCTTTTGGGCAGCCTTGAGCCTTTCTTTAGCAAGTTTGAGCTTTCTTCAGGCAAATTGGTTCAACTTCTTTTAGTGCCCGGTCATCTTCTTTTGTAGACTCAAGTATCTGTTAGATTTCTCTAATTTATCCTTCAAATTCTTGTTGGCCCTTTCAAGCCATGTTTCTTTATCATTTTATATTTCTTGGGTGAGAAATTGAGTGAGAGGTTAAGATCGAACAAGGGCTACCTCTTCTTCCTTATTTTTATATAAAGCTTTCTTAAGACCCATAGTCCTAGGCCTCTTTCTCATTGGATGCTCTTCTTCTTCAGTATCATCAAATTCGCCCATAAGCTCTTCAAGCTTGACTTGTGCTTTGTAGGCTTCCCTTTGGTATTTGAAAGCCTGGGCCTCATAAAATGCCATTTGACCACTCATTTGTTTGTTTTGCATTTGTAGAACATGTATGAGGTCCTTTCACATTTCTAGATCAGCTTGTAGGTCATGAATTTGGGATTCTCTATTTTTCAAAAGAGCCTCAAGAATTCTAGCTTCATCATCCCCATCATCACTGTCTATCTGTATGATACTAAACTCCCTTTCCTTTTCATGACTACTCTCCTGTTGTTCCTCTTTTTCTTTCCCCCTTCCTTGGATAGACTTCTTGGTCCTTTTCCTCTTTGGAAATTCAAAAATACTCTTCTTAGGCAGTTTGCCTCTACTTATTAGCGCTCTTGTGACATTGCTAGCCATTGCTGGAGTGATCTTCTTCTTTGCAGATCTAGTGTTTCTAGGCTTCGCCACTTTTTGAGGAAGAGTCATGGTCCCTTGCCAAGGAGAGGAAGTTAGCACATGCTCTTGGCTGTGTTGAGGAGAAGAGAGAGGAGGTTTATTTACTTGTACTTTCTCAACTTGGTCTTTTACCTTGCTACCTCCATCATCATCTGCTCTAGCTTCACCTTTGTCACTGTTTTATTCTGCTTGAAGATTGCCTTGTTTGTCTTCACCACTGCTATGCTCATTGTCACTGATTTGGTCTTGGCTTCCCTTAGGAATGTTTTGATCTTTTTTCTCCATGCCACCCCCTTCGGAATGCTCACTGTTTGGAGTTTTCTTTCCATCATCATTGCTTTCTTGAGGGTTGTCTTGTTTCTCATCACTTTTGTCTATTTGAGTACTGTTATGACCCTTATCATCACTATTTTGGTTTCCACTTCATTTTTTTTCTTGAGGACTGTCTTGTTCATCTATGTCACTGCTTTCTTCATGACTGTTGTGCTCTTTACCTTCACTATTTTTTCCCTCATCACCATCATGCTTACTACTGTGTTGGCTTCCATCATGTTCCTCTTCATGACTTCTATGCTCACCATCATTTTGTTCATGCTAACCATCATTTCCTTCTTCCTCACTGTCATGTTTAGATTCTTTACTTTGTTCCTCATCATCACTAGTTTGCTTCTTGTCACTTTGCCCTTCTTCATTACTAGTTTTCCTCTTCTCTTCTTCACTCTCAATCGTAGGGGATTTTTTCCTCTTAGAAGTAGATTGAATAGAAGAGGGAGAGACATGGTGAGTGGATGGTGAGGAAGGCGCATGAGATGAAGAGGCAATGGAAAAATCTGGATGAGAAATGAAGGTCTCCCAAGACACTCCTTTCTTTTCAAGTTGATGGAGGATGATGATCTTGATAAGGTAATGATGAAACAAACAAGATTGTTGTTGAGTGGAGGGCTTCTTTTGGATAGTAGAGGTCATCTTGTTAATGCTTCTATAGAGGAAGAAAGGTAGGTTCAACAAACGAGTTCTTGTGAAATGCATAAGAAGCCTGATGTGATAGGCATAAATCCAGGAAAACCTCCCTTCACATGTGAAGTACTTCATGATGACTTTCATGAGGGGGGCATAGCTGCTTAATAAGTGAGAAAAAAGGAAAATAGCTTGGCAAGCATCCTGATGGTCTGGTTTTAGAAAGGGTTTATAGTGATTCAGATCTAGGTATGTTTGTTTGAACCACTTTTCTCCTATATAGGGGATCTTAGTAGCTTTGGAGACAGCCCTAGGAGTGAGTTTGAAGTCCAGACCTGCTATGTGAATTTTCCCTTCTTGGAGCCTCAAATCAAACAAATGTGTCAAAGGAGGATGATTTTTTACTTCTTGGACATTTTGGAAAAAATCCAAGCACCCTACTTCATGAAAATTGAAGAGTACTGAAGGGGATTCATTCACCTCCTGAGTTGTAATAGGCTCATACCTATTGTGATACCCACTTCTGCTGTCCTTATTTGGAGGCATTTTCGCTTTCTGATACCCTTCACTGACTTATGAAACAAGACCTTGAAATGTACTGAAAAATAGACCCCTTCTTTGAGCACTGCTTTTCTCTCTAGTTTGAAAACAAGTATTTGTTAAATGAAAACAAATTTACTTCTCCAGCACTGTGTTTTGAGCAAAGAGGCTTTTAATAAGATATGTTTGTGGTTTTTTTGAAGACAAGCCCCCTTTTGTTTTTGACACAAAACTCTTTCTCCTCAATCACTGGCCTTTTCTGAAGTCATTGTTTAAAAGGTGAGAAAACCCCTTATAAACTAATCAAAACTCTTTTTTAATCACTGCCTTTCTCTATTTTTAAATAAAGAAGGCACTCTTGAAAACCACTATGTTTTTCCCCTTGAGTAATCTATGTTTCTCTTTGATGATCTTAGCAAGCAAGTTATTTTTGGATGAAGGTCAGTTTGTTTGTCTGAAACAATATCTTCTCTGTCACTCAGTATAAGTTTTTAATCTGAAATGATGGGTCTCCTTGCTTAAAACTAAGCTCTATTCCTCACTCAACAAAAAGTCCCTTTAAACACTGATTCAGGTCTCCTTCTTTAATCACTATCCCTCTGTCTCTTCAGCAAATATGATATGTTGGAAAGCAAGCTGTGTTTTCTTAAGGCTGGGACACAAAATTCTGTGACCTTGAGAACATGTCCTTTTCTCTTTAGCATAGAATGTTTGGCTTTGTAAAACTATGATTGTCCTTTTACAAACTTAAAACAACAAATCTCCCTTTAAAACTGCCAATAGGCCTTTACTACTTTATCACTGTTTCTCTGTGGTTAAATAAACATGACAGTGTTCAAGAGTAACTGTGTTTTCTCCCTTAACTACTCAAACAACAAGCCCTTTGACAACAAAAAATTCCTCCTTTATTCACTATTTATTTGACACTTTGATACCAAATTTTACATTTAAATTAAACAAAATCCGGGCCTAGAGACATAAATACCTTCACAATATGTATTTTCCTGTGTTTGGAGATGAGATTCTTGTTTAAAATCTGATCTTCGCACCTTTGAGAACTTTGGCAAGCTGCCACACTCCTGGTTGACAGTGGCCCTGGCGATGGGCCGTTCAGCACTAGCCTGGGCGGTGGGCCATTCAGAGATGGCTGTGTAGATAGTGAAAATGACAAGGGAAAGGGAAAAATATGAAAGGTGAGTATGGTGATGGCACAAGGCAGGTGGGAGGATCTTTATCAGTGGCTCGAGCGTTTGCATAATGGCCAAAGAAGCATGGGTGCAACGTTCAGGAGTGGCCGCTGGGCTGGGCAGGCTTGAACGAGAAAACGCGTTGTTTTTTAACTGTCGGGTTGGCCCTGGGCGCCCATTGAATGTTGGGCACAAGCGTGCCATGCAACCACACAGGCACGTCGTGCTGTGTGTAACCTCCTTTTGAGGACGCCTACAGGCGTGCTGCGCAACTTTCCAGGTGCGCCGCACAATTTTCCAGGCACGCCGCGCATTCAAAAGCTGTGGATGCCGTAACTTGCTCGAGATCGGTTTTCTCTTGCCCATGGAACTCTTTACACAATGATAATAACACGTTCAAGGCCCCTTATACTTTAAAAAAAAGTTCTCTCCTTTATCGATTTTGAAAAACCAAAACGAATTTACCCTTTTTCTTTGCCTTAGCATTTGTTTTAAAACAAGGTGACTTTGTTGATTTGGTATTTGGCATTGAACACAGTCTTTTATTTTTCTTTCTTGAAAGAAAACTCTTGAAAAATAACTGATGCCTTCAAATCTGATGTCACTGCAAATTTCCTCTCAAAACCTATATTCAACCCTAATGATTTTTAATCTCCCGCTTGTCATGAAGGAATTATAAAACTGTGATTTGCCTTTTTTTTTTTTACAAAGGAGTTTATCATAAAAACACCACTGCAGCCTCTCAATCACCACAATGCAAGTCAATTGTTTTATGAAGTGAAAAGGGTCCTTAAAACATGACTTGGTCTTCTGCTAGTATGATGAAGGAGGCCTTTTTTTAAATACTCTTATGGGTGCTCTTTTATGAGGAAAGAGGCTAAAAACAACAGTGTTTATTGCCTATTCACATTGAAGGTTTTCTCCAAGACTGTGGCATTGTATATAATCTGAAAGGGGCTTACAAAAATATTACCACCGCAGCCTTTCAACACCCTAAGGTAAATCCACTGTTTTTGAAGTGATGAGGGTTTTTTCACCATGATTTGGTCTTTTGATTGTATGATGTAGGAGGCCTCCAAACCATGATTTGATCCCCTTATTGTTTACCAAGGAGATCACTTTAAAACATAAAGAATTTATCTTAATCAGACTGTGTGCCCTTTTGTCCTTTCGAAGGTGGCTATTTCAAACTTGAAACTTGAATTTATCCTCTGATTTAAAACACCTAAAAAATGCAGACTGTTTGTATCCACCAAGACTTGGTTTCCTACATCTCTGGTATACCCTTGGAATAAGCTAATCCATATGAACTGTGACCCAAGTGTTCGCCTGCTACTTTCCTTTTGGAGGAGGTAATTGGATAGATTATGGTGGACCTGTCTAAAATGGAAGATACCCCTTTTACATAAAACATCTGTGTGGATGGTATGCTTTATATCAGTTTGCAGAAGTCAATTTAAACCCAGATTGGTTTACAACCTTACCATTTAGATGAGGCTAATCTTAGTAAAAATTATAACCTCGGATTATACTTTGAAGGAGGCTTTCATAAACAGAAAAACAGAGGCCTTTTAACACCCTCATGTAACTCTTTGGCTTTTGATGTGAAAAGGCCATTCAACCTATGAACTTTCATTTGTTTCACCAATGTTTTCTCAACTTTTCTTATCAACAGAAACCTTTCAAACACAATTGTCAGCCCTGCTATGCATATTTTGTTCATCCTTTGGAGGAAAAAGCGCCAAGCAGCCACTGAAGTTTCTCAAAAACATGTTGACCCTCTGCTTATTAGTGAAGGAGGTCACAACAATGTGTCTTCTAACCCTCTACTTTTATGTGAAGGAGGTTTCTATCACTATGTTTCTAACCCTCTACTTATTATTGAAGGAGGTTATCTTTAACACAAGATCTCCATCTATTTCAATCACTATACCTACTCTGTATGTTTGTTTGAAGAATTCCAATAGGAAACAAAGTGGAATTTGACCATTATCATTGATAAAATCACTTGAAACTCATGTCCTCTTGCTTTATGAGGCCTTATCTGAGATGTATATATCCTTTTGTAAAATATCACTGTGAACACAAAACCAGAAGAAATGTAATTTGTATATGGAGAGTTTTTTGTTGCTAGATATCATTGAGCTATCTTTTCCCTTGAATGTGTTGTCAGATGTATATTGAAATTGTTTTTGACTAATTTTCAAACCCAGGTTCAAGGTAACATAAGAAGCAATTGTCTTCTTATGCCCTACATGATGATGCCCTTCGGAAAGATTATGCAGCACTGCTTTTGGAGGAGATTGTGGAGCACTGCAACTCAACATTACTTAGTCCTTGTTATTCATTTTGACTTGATGAGTGATATTTGTTCTTCAAGCAGCTTTTGGATTTATAACATGTACACTTGCTGCTCTTTACTTTACAGCTCTCCATCTGATCATTGATGGCAAACCTTTTCAACATGAGAGACCTGTTTGAACTTTTCCCTTTGCTCTTATTTGTCTACTGATCATCATTCAATTAAAACCCCGCATAGATGTAAAAACAGATGCTTTGGAACCTTGGAGAGATCTTTTGGTGTTTCATGGAGGTTATGCCTGATCTAAGCATATTTCTTTAGACAGTGACAAAACTTCTCTTTTCCTGATTTGGATCTTTGTTGAAATTCTTCTGAAATGAGACAAAGTGACCTCTTAGTGGTGTGTGACCTATGGATGGACCAAGGCTTGTTTTGTAGAATAGGAAATAACTCATGGTTGACTGGTACTAAACAAAGGCTTTTTTGGCCTTGGATATCTTAGCCAAGGAAAAACTCCCTAAACACCACTATCTAACTTAGGGACAAGGAAAAACTCCCTAAACACCACTATCTAACTTAGGGAAAATTTTCATAGATTCTGAGTGTTTTCTTAGGCATGATCAGATTTTCATATGACAAGATGATCAGGGATAGAGTAGCAGAAACTTTTTCAAATTTTGGACGGTGAATTGCATGAGAAACAAGGGGAAAATGATAGCAGGGAAACCAAGCTAAGAAAACTATAGACATGGATACTTTGTTGAAGCAAGATATGACTTGAAACTAAAGATTTTTCTCATCATAGACTAACAGGGAGGGGTAGGAGGAAAAAAATTTGTTTGGGGTGTTTTCTATATGAAAAATTGACAGATTGAGATTAGCTTCTAGAAAAATTTAGCTAAGAAATATAGTCATCAACAACATGCAAAAAATACTGATGACTAACAGTGGCTCCATTTGGGGAGGGCAACTCCTTTTCAGAAGGTGTCCAGAACTACAGATCTCTGGCTTGTGAAGACTAGTGCCTTATCCATTGGCGCAAATTTCTCTCTTTCTTGATCCACTTGGACTATCAACCCTTTGACATGATATTTGTGAAAAAAGGAAAACTATCTAATTCTACAGTTATATCTTCCGGGAGTTCAGATTAGACTGATGAACTCCTTTGATTCTCTATCTATGCTAGTTCGACTGTCAAGATTAAGCTGTTTGACAAGATTTTATTCACTAAACTAAAACATGAAATTGAAAAATGACAGAATCAGGATTAGACAGTCTGATTTTTCATGTGTTTGTGGCATAAAAGACAAGCTGCACACAAATATTATTTTGCGTGAAAATAAGATTTAGAAAAATCAGGGCTAGGATACATAGTTTTTTTTCATCCCTGTTTTCCTCTTTGGTTCTGTTTTGAGCGTGTGGAACTAGTATCTTTTCCTAATCTACTTTCTTTGACAAGTCAAGCTTACACAATTTGACTATCACTTCTTTCACTAACTTATCAGGAATAAATTTAAAACATGTCCAGTTATGATTAGGCTAGATAACTGAACAAGACATCTTTTGAGCACTAGCAGTGGCATTTAGACTTGTGCACTTTCAGCATGACTATTTTTTGAACATGGGACTTTCATGCTATTTTCTAAAACTGCCCTCTTTTCAAATTTTCTATTGTTTTTGTATTTTCTATTTTTTATTTTTTTATTTCTTCAAATAGTGATATGTACAATGAGTGAAAATTTTAAAACTAGAAATATTGAAAATGGTGGAACTTGAGCATTTTGTCTTCAAAGAGATCTCCCGATGCTCTTGGTCCGGTCAGCTCTTGAAAAGAAAAGTTTGGAAAGTTTTCCCTTTCAAGCACAACATAAGGGTTCTTGCAAGAATCTTTGAAAAATTCTGTGTCCGCTTGCTGCTTTTCTCTATACCTCTGATTTCCGCTCTTGCCTTTGTTGTACATATTTTTAAGGTAATACAAATACTCTTTGTCATTTTTAAAATGGATGATGAAATCGTCAAGGTACATCATAATCAAGAAATTCAGAACTGGAAACATGGCCTTTAGGAACATGTCTTTGGTGTCTGGCGGTTGTGCAACTCTGGGTTTGAAGATGGAATTGCTTCCAGTATATTTGAAAAATTCTTTGAGTTGTTTGCTTTGAAAAGGAATTAATTGATGATACCCTGAAACATCACTTTGTAAAGACATATGATTAGAAACATCTAGCATTTGTATAGTATGGTATTGTTTAGAAAGAATATAATTTCTGTTCTGGGGGGGTGTATCTTTGTTTCTGAAATCAACACATATCCTATGTCCAGTTGTCTTGTCTTTGATTGTTAATGTTTGATCAAGATTTTTGTATTTCCTTTTGTGAAAGTTGTTTCTTGAAATGATGGTAGTGTCATAGTGTTTCAAACAGTTTTCCCGACATGTACTAGTATCTTGAACAATTTTTCATATTCTAGCATTCCTTAATGTTTGGTGTAATGACAAAATTTTAGCTAGTTCAATCAGTTCAAGAATTTTTTGACTGCAGTCATCACATCCCTTCATATCAAGTTTATCAAACATTCTTCCCAGATCTTTAATAGTTGTGGCTATATTAAAAGTTTCATTCAGAGAGGTGAAGTTTTGGGATGGTGAAGCATTTAAGTATGGCCAAAACATTAGGCTCCCCTACCCCTGATTTCTAAAGAGGTTTGTAATATGTAAGTCCTCTAGTGCTTATGTTTTGAAAAAGGTTCCTGATTGTACTGTTGATGTTTGTCCTTGGTTTAAGCAATTTTCTTGAGGGTGTATAATGTTTTTTGTTTTCTGATCTATCTCCGTTTCTAGAAAATCAAATTCCCTCTCTTCAAGACATAATTGTTCAGGGTCATGATAGTTTTGAGTATCTAGCACATCATAGAGAATCTGGGGTGGCTGATGTGGTGTGCCTAGATTTGTTTCAATTTCTCCTACCTATTTATCAATGTCTTCATCAATGTGTAAAATGAATGAATTTAGATCTGAATGTATGGAATACATAGGGATTTTATCTGGCCTTTCTTGGCTGCTGACCATATATTTCATGTGTGATTACCGATACAGTATTCTTGTTTTATTAAACATGAGAATGGTGGCATAAGACATATCTAGTTGAATATTTTCTTGAAGCTTGGCCCCCCAATATATGGGTAAAAGCATTCCGTACTTTGGAGAAATGTCTGCTACCACTATGTCCATGACTAGGTGTTTTGCAGGCACTTGGGCCAAACTGACACAAAGATCTTTTATCAGGCCTAGACACTTGACTCTACTCGAATCAAATGAATTTAAGTCTTTATAAGGTTTTGTTATTTCTAGGCCTAATCTTTCCATTACTACTTTCGGCATGAGATTGTGAGAGGCTCTGGAATCTAGCATGACATTATGTAGGATTTGGTCATGTATATTCAAACTAATGTAAAAAGGAAGAGTGGTTCCCTCTTGATATTTTCCTTCTATTTTTGGTCCAAACAACACCTCAGGGGTATCACCAGCTAGATGTAAAGTATCTGCATAATTTCCTATGTTCAGGACCTTTAGCACTTGAGATTTGTATGAGCTTTGAGTAATAAGTTCAGTGAGAGGCATGATGATCTTAATTTTGGAAATTTCCCCTTCAAAACTGAAGGGTGCTTGTAGTTTAGATAGATTTGCTTCATTTTTTTTCAGCCATGACTTTCTCTATATTTTTAATTTTCCGACTTTGATTTGGGGTTTTGTTCAATACAGCTGTTTCGGGAATCTTATTAGAGGTACTAGGACAGTTTGGATCAAGGCTTTCCTGACTAGCTTTGTCTTTTTTTTGGTCAGTTTTCTTAGCCATGATTTTTTTACTATCCGTTGTTCTTTTAAAAATGGTATCGGGGGTTTTAGTAACAACAGTGTTTGAGCTACCTTTCTTAGACTTGTCTTGGTTTTTCTTACTCCTAAGATCATATTCCCTGTGGAATTCCATTATAGCGTTTTATAATCCTACCTCAGGATCTTTGGGGTCCTCATAATTTTCTTCATTTTTGATTTGAGGAGAAGAAAACTTGTTCTTCTTATGTGAGGAAAACCTCACCCTCACTATTAGAACCTATCAATTAAGTGATTTTCATCAAATGGTTCCATATCTCTTTCTACCTCATCAACATAGTTTTCATTGAAAGGTGGCCTGATCTGTTGGTCATTTTCCCTTGGTTTGTTCTAAGGCGGGTCTCTTCTAAAATTTTGGTTCCAGTTTCTGTTTTGAGGGTTTGGCTGGTTGTCCTTAAGAGGTGCTTTTTCTTTCAGATTTATTCTTTCCCACATTTTTTCCATGGATCTAACCAGGTTGTCTATTCTGGGATCTGAGGAAGGAACTGAAGGCATGACCTCATCACGGTATGTGACTTTCTTTTTTGATCTTATCCTAGCTCTTTTCTCAGCTAGGTTGGCTTCGGCACTAATAGCTACTTTTTTCATTTCTTCTAAAGTTGCGGGGTCTCTTTCTCTTAGTTGGTATGTCATATCTGGATTGAAACCTTCAGGAAATTTTGCTAATGTTGAGCCAAGTGAAGGTTCCATGTCAGGCGGGAGGGCGTTATAGACACTGTTGAATCTAGTGCAATAGTCCTGAACACTTCCCCCATATTCCTTTTAAGATTGTTATATTCGGAAAGGATTTGGATGGGGTTTTTCCTGATTTCCCACCTGTTTATGAAAGTTTGGTAAAGTGCTAGGAGATCATGTATACTATTAGGAGCTAAGATTTTAAACCATTTTTTGGGTTCTCCGCCTAGGCTTTGGGTGAACATTCTCATCTTTATGGTTTCATCTTCTAGTTCCATGTAGTCAAAAGCATCAGTGATCCTATCTAAATGTTGTTGAGCAGTAGTAGCCTCAGTTACGGTGAAGTGTGGGATTCATGATTGGTAATAATTTTTCAAAGGTACCAAAGGCAATGGTAACACTAAAGCCGCATACCAAGCTGCCATGATGGGAGCGAATGGTAGATTTACAGTATGAGGGTTTGTGGTGTGCAATGAGGTGATTTGCACAGTGGTGGTCTGAATGGGTGTGGTGGAGATACTTGGACTTGTGGACTGATTCTGAGTAGATTTGGGGTGATAAGAGCCAAAGTGGTGGAGAAGCTGAAAATCAGGAGGTGTAGTGGGTGAGGCTTCTTTTCTAGGACTCTGTTGCAAATCTAAGGGCTCAAGATCGTCAAGGTTGATTTTACTTTGCGACTTGCTTCTAAAAAGGGTTTTTCCTGAACTCAAGTCAAACTGGGAATCTTGCAAGGATGTGAGGTGTTCAGGTATAGAGCTTGCTTTGTGGATGGTCCTATCGGTAGCTAAGTTACCAATTTCAGAATTTTTCCACAAAATCTTTTCCGAGTTATCAACTATGATAAGGGAATTTGGGTTCGGGTGAGATCTGGTATTAATTCTTCTTGAAGCTAGATTTCAAAGTCAAAGTTTAGAAAGGGTGATAGTTTTAATTGTTTTTGGATGGATGTCCTCTCTAGGGGTTTCGCTAATGTGAAGAATGGTCAAAACAAAATGAAGGCTAGTGGAGTCGCGAGGTGGATTTTCTTGATATTTATGGTCCACCACCAATACTGACAAAGATGTTTTTTAGGAAAATTCTTTTCTAGAAAACTTTTATGTGGAAACTTGCAAGAATGACTTAAACTTAGTTTCAACAGTTTGCTAGATTGTCGAGAAAGTTATGCTTCTATTTGCAAGTTTATTCTGCTGATTTCTTATGTTTAGATGAAGATTTTTGAATCCCTAAGTTGTACTTAGTTTGTCACTGATTTCAGAGTCTACATCATGAAATTTGACTTTTTGGGAAAGATGAGTCAACAGAATAGCATGATTTATGAAATTTTTGGTTTTTTATGGAGTCTTAGGCCTACTGGAGGCTAGTGGAGTCGCCAGGTGGATGTTTTGTTGTTTTTAGAGACATGTACTTATGGTCCACCACCAATAACTAAGAAAAATCCAATCTAGGGATGCTTTTTGGGGTTTTCTGAGTTTTTATATGAAGCCTAGTTTGTAGGAGTATTCTAAACCTGATTCATCACTTTGCTAAGATGGTGAAACAATAAGAGTTTACTCTAAATGATTTCTTAGGCTATTTTTCTGAGTTTAATTTTGAAGGAATAATGAGTCTACAAGAGTTTTCTAGACTGTCATGTACTCAGTATGTCCCACCGTGATTGCCATTATGTTAGGGTGGCGATGAGGTGGCTGATTCTAGATATTCTTGAAGACAAGGGATTTCTGGAGTCCTAAGGTGTACTTAGATTGTCACTAACTCTGAAATGTCCCACCGTGATCACCATCAAGCGTGAGCGGTGGGGTAAGTCGACAAGATAATCTTCTTAAGGGATGCTGAAATGTTTAGGGAAGTCTAAGTTTGTTTATTCACTTAGAGTCCCACCATGATCACCATTATGTTAGGGTCCCGTGCTTTGGCAGATTGGAAAGCCAAGTGACAGGGTAACATCAAACCAACTTTGGAGCCCAAGGACCTAGCCTTCCTGGACTCAGAGAGGGCTCTCTCTATTTGTGCAAGGGATGTAGATTTGTTTGCTTCTTTATGTATTTGATTTTAGGCTAGTTGTTAAGTATGTTGTTAGTTTGTTTTAGGTTTTTGAGGGAGGAACTGATCAAAGAATAAATAGATAAAAATATTGTTAGATCAACTGGGCTATGGGGTTGAAAAGGTCAAGAAAGCCTCAAATGGTCGACAAGGTATATTGTAGGGCCGATTTGGTCGAGGTAAAATGGATTCTTTAGGTGGAGTGCAATGGGATGGACAATAGGTTTGTGAAGGAAAAACATGTTTAAGCATAAATATTTTTAAAATAGACATCCATGTGGTAGGGCTAACCATTAATCGCAGTAAATGAAACTTTAAACTGATAGATGCATAAAATAAACGTTCAGACGATACATAGAAGTATAAGATCCTCTAACTTTGGGAAAATAACCTTCAGACTTTGGGGAAAACAAATAAGACAAACAAACAACTCAATATATGAAGAGGGAACTCCTAAACATCATATTAGAGCTATCGGGAACTTTGAACTAAGATTGCAGAGCATAGGCAAAGGGAAAGATCGACACAAGACCTCTTTAGTTCAACTAGGACAATCAAACATTCAGAGAAAGGTTTCAGTAATGGGGTTTTGTTTAGCTACGAGTAAACAGGGCATACCATGAATCATTCTAGATAGCATACATAATAACCATTAATGAAATTAATAACAAGTTATTAGTGTATCAAAGAGCAGTTAAGAATTCTTTGACATAACTAAGAAAGAAGACAAACATAGAAGTTGTAATGAATCAGGAAACTTGAGGTGCCTCCATGGGCATGTCTCAAATCTATTATTTACTGTCCTACAGCAAGAAAGAAACATGATAAAATGTATGATAAACTAAGGAAACATAATAGAGAAGGAACATTATACCATTTACCAAGTCATGGAATCTTACAACAGTCCTCTTCCACCATCGAAAACACACAAGAAATTATCCACTTCATGAGACAAAGTATTTCTTCCAGGCTTTTAATACCATGTATTTCTATATAACATCAAGTTCAGCCTCTTTATACAATGAAATCTCTTGGAATATATAGGCTAAAGAGAAAAAAACTATCCAAGAGCATCTAGAAGGCCATTGGCCTATTGCAAATATCTGATTTTGTCCTTGAGGCTTTGCAAATCCCAAGGCACAAAATATCTTTAAAAATATCTATAAAATGCTAAAAAAGGAAATAAAATTGACTTTACATGACTAACAAGTTCTAAAAAAGGCTTAACTCACATTTGGATGAGCATCTTCAGAAATCTGCCTTTTTTGCCAAAATGCTACAAGAACGTAGCAACAGAAAATTACTTGTCTTGTAGATTACTTTTGAGGGACCTCCTGATGTCAAAATGAGGCTTGCAATGGCTTTTTGGAAAGCCCTGGATGTCTAGTTTCTGGAAATGCTTGATTTTTCCCAAAATTATCCCTTGAACTATGTCAAAAATGGAACTGAGTGGAAAAAACCAGAAAAATAGCCCTTGTTGATATGTGAGGCAGAAAGTAAAAACAATCATTATTTTTCGCCTCTTTGGGGGACCAAGACACCTCCTTTGGATCTGAAAATTTGTGAGTAGCTGCCCAAAAATTTAGTCCATCCAAAAAAATGTCTTTCATGAGCCGAGGATGCTCCTAGCACCCATGGCAGTGCCTTGAAAAATGTGCAATTATGGCCAAAAAACACAAAAAACAAAATCACGTCAAAATTTGCTCAATTTTGGCGAGCAAGCCCCTTATGGGTTCTTAGAAGCATGTAAGGAAGCTGAGGCCAAGATTTCAAGCCCTGATGTGCCTTTCTCCAGTTTTTCTACTAGGCGCCTCTTTCGGGCAGCCTTGAGCCTTTCTTGAGCAAGTTTGAGCTTTCTTCGGGCAAATTGGTTCAACTTCTTGTAGTGCCCGGTCATCTTCTTTTGTAGACTCAAGTCTCTGTTAGATTTCTCTAATTTATCCTCCAAATGCTTTTTGTCCCTTTCAAGCCATGATTCTTTATCATTTTCTATTTCTTGGGCCAACAATTGAGTGAGAGGATAAGATCGAACAAGGGCTGCCTCTTCTTCCTTCTTTTTCTCCAAAGCTTTCTTGAGACCCATAGTCCTAGGCCTCTTTCTCATTGGCTACTCTTCTTCTTCAGTATCATCAAATTTTCCCATAAGCTCTTCAAGCTTGACTTGTGCTTTATAGGCTTCCCTTTGGTATTTGAAAGCCTGGGCCTCATAAACTGCCATTTGACCACTCATTTGTTTGTTTTGCATCTGTAGAAAATGTATGAGGTCTTTTGACCTTTCTAGATTACCTTGTAGGTCATGAATTTGGGCTTCTCTATTTTGCAAAAGAGCCTCAAGAATTCTAGCTTCATCATCCCCATCATCACTGTCTATCTGTATGATGTCAAACTCCCTTTCCTTTTCATGACTACTCTCCTGTTGTTCCTCTTTTTCTTTCCCCTTGCCTTGGATAAAATTCTTGGTCCTCTTCCTCTTTGGCAATTCAACAATACTCTTCTTAGGCAGTTTGCCACTACTTCTTAGCACTCTTGTGACATTGCTAGTCACTTCTGGAGTGATCTTCTTCTTTGCAGATCTAGTGTTTCTAAGCTTCTTCACTTTTGGAGGAAGAGTCATGGTCCCTGTTAGTGTCAGTCTTTGCAGCCTTCCTCCAGTGATCAAACATGCTGTTACAAAGTTATTTTAAGGTGTTAAGGTCAAATTTTGTCATTTCAGTGAGTCTTCAAGTAAAATTTGGTCACTAAGTATTAGGTCTAGGGTTTGTTTTCATTCCTGTCAAAGTTGTCCAAATGTTGGTCCATGTCACCATTCAGCTGAGTGTACGATCATTCAGGGGTTGCCATCATCATGTCAAGTTCCAAAGGGTCATTTTACACCGTGTTCATGCTTCAGTTGTGCCTAGGTAAGGTTCATTTCCCTCTCCTAGGGTTTTGAAGGTAATTTCTCTTGGATGGTCAACTCATCAGAAAAAATTGTATCCTGATGTTCACACACCTTCCCCTATCATTAATGTACCTTATTAAACACTTCCCATCCTTGAGATCCCCCAAATTCATAATATTCATAAACACTGCAAAACACCCTGGTTTCTTGCTAAGCATGGCAATTTTCTAGAGCTAGGCATGTGTTTTTACAGCACTGGACCTTCTATCAATGCTATGAGGTGCTTTCCTACTTCCTAACATCCTACCTGCTTAAAAAAATTTCTCAAAATTTAGAAGCCATATCATATTTCGGCAAATCTGTTCACACATCGGGAGATGGGATTTCACTAAAATGATGTTTAAATAAAGATGGGTTAGGAGAGGCGGAGAGGTTTTGTTCAAAGCAAATAAAAGAAGAAAACCCTCCTTCGAATTTTTTACGGTGTCATTGTTTTTGAAATGTAAAATGCTGATTATACAAGGAGGATGATGCACCTTTGAAGTGACCTTGGGAAAATCAATATTTCTCCTAGATTTATTGGAAAAATGACTTTCTTGATGCCTCAACTGTTAACTAGACACAAATATCTTTCCAATGAGCTATCATTAGCTTAATTTGGAGTTGAGGAAGATCTTCCAAAGTTGACTGCAATAGCACTCTACCTTGAGGCAGCCTCATTTTGCTCATTTTGACCAGTCTTGGGAGATTTGATTTTTGACAAGGCAAATGAACTCAAAATTGAAACATTCCAGTTGGGTTGGAAATTATACTCAATAAGCTTTCCAACGAGATATATTGCACCCAATTTGGACACCAGGAAGGTCTCCAAAATTCTCCTGCAAAATGGCGCGGCGCATAGAGATGGTGAGGCACATTGGGCAACCCTCTTCATTGTAAAAAATGAACTAGCGTGGCGCATTGAGCTAAAAAGCCTGAAAAACCATTCAATTCTTGCTCCAAAAGCTCCAAAATTTCAAATTATTCATTCCAAAACTAATTTAACATCTCCATATTTCCGATATATGAGTTTCCATCAGTGTTTATGGTGTTTCAATAGGTGAAAAATAAAACCCTAGCTCCTTGCACAGTTTCATTGAAAATCTTCCTAAGGTTTGCAAAATTTCCATTTTTTGCTGTCTTATTCCCCTCTACCACTTTCACATCCCCTTCAATACATTTTATTAGTTTCATTTCCCATATCCCTAAATTCATCTACCCCTATCCCATATTCCCATTATCCCATCCTAATTACAAATTTCCCAGACCCCAAATGTTATCCCAAAAACCTAGTGACTGCCCCTAAAACTATTTAGTTTCCAAAATTTCAATTATAAATAATCCAAAAATTCCCCTTACCCTCTCCCTCCATATCCCCTCACATATTTCCATACATTTGGCAATGAAAACCAAAGACACCAAAACTCCTGATATTCATCTAAGGCAACATAGACTTTGGCAAACATGGAGACAAATTCCTCTTATGACCGAGATGAAGGAAACACAATGACTCTACAACTGAATTTCATGCACCAAGGAGACCAAAATATGTTGGATAAATCTAACAAGGACAAGGACATTCTCAGGCACATGAAGAACCATTATTGGGCCCGAACTCATGTTTGCAAAGCGAGGATCAAAATCCTGAAGGCAAGGCTAAGGAGGGCACTGAAGCGTCGTAAAAGGAATTATAGGCTCCAAATATTGGCCAAAGCTTCATTGGCTAAGCATAGTACTTGATGAGGGACCTTCAAACCAAATTTCAAGGAATTTGGAAATTGTTTTGTAAATTTTGAATTTTTTGGTCACAAAACAGGGTTTTCTGCCCGACGCGTAGCGCCACCTTGCGCGCGCTTATAATTGGCAGCTCTTTAGGGGGGGGAATTTTCATTTATAGATTTATTATGAAAATTTATGCATGCTCATGGATTAACTAAGAATTTCATTAAGTTCTGGGTTGCCTAAAGGGTCAAAAACACCCTAAAAATGGCCTTTCTGCCACTTTTTGCACCCACAGGAGGCAGTGTTGGGAGATTGAACTTTTTGAGGGAAAAATGGACACCAAATCTAGAAATTCCACTTGGGTTAGAAATTAGACGGGTAGGGCTTTCCAACGAGCTATCATGAGCTCAATTTGGACTTCAGGAAGTGCCTCAAAATCAGCTCCAAAGTTGTGCTACTCATAGAGATTTTGGGCGCGGTGCATAGAGAATTTTGGCCTATTTTTCACTCAGCAGCTCATAATTTCGCCTAGTTTCACTTTTTCATGTAATTTTTGATGTACCTTGATGTAATTTCATGTACATGATTTAATTTTGGCACATTTTTACTCATTCTAGAATATTCATTCACTAAAAGGTGAAATGTGAGTGAATGGATCAGTTTCCTAGCATATAGAGGCAAGTTGTTTCATGGCCTATTTTCTAGTTCCTAGTTTAGATATGGTTGAAAAAGCTCCTAGAATGATGAGCTCGACCCATAGAGGCATGGGAATGGGTTAGGCTTGTCTATATGATGTATTTTATCAGTCATTTTCAGGGTTGGACATTTGGGATTGCTAGCACTTCATTGTACATTTCATTCTGCAATTTTGGGAAAGGAATAGACCAGGGTTTGCAGCCCTCTTTGGGATCCTTGTGGCTCTGTGTTTTGATGGTGTTTTCCTCTATGTATCTGTAATTTTATTGATGTTTATGTGTAGCATTTTCATTCTCCTTTCTTCTTAAACTGAACAAACAAGTTATAAAGGTAGAATTCATTGGTTTGCTTTGCTCTGCCTTCATTTTTGTTTAGTTTTTCATGTTTTCATCTATTTGAGGAGGAATATTGAGACCCTCATTCCATCATCAGCTCCTCACCGGTCTTATCCATCCATTTACTCAAGCTAAAGCATCAAAAATATTGCCTTCCTTGCCCCAATCAGAATTCTGCAAAAACTAGGCATAATCCCCGCACCCAAAAATGCCTTTCTCTTTGATCCAACAAAAATCCTCAAAATCAAAATCAAAATCTTTTACTTATATACCTAGCCTAAAATCAACTTTTAATTCAAGTCATATCAAGCCCTTTTGATTATTTTTGTTGAGATTGACTCGGAGAGAGCCCTCTCCTGTTCTGGTAGGGCTAGCTACCAGACTAAGCGTGGTTTGATGTTACCCTGAACTCTGCCTTCTTTCAGCCTGAGGTAGATTTAGGCAATAACATAGTGGCGACCATACTAGGGAGGAAAATGGTTTTATTGTTGGTGTTATTTGTTTTATAAGCTACAGATGGAGCCTGAAGTTATGCCAGGTAGCCTTCGAAACGCTCTTGCTTTGCATCAACGAAAGTAGATAAACGGTGCTTCAGTCAATCTCTGGTCTAGTTTGTAAACGTAACACCTAACTTGTAAATTTCCCCAGTACATGTATCAAGTTAGATCTGATGGTTGATGGTGGACAACGATCAGACGCTGCAAGGCTGAAATCATTCACCTAGCAACTCCAGTGTCGAAGAATCCTAACGTTAAGAATTTTTATGGCGACTCTACTCTTCAAGAAATCAGTAGCCTGAGGAATTTATTGGTGAATTCATTGTTATCAAAATGGTTTCGCTGGATCGAAGGTATGCTCCCATGAGCTGAGATCATATTCCAGGTTTTCCAAATAAAATTCCTAAGGTAGATTGGCAAAGGAATTTTCCTACTTTCAAAGATGATGATAGGAAGGATGTTGCTTTACATCTGGTTAGATTTCACATACATATTCACAAGTTGAAGGTTGATTTTCCTAAAGATTGCTTGATGAAGATATTCATGGCCACTCTGGAAGGTGAAGCCCGATTTTGGTATGAAAGTTTTCCACCTACTTGTATTTACTGCTTAAAGGATTTTCATACCATGTTCTTTGAAAGGTATAAAGAATCTTATCCATCCTTGACTTTAGTTCAGAACTTTTGTAGCCATGTTCATAGTTTTATTGAAAATCTTGAAAAAGTTTATGAATATGATGACTTCATGAACGATGAGATCATGGAGGCTCTGTATGAAAATCCATTTCAGCAGCATAAAGAGAACTTAGAGGATACCCATCAAGATGCTCAGGAAACTTTGCAGCAGGATCAAGATATTAGTACAATGGAAAATGATGAAAGAGAAGGTTCTATTTCAGATCTGTCCATAGAAGAAGACAATATACGAGAAAGTCAAGTTTCAATTTCAGAATGTGATAAAGTCAAGTCAGCTATTTCAGATCTAGATTCAGATCGTGATGATCAAGAATACCTTGTGTTGAATCCCATGAAGGAGAGCTCTGCTATTGAGATCATCTGGAATGAAGAATACAAAGTTATTGATCCAAATGTTCTCATTTCATTAGAACAAAGCCTTCATGAGGAGGTAATACAGTCAGTTCATGAAAAACAAGATGAGATCTTTGTTCAAGTAAGTGAAAAATATTCTTTCAATAACTCAGTGATAAATGATAATTTGATTTCCATGTCATATGAATATGATCAACAATGTTTTCAAATTTCAGAAGATTAGGGAATTAAGGACTGTAATTCAGGTTTTTCATGTTTTGAAATGTTATTTCATGAAGACAATCACTATTTGAGAAAAAAAAAAAAAAAGTATTATCTCCTTTGTCTGAAGATGAGATAGATCAACTCCTGAAAGGTCATGTTATAGCCCAAGCTAAAGCAGATTTACAGTGCCCACATGGTCAAGAAAGTGTTGGTGAAACTTCTTCCTCTTTTGAAAATGATGACGGTCTTATAATTAGCTTTATAGATAAGCAAACATATAATGTTTTCTTTCATGAAGATGATAAGGCTGTCATGTTTGATAATCTTAAAGATTTTTTTCTGTTTAAGAATGACCTAGACCATGAAGTTGAGGAATATGATCTTGAGAAAGACAACAGGCTAGAATTTCTCATGGTCAAGGAACTTACAGCTAACACTCAGGTGGAGGAAGCCTATACCTCTCTGTGCCTTCCTATCACTCGGAAATCAATTGTTCTTTCAGATCAGAATGAAGCAAGTAGTTGTAATTTTTCTGCTGGATCTCAAGACCAACTAGTGCTTCAGGATTTTCAAGATCCCTTCGGCATTCTTTTGCAAGCATCAGAAAAGATAAATTTTGCTTGGTTCATCATCATAAGCCTTGTTTTCAGTGGTTATTGTGAGTTGCCTAAATGTACATCGTTCTACCTGCTCGAGCAAAGTGAGAGCAGAATTTTGGTATGTAGCCATCTACTGGATTGGTTACATTGGAAGGCTCACTACACATGATTGTACATATTTCATCAGTAGGAAGTTGGTTGTCATCATGATTTGAAGCCCTCAAATCTCGATGGTCTGCTGCCATTTAAAAATCTTTGTAAGTACTTGTTTCAGTTAAGTCAGTCATGAGTCATTTCTTTTTACATTGAGTCAAGTTTCAGTCATTTTGGTTTTTGAGTTTTAGTCATTTTGAGTCAAATTTTTAGTCAATAAAATGAGTCAAGAGTCTTGTGTGGATTTTTCAAGTTATCGACTCCATAGCCCAATGGATTAAGGCACTGTCTGCTTTCCAAATATCTGTAGTTCTTGGCACCTCCAAGGAGCTACCATCCCCATTGGAGCCAATGTTAGTGTCAGTCTTTGCAGCCTTCCTCCAGTGATTAAACATTCTCTTACAAAGTGATTTTAAGGTGTTAAGGTCAAATTTTGTCATTTCAGTGAGTCTTCAAGTAAAATTTGGTCACTAAGTATTAGGTCTAAGGTTTGTTTTCATTCCTGTCAAAGTTGTCCAAATGTCGGTCCATGTCACCATTCAGCTGAGTGTACCATCATTCAGGGGTTTTCATCATCATGTCAAGTTCCAAATGGTCATTTTACACCGTGTTCATGCTTCAGTTGTGCCTAGGTAAGGTTCATTTCCCTCTCCTAGGGTTTTGAAGGTAATTTCTCTTGGATGGTCAACTCATCAGCAAAACTTGTATCCTGATGTTCATACACCTTCCCCTATCCTTAATGTACCTTATTAAACACTTCCCATCATTGAGATCCCCCAAATTCCTCCTTTTCACACAAACCCTAGTTTCTTGCTACAACTTGGCAATTTTCTAGGCTAGGCTTGTGTTTTGCCCTTTTGGACCCCTTTCTCTCACTCAATCTCTGAAATTCCACTTTCCCCTACTTCCCAAAATTTTCTCAAGAATTTAGAAGCCCCTTATCCCCTTCATTTCACTTCATTTCGACAAATCCCTTGTTCCACACATCGGGATAGGTTTCACTCAAATGATGTTTCTGAGCAATAAAAGATGAATTTGGGAACACTGAGAGAAGATTTTGTTCAAAACATGCCAAGGAAGAAAAACCTCCTTCATTTTTTACACAGGTGTCATGGTTTTAGAGAAATGTCAAAACTATAGTCGCCTCAGGAGAATTGATGCACCTCTGAAGTGACCTTGGGAAAATCAAGAGTTTTCCTAGCTTGGTTGACCAAATGAATTTCTTGATGCATAACATGATAACTAGACACAAAGAGCTTTCCAATGAGTTATCATGAGCTCAATTTGGAGTTGCGTAAGACCTTCAAAAGTTGACTGCAACAGCACTCTTCCTTGAGGCAGCCTCATTTTGCTCATTTTTACCAGTCTTGGGAGATTTGATTTTTGACAAGGCAAATGAACTCCAAATTAAACAATTCGAGTTGGGTTGGAAATTAGACTCAATAAGATTTAAAACGAGCTATCATGCACCCAATTTGGACACCAGGAAGGTCTCCAAAAGTCTCCTGAAAAATGGCGCGGTGCATAGAGATGGCGCGGCGCATTGGCAGCCCTCTGTAGTGTAAAAAATGAACTGGCGCGACGCATAGAGATGGCACGGCGCATTGCGCTAAAAATCCTGAAAAACCATTCAAATATTCCTCCAATAGCTCCAAAATTTAAAATTATTCATTCCACAACTAAGTTAACATCTACATATTGTGAATATATGAGTTTCCATCAGTGTTTATGGTGTTTCAATAGGTGAAAGATAAAACCCTAGCTCCTTGCATAGTTTCATTGAAAATCTTCCTAAGGTTTGCAAAATTGCCATTTTTTTCTGTCTTATTCCCCTCTACCACTTTCACATCCCCTTCAATACATTTCATTAGTTTCATTTCCCATATCCCTAAATTCATCTGCCCCTATCCCATATTCCCATTATCCCATCCTAATTACAAATTTCCCAAACCCCAAATGCTATCCCAAAAACCTAGTGACTGCCCCTAAAACTCTTTAGTTTCCCAAATTTAAATTAGCAATACTCCCAAAATTCCCCTTACCCTCTCCCTCCATAGCCCCTCACATATTTCCATACATTTGGCAACGAAAACCAAAGACACCAAAACTCCTGATATTCATCTAAGGCAACATAGACTTTGGCAAACATGGAGACAGATTCCTCTTATGACCGAGATGAAGGAAACACAGTGACTCTACAACTGAATTTCATGCACCAAGGAGACCAAAAGCTGTTGGATAAAGCTAACAAGGACAAGGACATGCTAAGGCACATGAAGAACCATTATTGGGCGCGAACTCATGTTTGCAAAGCGAGGATCAAAATCCTGAAGGCACGGATAAGGAGGGAACTGAAGCGTCGTAAAAGGAATGATAGGCTCCAAATCTTGGCCAAAGATTCGTTGGCTAAGAATAGTACTTTATGAGGGACCTTCAGCCCAAATTTCAAGGAATTTGGAAAAACAATTGTCAATTTTGAATTTTTTGGTCACAAAACAGGTTTTTCTGCCCGACGCGTAGCGCCACCTTGCGTGCGCTTATAATTGGCAGCTCTTCAGGGGGAAAAATTTGCATTTATAGATTTATTATGAAAATTTATGCATGCTCATGGGTTACCTAAGGATTTCATCAATTTATGGGTTGCCTAAAGGGTCAAAAACACCCTAAAAATGGCCTTTCTGCCACTTTTTGCACCCACAGGAAGTAGTGTTGGGAGATTGAACTTTGTGAGGGCAAAATGGACACCAAATCTAGAAATTCCACTTGGGTTGGAAAGTAGACAGGCAGGGCTTTCCAAATAGCTATCATGAGCTCAATTTGGACTTCAGGAAGTGCCTCAAAATCAGCTCCAAAGTGGTGCTACACATAGAGATTTTGGGCGCGGCGCATAGAGAATTTTGGCCTATTTTTCACTCAGCAGCTCATAATTTCGCCTAGTTTTGGCCAGTTTCACTTTTTGAT
Source organism: Pinus albicaulis (assembly GCA_034641835.2). Taxonomy (NCBI): domain Eukaryota; kingdom Viridiplantae; phylum Streptophyta; class Pinopsida; order Pinales; family Pinaceae; genus Pinus; species Pinus albicaulis. Next base: position 51,713 of record JAXQQM020061304.1, read on the forward strand.
GTAATTTTTGATGTAACTTGATGTAATTTCATGTACATGATGAAATTTTGGCACATTTTTACTCATTCTAGAAGATTCATTCACTAAAAGGTGAAATGTGAGTGAATGGATCAGTTTCCTATGATATAGAGGCAAGTTGTTTCATGGCCTATTTTCTAGTTCCTAGTTTAGATATGGTTGAAACAGCTCCTAGAATGATGAGCTCGACCCCTAGAGGCATGGGAATGGGTTAGGCTTGTCTATATGATGTATTTTCTCAGTCATTTTCAAGGTTGGACATTTGGGATTGCTAGCACTTCATTGTACATTTCATTCTGCAATTTTGGCAATGGAATAGACCAGGTTTTGCAGCCCTCTTTGGGATCCTTGTGGCTCTGTGTTTTGATGGTGTTCTCCTCTATGTATCTGTAAGTTCACTGATTTTTATGTGTACCATTTTCATTCTCCTTTCTTCTTAAACTGAACAAACAAGTTATAAAGGTAGAATTCATTGGTTTGCTTTGCTCTGCCTTCATTTTTGTTTAGTTTTTCATGTTTTCATCTTTTTTAGGAGGACTCTTGAGACCCTCATGCCCTCTTCAGCTCCTCACCAGTCTGATCCATCCATTTACTCAAGCTAAAGCATCAAAACTATTTCCTTCCTTGCCCCAATCAGAATTCTGCAAAAACTAGGCCTAATCCCTGCACCCAAAACTGCCTTTCTCTTTGATCCAACAAAAACCCTCAAAATCAAAATCAAAATCCTTTAATTATATACCTAACCTAAAATTAGATTTTAATTCAATTCATCTCAAGACCTTTTGATTATTTTTGTTGAGATTGACCCGGAGAGAGCCCTCTCCTATTTTGGTAGGGCTAGCTACCAGACTGAGCGTGGTTTGATGTTACCCTGAACTCTGCCTTCTTTCAGCCTGAGGTAGATTTAGGCAATAATAATCCCTTGCCTAGGAGAGGCAGCTAGCACATGCTCTTGGCTGTGTTGAGGAGAAGAGAGAGGAGGTTTATCTACTTGTACTTGCTCAACTTGGTCTTTTACCTTGCTGCCTCCATCATCATCTGCTCTAGCTTCACCTTTGTCACTATTTTCTTCTGCTTGAAGATTGCCTTGTTTGTCTTCACCACTGCTATGCTCATGGTCACTGATTTGGTCTTGGCTTCCCTTAGGACTGTTTTTATCTTTTTTCTCCGTGCTGCCCCCTTCAGAATGCTCACTGTTTGGTGTTTGCTTGCCATCATCATTACTTGCTTGAGGGTTGTCTTTTTTATCATCATTTATGTCTCTTTGAGGACTGTTATGACCCTTATCATCATTTTTTTGGTTGCCACTTTGTTTGTTTTCTTGAGGAATATATTGTTCATCTCTGTCATTTATTTCTTCATGACTGCTGTGCTCTTTACCTTCACTATTTTTTCCCTCATCACCATCATGCTTACTGATGTGTTGGTTGCCATCATTTTTCTCTTCATGATTGCTATGCTCACCATCATTTCCTTCTTCCTCACTGTCATGTTTAGATTCTTTACTTTGTTCCTCATCATCACTAGTTTGCTTCTTGTCACTTTTCCCTTCTTCATTACTAGTTTGCCTCTTCTCTTCTTCACTCTCAAACATAGGGGATTTTTGCCTTTTAGGAGTAGATTGACTAGAAGAGGGAGAGGCATGGTGAGTGGATGGCGAGGTAGGCGCATGAGATGAAGATGCAATGGAAAAATATGGATGAGAAATGAAGGTCTCCCAAGAGACTCCTTTATTTTCAAGTTGATGGAGGATGATGATCTTCATAAGGGAATGATGAAACAAACCAGCTTTTTGTTGAGCAAAGGGCTTCTTTTGGATAGTAGAGGCCATCTTGTCAATGCTTCCATAGAGGAAGAGAGTTAGGGTCAACAACTGAGTTCTTGTGAAATGCATAAGAAGCATGATATGATAGGCATAAATCCGGGAAAACCTCCCTTCACATGTGAAATACTTCATGATTACTTTCATGAGGGGGGCATAGATTCTCAATAAGTGAGGAAAAGGGAAAATAGCTTGGCAAGCATCCTAATGGTCTGGTTTTAGAAAGGGGTTATAGTGATTCGGATCTAGGTATGTTTGTTTGAACCACTTTTCTCCTATATAGGGGATCTTAGTAGCTTTGGAGATAGCCCTAGGAGTGAGTTTGAAGTCTAGACCTGCTATGTGAATTTTCCCTTCTTGCAGCCTCAAAGCAAACAAATGTGTCAAAGGAGGATGATTTTTTACTTCTTGGACTTTTTGGAAAAAATCCAAGCACCCTACTTCATGAAAATTGAAGAGTACTGAAGGGGATTCATTCACCTCCTGAGTTGTAATAGGCTCATACCTATTGTGATACCCACTTATGCTGTCCTTCTTTGGAGGCATTTTCGCTTTCTGATACCCTTCACTGACTTACCAAACAAGACCTTGAAATGTACTAAAAAATAGACCCCTTCTTTGAGCATTGCTTTTCTCTCTAGTTGGCAAACAAGTATTTTTTAAATGAAAACAAATTTACTTCTCCAGCACTGTGTTTTGAGCAAAGAGGTTTTTAATAAGATCTGTTTGTGGTTTTTTTGAAGACAAGACCCCTTTTGTTTTTGACACAAAAAATCTTTCTCCTCAATCACTGGCCTTTTTTGAAATCACTGTTTAAAAGGTGAGAAAACCCCTTATAAACTAATCAAAACTCTTTTTTAATCACTGCCTTTCTCAGTTTTTAAATAAAGAAGGCACTCTTGAAAACCACTATGTTTTTCCCCTTGAGTAATATCTGTTTCTCTTTGATGATCTTAGCAAGAAAGTTATTTTGGATGAAGGTTAGTTAGTTTGTTTGAAACAATATCTTCTCTGTCACTCAGTACAAGTTTTTAATCTGAAATGATGGGTCTCCTTGCTTAAAAATAAGCTCTAGTCCTTACTTAACAAAAAGGCCCTTTAAACACTGATTTAGGTCTCCTTCTTTAATCACTGTCCCTCTGTCTCTTCAGAAAACATGATATGCCTGAAAGCAAGTTGTGTTTTCTTAAGGCTGGCACACAAAATTCTATGACCTTGAGAACATGTCCTTTTCTCTTTAGCATACAATGTTTGGCTCTGTAAAACTGTGATTGCCCTTTTACAAACTTAAAACAACAAATCTCCCTTTAAAACTTCCAATAGGCCTTTACTGCTTTATCACTATTTATCTGTGGTTAAATAAACATGACAGTGTTCAAGAGTAACTGTGGTTTCTCCCTTAACTACTCAAACAACAAGTCCTTTGACAAAAAAAAATTCCTCCTTCATTCATTGTTTCTTTGACAATTTGATACCAAATTTTCCATTTAAATTAAACAAAATTTGGGCCTAGAGACATAAATACCTTCAAAATATGTATTTTCCTATGTTTGGAGATGAGATTCTTGTTTAAAATCTGATCTTGTCACCTTTGAGAACTTTGGCAAGTTTCCATGCTCCTGGTTGACAGTGGCCCAGGCGATGGGTCGTTCAGCACTGGCCCGGGCAGTGGGCCGTTTAAAGGTGGCCCAGGTCGTTCAGAGATGGCTGTGTAGATAGTGAAAATTACAAGGGAAAGGGTAAAATATGAAAGGTGAGAATGGTGAGGGCACAAGGCAGGTGGGAGGGTCTTTATCAGTGGCCCGAGCACTTGGATAATGGCTAAAGAAGCATGGGCGCCACGTTCAGGAGTGGCCGCTGGGCCGGGCAGGCTTGAATGAGCAAACGTGCCATGTGTTCAACTGTCGGGTCAGCCCTAGGCACCCGTTGAACGCCAGGCATAGGCGTGTTGCGCAACCACACAGGCGTGTCGTGCTGTGTGTAACCTCCTTCTGAGGACACCTATAGGTCGCGCGTTCAAAAGCTGTGGATGCCATGTAAAATATTTCTCAAGATCGTTTTTCTCTCACCCATGGAACTCTTTACACAATGATAATAACACGTTCGAGGCCCCGTATACTTTAAAACAAAGTTCTCTACTTTATCGATTTTGAAAAACCAAAACGAATTTACCCTTTTTGTTTGCCTTTTCATTTGTTTTAAAACAAGGTGACTTTGTTGCTTTGGTATTTGGGATTGAACACAGTATTTTCTTTTGCTTGCTTGAAAGAAAAATCTTGAAAAATAACTGATTCCTTCAAATCTAATGTCACTGTAAATTTCCTCTCAAAACCTATATTCAACCCTGATGATTTTTAATCTCCCGCTTGTCATGAAGGAATTATAAAACTGTGCTTTTCCTTTTTTTTGTTTACAAAGGAGTTTATCATAAAAACACCACTGCAACCTCTCAATCACCACAATGCAAGTCAATTGCTTTATGAAGTGAAAAGGGTCCTTAAACCATGAATTGGTCTTCTGCTAGTATGATGAAGGAGGCCTTTTTCGAAATACTCTTATGGGCGCTCTTTTATGAGGAAAGAGGCTAAAAACAACAATGTTTATTTTTCTCCAAGACTGTGGCATTGTATATCATCTAAAAGGGGCTTACAAAAATATTACCACTACAGACTTTCAACACCCTAAGGTAAATCCACTATTTTTGAAGTGATGAGGGTCTTTTCACCATGTTTTGGTCTTCTTCTTGTATGATTTAGGAGGCCTCCAAACCATGATTTGATCCCCTGGTTGTTTACCAAGGAGATCACTTTAAAACATAAAGAGTTTATCTTAATCAGACCGTGTGCCCTTTTGTCCTTTCGAAGGTGGCTATTTCAAACTTAAAACTTGAATTTATCCTCTGATTTAAAACACCTAAAAAATGCAGACTGTTTGTATCCACCAAGACTTGGTTTCCTACATCTCTGGTATACCCTTGGAATAAGTTGATCCATATGAACTGTGACCCAAGTGTTCGCCTGCTGCTTTCCTTTTGGACGAGGTAATTGGATAGATTATGGTGGACCTGTCTAAAATGGAAGATACCCATTTTACATAAAACATCTGTGTGGATGGTCTGCTTTATATCATTTTTCAGAAGTCAATTTAAACTCAGCTCGGTTTACAACCTTACCATTTAGATGAGGCTACTCTTAGTCAAAATTATAACCTCAGATTATACTTTGAAGGAGGCTTCCATAAATAGAAAAACAGAGGCCTTTTAACACCCTCATGTAACTCTTTGGCTTTTGATGTGAAAAGGCCATTCAACCTATGAACTTTCATTTGTTTCACCACTGTTTTCTCAACTTTTCTTATCAACAGAAACCTTTCAAACACAATTTTAAACCCTGCTATGCATATTATGTTCATCCTTTGGAGGAAAAAGTGCCAAGCAGCCACTGAAGTTTCTCAAAAACATGTTGACCCTCTGCTTATTAGTGAAGGAGGTCACAACAATGTGTCTTCTAACCCTCTGCTTTTATATTAAGGAGATTTCTATCACTGTGTTTCTAACCCTCTACTTATTATTGAAGGAGTTTATCTTTAACACAAGATCTCCATCTATTTCAATCATTGTACCTACTCTGTATGTTTGTTTGAAGAATGCCAATAGGAAACAAAGTGGAATTTGACCATTATCATTGATAAAATCACTTGAAACTCATGTCCTCTTGCTTTATGAGGCCTTGTCTGAGATGTATATATCCTTTTGTAAAATATCACTGTGAACACAAAACCAGAAGAAATGTGATTTGTATATGGAGAGTTTTTTGCTGCTAGATATCATTGAGCTATCTTTTCCCTTGACTGTGTTGTCAGAGGTATATTGAAATTGTTTTTGACTAATTTTCAAACCCAGGTTCAAGGTAACATAAGAAGCAGTTGTCTTCTTATGCCCTACATGATGATGCCCTTCAGAAAGATTATGCAACACTGCTTTTGGAGGAGATTGTGGAGCACTACTGCTCAAAATTACTTAGTCCTTGTTATTCATTTTGACTTGATGAGTGATCTTTGTTCTTCAGGCAGCTTTTGGATTTATAACATGTACACTTGCTGCTCTTTACTTTATAGCTCTCCATCTGATCATTGATGGCGAACATTTTCAACATGAGAGACCTATTTGAACTTGTCCCTTTGCTCTTATTTGTCTACTGATCATCATTCAATTACACCCATGCAGAGATGTAAGAACATATGCTTTGGAACCTTGGAGAGCTCTTTTGGTGTTTCATGGAGATTAAGGCTGATCTAAGCATATTTATTCAGACAGTGACAAACCTTCTCTTTTCCTGATTTGGATCTTTGTTAAACTTCTTTTGAAATGAGACAAAGTGAAATCTTAGTGGTGTGCAACCTATGGATGGACCAAGGCTTGTTTTGTAGAATAGGAAATAGCTCATGGTTGATTGGTACTAGAAAAAGGCTTTTTTGGCCTAGGATATCTTAGCTAAGGAAAAACTCCCTAAAAACCACTATCTAACTTATGGACAATTTTCACAGATTTTGAGTGTTTTCTTAGGCATGATTAGATTGTCATATGACAAGATGATCAGGGATAGAGTAGCAGACACTTTGTCAAATGTTGGACAGTGAATTGCATGAGAAAAAAGGGGAAAATGATAGAGGGGAAACCAAGCTAAGACAACTATAGACAGAGATACTTTGCTGAAGCAAGATATGAATTGAAAAATGAAGATTGTTCTCATCATAGACTGACAGGGAGGGGTACGAGGACAAAAATTTGTTTGGGGTGTTTTCTAGATGAAAAATTGACATATTGAGATTAGCTTCTAGAAAACTTTAGATAAGGAATCTAGTCATCAACAACATGTAAAAAATACTGATGACTAACACAAAAAACCTTTATGCACTTTGAAATATAAATTAAACCATCAAACCCACTTTTACTATGTCATAGTCTTTTTTCATTTGTTTCATAACTTTTTGTCCTTTGGAGGGTTTCGAAAACTTCCTCAAGGCACTTTTTTCTCCTCTTGTGGTGTTGATTTGCTGGTGTCCTTTTTACCCTTCTTCTTTTTGATAACTTGGGCACTGAGTAATTTTTCCTGGGCATGATTTTGTCATAAATAACAGTTGCTTTTAACCTTCTTGGCATTTTTTTACTGCTGATTACTTGAAGACTGTTTATTTTCCTCTTTTTCCTGTTTTTAAGGTAGTAATAGGTTTATTTGCCAACAGTAAAACAAACTATATTATGCCATGGGTTTCACTTGGGCATTTTTAGAGACTCAACCTTATTCTTGCCTCCTCTTGTTTACTTTGAATACATTTTTCATTTGGGAGGTTAGCATTTTTAAACTGATATTCTTTGCCATCTCTCATTTTAGTGCAAGTGAAAAAAATGCTATTTTTTACAAACCCTAGAAAGGTAGCTTGAAATTATCTGGTAGCCATCTGTTGTAATGAAGGAGGCTCTATCATTATCTTTTGATCTTTTTTTCATTTTTTCCTAATCCCTGGGTTTTAGGGCTACTCAGAAAAATATAATCAGTGTTATCTTCTAAGTTCTTAAAAACCTATCAAAACTCATTTATTATTTCCAAAAAATCTTCAATTATGCATTTATGGAGTTAGGTGACCTTTGCCCTTGCAACCCTAGCATTTATTCCTTTTTTGGCCAAAAACACTTACAAACCCTGATCTTCCTAAAACATATGCTTGCTGCTATCTCTTGTTCACTGATGATCTTCCTGTGATGATTTTTCCCTTTTTTAACTTACCTCCTAGCTGATCTGATGGCCCTTTTGGTCTTCTTTGCAAGAAAGTGAGCAAAGGGTAGTTGTCCCCTTACTAGATTCATGCTTCAGATTAAAGACCGCCCTTGAAGGATCTCTTAATTAGTTTTGGACAAAGTTACTTGTCCCTTTCCCTATTTTTTTTAAAGTAGTTTCCTTGTAGGTATAAAACACATATTTGCAGGATACCAAATCCACCCTAGGACTCATGAGACCCTAGGTGACCTAGTGGAGGCTCCCTGGGACTTGGATTTTGGACTTAAACCTAGCACTTGGGCTCTATCAAGTGTGAGACATATTTTATGATAAACTAATGTGTTGAAGATCAAAATACAATGTACTTGATCTGTCTAAAGAGTCTACAAAAATAGTTGGAGATCATCAATGCTTCGGTGTTTTGGGAAGGAAAATAGAGCTTCTTTGATAAGTGATCTTAGTTGGCTGGGGAGGGTTGTAGGTAAAAACAAAAACAGAGGTTTTTTAGGCTAAGTTGAAAAGATATGGTGAATAATGAATGGAATGAGCCCGTGATGGGTCTTCTGGGAATGGTAGGCTAGGGATGACTGGACAAGATGATAATATAGTGAAAATTTTATCTTAGGATAATGAAGACAGTGAGATTTCTAGAACTCACAATGTTTCATGAAATTTGTTTCTAGAAATCTTATGACAAGCACTTATTCATCCTATAAAGGCAAAAATTACTGATGAATAACACAATTCATACACTAGTGCCTAATTTTCATGACACTTATTTGCGTTGTGAGTGGGAGTTTTATGGAACTCACAAAACTTGATGATGTCCTTCTTCGCCTTCTCGTTATTTTTGGCTTGGAGCTTCAAGGAGTTGTCCTATGGGTTTTCGGCTTGAATCTTCTCTTTTCTCTATGACTTGGGGCCCCCTTTGATCTGTTTTGGGTTCAAATATCCAAAGCCTTGCTTCTCCTACTTGAATTTTTGCTCAATCTTGGAAGCATAGTGATATGCTGTGTTGAGAAATCTAGGGCATTTAGCATTAAGAAATTTCTCTTTATTAGTGACTATTTGTGAATTATTTTTACATATTTAGATTATGATCTTATTCATATTTGGTATTAGTATTATTCTTCATCAAACAATAGTCAATGCATGAAGATAAAATAGACAAGAGACACAACATGTATGCTATGGGCCAGGGCTAAAATATCTCACTCTTTGAGAGGAAAACCTACACAAATTCTTGTTATAGAGATTCCAATTGACGAATAAAAAGACCATGACCCTTAACCTATTTAGCCCTTCCAAGACCAAGACACAGTCATCCTTCTTCCTCTTTTATATTTCTTTCACTAAGATCATCTTTCCAACTAACCAAGTATCACATTATCATCATAGATTTGAACACCATCAAAATAGTGAGCCTTTACCAAAGATTACCAAGCATATCCATTACAATGCGTGAACTCATGGAGGCACTGTTCTGATGTCCGAGATCTTGTTATTATGTGGCACCATACTGGTGATTGTACCGTTATCTAAGATAGTCACCAAACTGTGACACTAATGAACTATGGAGGCACCAAAATAAACTGATATCTTTTCCTTTGTAATATCACTAAATATGAGATTATGTCTGTACTATATCTTTGTTATATGATCTGAGAATCATAGAGTAATTCGAATTATGTTCACTATGATCATCGATCCATATTTCAAAGATATCTCACTGTGGAGATTCGAAGCTATGATGTTGTACTTATCCATTTGAAATCTCAGCTATACCGATCCGAAAGTTACAGAGAAATATCATCGAAATTTTGTCTAACTGTGGTGACTTTAGCTGCCTATATATAGTAGGTTGGCCCTACAAATGAGCTGACTTGACTATCCTAATGGACGTGTCTCCATAAATGAGCTAACATGTCACACACACACACACACACACACACACACACACACACACACACACATATTGAGGCTGACATGAAGAAGATGATTGTGCTTTTATTTTGGAGGGCTTCTAGACAACTTGTAGACATAGGTACATATTCCATATGCCTAAGAAGGGTCATACATGACATTGAATTTAACACAAAAATCCATTGCTCATGAAACCGATGAAGTAATTCAATCATAATACATTTTATTGGTTACATTATTTACAATAATTACATGTCATTATGAATACCAAACCTAGTTACATTATACAACACTCTCTCTTAACTAGGGAGGTATTCATAATGGTACTTGGTCATTATCAATCTGAATAATTTCTCATAAGAAGAATCAGATTGGTAATCCATCTGTATAGCATCATGTCAACCAACATTATCACATAGCAAGGCCTTGACTAACAACTCTATCTATCCACAATATTAGAGCACAATATTGGTGAGACTAATGAATTCTAACCATCATTATTGTCTCTCAAGATACATACCCTACCTGGGTGTTCACAGAGTATGAAATTATTTGGAATATTCTTATCTTGGGTAGCTACTCCTCAAAGAATATCGGTCCACGAATACTCTTGCCTTTAATTCCTATCTCATTCTTGAAGAGCATCATATTCTAGATGATTACCCAATCCTCCATTATGTCTTCCTAGGTGAAGACCAAAATGATGTGTCTATCTCTCCTCATGGCCTTCACTAATACTTACGGCTGTTAGTCTTGGTCTAGTGCATTACGCATGAGATAGAGACACAATTGTCACTCCCTCTTAACCAGGGATTACCAATCCATTCCATAAAGGAATGTACTCATTCCTACACAAGGAATGTACCTAAGCTCCCTCGTGGCTTAGGAATTTCCAAGTTTCTACCAAATAAGAAGCTTGTTTCTAGGCTCCCTCTTAATCAGGGACCTGCAACAAATCCTTAGGTAGAAATAATGGGACACACAACTGCTCTGAAGAACTCCTTCCTTCAATGTAATGAATTTATGCCTCATTATGGAGTCTTCATCTTTTGGGAACTCTTAGTAGGGCACATACCATGCATCACTTTCATCCATGATTCAGGCCATAATTCCTTTTTATCAAAGAGTGATCCATTAGTATTTCATCTACCCTTGATTCATGTCATGCTGCTATCTTCATACCATATTTATTCAAGGATATTACATCCTGTCACATGGTTATCAATGGAGGAAGACATCTACCTCCCTTTTGCATCCCTCCATAAGCCCATCCAAATATTGTTCAAGATAAATATGAACATTTAAATCAAAATTACCTTTGTGATGGTCTTTCATCATGAAATATTCTTGTAGGTATCAACATCCTGCATACATATTGACATATCTCCCAAAGAGACCTGTTAGGGTCCTATAAGTATAGGATTCATAATTTGGAATTGAATTATGATAGTCTTGTAAAATATGTAAATACCTTGCTTTCTGCAAGTTGTTTTCCCATATTTTGTAAAAAAAAAAAAATCAAAAATAAAAAAAGGGTAAAAAGTCCCAAAAGAAAGATTAAAGGACTTAAAAGAATATATACCCCAAAAAGATGAAAATAAAACATGAAAGTGAGCAAGTCCAAATGCCACTACTTTTTACTTTTTGCAAATGATTATGGCAGAGTGTCAATAAATGCCATAATCCATGATGAGTTAAACTGTTTAATCTTGACTTATCATGTTTTCAATTTCCATGTTTTAGATAGTGAATAAAAATTGGTCAGACAGTTTAATCTTGACTAATCCTTAGATAGGTAGAAAATAAAGAGGAGCTCATCATTTTAATCTAAGCCCTTGGATGATATAAGGTAGATTTAGATAGTTTTTATGCTTTTCAAAAGAATAAAATGTTTCAAGGTAGCAAGCTCAAGTGCACCTGCAAAATGGAAGAAAAAATGTTAGATTAAAGTTGGGTAGGTAGAAAGAAGTGGGTAGAAGCTTGAAAATATTCATCACCAGGAAAAAATAACTAATTTCCCATCTCTTATAGTTATTCTGCATTCTAGACTTTCAGTTAAAGGGGCTCAGAGCATTTATCTGACTTATGTTGGGACCGGACCCAAGGCTCAATGACTGTTAGTTAAAAGTGTTGAATTCCTATATTAATCCCCAATTATCATTATTTACCCTTCATTCACCCATCACAACTAAAATTCTTGAGTAAGAACTCTTTTCTTACTCAATAATGCATAATATCCCTTTTGATTGACTTCCTCCATTTCATAAAACATACAAACCCTCAAAAAACATCTTATCCTAAGTAAAAGTGGTGAAATCATCAAATTATAAACTTTTCTTTAAGGTTTTCACTTTACTTAGTCATATAAGTGTATTTCTTGAGTATTTCATTGTCCTTGTCATATTAATTTCTAACTTATTCTATTAACTCCCTAAAAGAAACCTTATCCTATTTAATATAGTTTCTTTTATTTAAATATCCCCTAAAACCCACTATTATAAGATTTTATACCAAAGTTAATTATCCACATGTTGAAATAAAATCCTAAAATATACCCCCTTTGGCACAAAACTAATAATATATAAATATGTCGCCCCACTATAGTTATTAAACCCCCCATGGTTTAATAAACTATATAATAAAATAAAAATACTTTCGAGATTATCATAAAGTTTAATTTAAACTAAACTTTAAACCCCCGCAGCCTTTACAAAAGCTCCTATTAAATCCCCACATTACACACTTAACTTGGGGTAATATCGAGTTAAAACTGATGATTCATTTCACGTTTCACATTTGTTTTCCTATTCATTTACCTAAAATGTATTAGCCTCATGCTATACATAAGATTGACCTTAGTTAATTTCATAACCCACCTCACGTGCCCCCAACATACATATAAGCCTTTGTTATAAACCATATATCATATCATAACCCGCTTATATGTATAAACCCATAATATATATAAAAATTTGGTGATAATGAAAAATATGCAAAGGTTTTATATATCAGCGCTCATTAAAATACCCGGGTCCCACCTTACCTTTTCCACCACACCTTCCCTTTTGATCTTAGCCATTCACCCTGACGTTTCAGATCCAATGGCAGAGGGTGCATTTCGTGCTCATAACTTGATAGATTGCCCAAACTCAAAATCAACGCGAAATGAGCAGTTTTCATGAATCTACGTCCTATGACGTGTCACAATTTAATTCGATCGCATTCATTTGGCATAATACAACTTACCTCTTGAGGCCAATGTGAAAACCACCAATGGTTTTTGCATTTGAAAAGCAAAAAATTCTCTCGCCTTGAGAAGACCCGAATTTAATATTTTTTATAATGATTTATAAAGGTTAAACCTTTTGATTCGTTATTTTACAAAGTTATTTGTGTATCCCGACTGATAAAAGACTCCGCCTGGCCGTGTTAAGCTTCCCAACTCTATTTTAAACCTCTATTTGTCAGTCTTATACCTTAAAACTCATATTTCACAGCAGATACCCTAATTGAAGACCAAAAAATACCTTCTTGGCTCCAACAAGTTGAAACAAAGCTCAAATTCAACCATAAAAAGTTGCAGAAACCCTTCCGACAGTCGAATACCTATCATCTGAGGTATTTTTCGACATTCAGGCTTGCAATTTCTAAGTAAAAACCATTCATAACTAAAGCAAAGCCCAAATCAAGAGAAATTGTTCATATAATTTTCCCAAAAAACACATAGAAACAGGCCAAACCCTGGCCAATTTTTCCAAGAAAATACTGTGTTTATAAAAGCCCTTCCTGAAGCCAATTTCCTCAATTTATTCACTTAAAATCCCTGAAGATCAATTGCAGAAAAAAGAAAAGGTTTTCATACCCACAAATCTCATGAAATTTCATTTTTTATAGTCTAGATTATTCAGAAAACCCTTGTTTTATGTCTTAAAATAGTTTGCCTATCCCATAAGCCTAAATTGAGAAAAAATATTACTGAAAGTCATTATTTTCCTAGAAATTTTTGAATAAACCTCTGTTTTCAAGAATTTCAACTATTACAAACAGTTTAAGCTTGCTTTAGTTATTTAAATTGACTAAGAAACAGATGACATCCAAAGCTGGGGGTTCTAAGCCTATCAAACCTGGGGGATCCAAGCCTCCTAAGTCAGAAGCATCAAATCCACTCCTGCACTCACTGCAAAAACCACTGTGTCTGTCAATTCCCTTCAGCCACCAATACCTACTGAAGAAACCATCCCCTTGACTGATATGGATTATAAAATTGTAGACCCTGTGGTAGAATTCAATCTATTGGAGATTCACAATTGGTGTTTTGATAAGTTCTTAGATAAAGATGAAACACCAATTTGGGAAACCAATCTACCCAAATATGTAGTTCTAGTAACACACCCTGGCCAGGACCTTGTAATATTGTGTCAAAAACATTATGTACCAGATCAGAGAGAAATTGTTAATGCTGATAGGGAGATTCTATTTTCTATTACTGCAGAGTCTATCAATGGGATGTTACAATTAAAATTTGATCCCAAGGTAGTCCATCTATCCATAGAATCATTGACTTAGTTGTATTTAGGATTAGATTTTCCTCAGAGATTTATGATTTTCCAGAACTTTATGCCATCTCATGTGGACATTACAAAGCTAAATCCTCCTTACTCCACTTCCAAATTTCCTGAAGGGTCCAGGCATGTGATATCAATGCTTTCTTTCATACTAGGATACTTCAATGAAGAATCCATTCTTGGTTTTTTATCCACTTTATCTCTAGGACAACCTCCTGCCATGATCTTTGACTATGCCATATTTATAGCTGATAGTATCCACCATCAATTGACCAAAATACCCACTGAAGGGGTGTTTAGATATTCATCATACTTATTTCACATGTTCTTGTTTTTCCAATCTGACAAGTTTCCAATTTCATTACAAAAAATGGACTTAGAGGGCCAGCCTCTATCCATTATCTAATGGACCACCTTACCGAGGAAAGAAAGCAGTGATTTCAGTTTTACAGACTTTTCAGATCTATTCCTCCAACCAGAAATGAGTATATTCTATAAAGCATAGCAACCTAGGATAATTGAATACATGAAGAGAATATTGCAGTTATCAGAACAATGCAGGATGGGAGACTGATATTTGTATGAAAAGAACACAGAATTGAGGATTTTTGGAACAAATCTACTACCTTACAAATTGCCTAAGTATTTGAGCATTATATTTTTTGCATTTGAATACTTAAGACATGTTTTAAACTCTAATTCCATTAATTTCATGGATTCTAAAAAGAAAACTCAGTTTAGGTTGAACAATCAGATTGGTCCTTTTATTGTAAATAACAGAAATGTTGAAAAGTAAATAGCCAAAAGATTATCGGAGTTAAAATTTCAGGAAAGCTTCCCTTGGAACTATGACCCTCAAGGTATTCTCAACAATATAAGGGTCAAATGAAAATTTCCTCCTTTCATACATGAGCCCAAGCCAGAGATTGAAAAATTTGCAAATCAGACAGAATGGGTGGAAAACACATTGACAGATACAATCATCAATGAAGAGCCAACATGACAAATGGGTACTACACAAGCTATGGTAGTTGAAAAACAATCTAAAAATTCAACAAAAAGAGGTAGAGATGAAGGAACCTATACAATTGAGACCACCACATATACTAAATTCAAGTTGATTTACAATAAAAGGCTCAAATTCGGTTCCATAGGGAAAGAAAAAGTAATTGATGTTGAGGATACAAATGAGCCTGAGGTAAACAATGATGAGGCTACAATAATAGTAAATGAGACTCTTGCAGACATACAAAAATATCAAACAACAGGTGAACAAGATACTCAGATGATTGAAAGATAGAAAAACATGGAGCCTTCTTCCTCACACATAGTGGAGGAAAAAGACTTAGACATCAAAGAAAGGTACAAGCAAATAAAACAAAAGAATGAAGAGATCAAAAGTGAGATTTAATATCAATTCTTAAAACAGAAGCCAGGGAATCAAAACATGATACTTACTACCTTTGACTATTCCACAAATAAAATGATTATGTCATATCTGCAACCAACTACTTCAACACTTAAGACAGTGGCAGACTACAAAAAGGTTGAGTTTGAAGGAGATATTGAAAATGTACATGAACTAGACCAAATAGAATTCCATAGACATAGCTCTGAGATGTTATATTCTATTATGGTAACAAAGGCTATGAGTGCTACTAAGTTACAGAATACCATTATTAACATGCAGGATCAAGTGAAGTTGGACAAAGGCTCTTTGTATGCTAAATATCTAAGGATTAAAGTCTTAGAGGATTTTATTTTACAGGTGGGATATGATCCCTCAAATGTACAGGCAGCTGAATTATTGATCAAGAAAAAGAATGAAGATATTTCAGCTTTGAGGAAACTGTTGAAGCTTCCTCAAAGTGAACACCCACAGACCAAAGAAATACTTCAGGATCAAACAGAAAAAGAAGAAATGATGTGGTTGATCCTCAATTTGACTTCTCAAATTAAAGATATGGAGACCCAAATGGATCAATTTATTAAGGAGAAGGATACTGTGAATAAAAATAATGCTCCTATTATTCCTATAATGGTACCAGTTATTACCACAGTTGTAGCTTCCACTCTGGGAGAGAAATTAGCACCTAATGAGCCATTGGCAACTGCAGTGCCAGTGCAACAGCTACTACATCAGCCACAGATTCTTCCACAACACGGGTACAACAAATAGATGGAGTAGGTCAAATAGTGAAAGTTATGGAATAATTGTTCTTGAAAACTAATGAAATAAATAACTTGAAAGAGATGATTAAAAGTCTTGAAGCCACCAACAAAATAGCCTTGATAACTGCTAAAAACCATGAGCAAAAAACTATCAGACTTGAAGAACAAATGAAGAATTTACAAAAGGATTTAAAATTTACTGAACAAATTTCCTTCATAAAGAATCATCTTTGGAAAAATATTATTTAGGCCATACATTCTCAATGGCCTTCAATTCAAGTCATCTATGAGAAAAGAGACTTACTGTTAGCAGCCCAAACTGAGATTCAGAAAACCAAGGATGATTTAGCTAATAAGCCATCACATGCTTTAAAACTCATCACTTTCCTAAACAGTAAGAACAGAGCAGAGTTGGAAGCTTTACATGTACAGGACATAACTGAGACAATATTACAAATCAAGAAGGTTGTGACCAAAATTAATTTGATGAAAAACCTAGAGGAAAAATGTGAAGCCATGAACATTTCCATTACTAAGTTTTTGGAAAAATACACTATTTTGAGGCAGAAAGGCCTACCAGATATTCATGTCTTCAATGACAAACAAATGGCCCAAAAAGTGTATGATAAGAAGATAAGGGAGTTTGCAAAAGAACAAGTCAACAACCCACTGCCATTGGGCACTCCTATAGGAAAGGTCATCCTCCAATATTTTGAAAACTTGTTTTTTCTACATCTGAGATTAGGCATATTTTTGTTTTCAAACCTACCTTTTCCAAGTACACAGATGCTGATGAAAACTTTAGAAAGCTAAAAAGTGTGAAAATTCCAGATGCAGAACAATGGCAAGAATTCACTGATTTAATGTAAACAGTGAAAAGGTAAAATAGTGAAGCAGACCACATAAAAACAGTCAAATGGAAAGTGAAACAAAGAAGACAGTCAACTGATTTGTTACTATAGTAAATACATATTTTTTAGCAGTAAAGAGTGAAATATCAGTCAAAGTGTATTAGGGTTAAAATAACAACGTTAAAGTGTATCAGAAGAAAGAGTATCAATGAAGGCAGCTCAAACAAAGATATTTCCTAAGCAGCCAGCAAGCATGACAACTTGCCAATAAAATCTCCTTGATTAGATAGAGTTTTTCTATATATTTTGGGTAAGAGGACAACTTGCTAATTTGTTAAGCAGCTGTCCCTCTTATTTTGTAAAAATATTTTGTATTTCCTAAAGATATTCCTACATCTCTCTAGGATATTTGTAAACAATATTTTGTATAAATACTTCTGTATTAGAAGTGTTAAGTGTGGAATAAAATTTCTAAGATTACTATAGACTTTTGCTGATACAATGGAGGCTTTCATGTGTTGAATTCAAATTAGCAGACTGGACAAAGCTAAAGTGGCATCATAATTCAGGATTCTTGCGATAAGTTGAAGAGTGAAGTACATCTCTTCTTGTGATTGTTTCTTTTCTGAGTTTCATGCAATTCATTATGTGTTTGATCTATCTTAATGTGTAACTAGGAATATTACTATAGGACTAGCCTTTTTCTCCATGTGTTTAACTAAGTTACCATTTAAATGTTTTCTGCTGATTTCCGGTGTTAGGAATCCTTGATTTCTCCTACTCCCATTTGACCCCTACCTCCTTCTTCCATTTTCCGGATCATAGGATCCTTCATTTCCCTTTATCTCGATCATACCGTTTCACCAAAAAATACTTTCCCAAATCTCTAAGGGTTATCTATCTTGCCCTTAATACATTTGTACCTTTTTGGCCTTGACTTCTAGTGCTGCTAGCTAGATTTAGACTCCATAGCCCAATGGACAAGTACATTTCTCTCTAGTTTACCTCTAAGTGATTTTTTCCCACCAAAACCTTTTAAAACAAAACCAACTGCTCTATCATAACTATCCTAAAAATATAAATTAAAAATAAATATAAATCTTAAAGAGAGATCCTTCTCTGAATTCTAGGAAGGCTAGATCCTAGGATTTGAAGTAGGTTTGTGGTTACCCCTAGTCTTCTTTGACTAAAAACTCAAATACCACAACTTAAGAAATTACTAGGGTGATAACAAGACCCATTGTCATGGGTCTCTATCTTTTTCCATACTTTTATCAGCGCCTTCATACCTTTCCAAGAGATTTTCCAGTCAAATATTCTTGGTCTTCTTGGATGTTGATTGATTATACCATGGTTGCATATCTCATGATCTCTTCCTTCCTTTCTTCACACATTCCTTTCCCAAGAGCTTCCAACCAGAGTTCCCTAATTGTAGTTAACCACCTCATACTTCATATGAGGATGTATTATGTTGATTTCATCTAGTGTGACCTATGCTTTCCTGCATCCTTTCAGAGGAGGAAATCATTTTCCTTTGAACATAATTCTTGGGATAGAAGTGGTGATCAATGTTACCTGCAACCATATGACATGACATTATAATATTAAAGACAAGCACACATACCTCATTTAAATTTAGGTAATATAGGCTTATTTCAACATATTCCTTAATTGAGAAGATCTTTAATCCCTTGATCTGATTTATGTCATCATACCATTACCCATGAATTCCACAAGATGGATTTCCTAATGAAACAATTGCTTCATCTCTAGATTATTTAACCCTTCTATGAGGATTCCATCGGTAAATCTTGAGGATATTGCATATCCCTATCTAACATATGTTTCCTTTTTGACTTGATGTATGATGAGACTTGTACTGGATGACTTCTTCCTTTCCTTCAGTTTCCAATGAGGTTCCCAAAAGCTATATCCTTCATATTTTACTATCATGGAGTGTTTTGTCTAACCTCCATGATCCCCATGATAATGTCATGAGATCTTGTTTCTAATGCTTCCATTATGTCACACCACCTCTTATAATTTATTGTAATCATCTCCTATACAAGAGTTAGGAGCCATGAAAATACATTTTGTGAGGGTCACTATCTTAACCATAGTAAATATCTCTTACTCCCTCTTTCCTTGAACTTCTTTTCTTCAACTTCCTCCATCCTTTCAAGTGATATGAGCTTCCTTTATTTATCCTTTTGAGATTGTCCCTTTAGGACCATCTTTCCTGTAATATCTATAATTCTTCCACATTTCCTAAAATTCCATTTTTCCTCTGCAAATGTTTGAGTCTTTTATCCTTCAACACTTTTTCCCTTGATTTGTTTTTTTCCATCTAGCATATAAAACAAAATTTGAATGAGGTAACTTCCTTGTCTCATGGGAATTTTTTAACTTGTCCATCTTATTATCTCTTCCAGATATCACAGTTGAGACCTTATGAAGGTATCCCTTCAATATTTGATACCTTCAATTTTGTGTAAATCAGGTCTAAGTGGCATGAAATTCTTTATTGCGTAGAATAGTTATTTCAGCTTATCATATATTCCCTTGATGGCTCCAATCCTGTTATATAGGCATTAGTCATCAGTAATTTTTTCTTTTGTAGATGACTAAATGCTTATCCTAGATTTCTAGAAACAAAGTTCATGAACATTGTGAGTTCTATAAATCTCACTACCTTCATTATCCTTAGGATAAATTTTTCACTATTTCATCATCCCATCATGTCAAGCTCAGCTCACCCATCCCAAAAAATCCTTCATGGGCTCATGTCACTCATTTTGTTTATTTTTTGTCACCTTTGGCCTCAATCCTCTGTTTTTTTTGCCTAAACCCCTCCATTGCTACCTAGGGCCACCAATCAACCAACTCTCTTATATCTCCAAAATACCTTAAGCATTGATGGTCTCAAAAATATATCTGTAGGCTCTTTAGATAAATCAAGTACATTAGATTTCGGATCTTCAATACATAAGTATATAAAAAACTCTGTTTTACACTTGATGACCTCAAAGCCAAGTTTTTCAGTCAAAGGCCAAGTCCAAAGAACCTTCCACTAGGTCACCTAGAGTTTCATAAGTCATAGGGTTGATTTGGTGTTCTAAAATATCTTTCTTTTTCTGTGTAAAGAGGATGCATTCAAAGAAGAAGAAGGTCAAGTTAATTTCTCCAAAACTGATAAAAAACCCTTCAAGGAAGGCCTCTTTGGCCAAAGCCCAAATTCTGCAAGGGATAGCTGCCCTTTCTCACATTTCTGCAAGAATAATCAAGATGTCCATCAGCCTAAAAAGAGATAAGGTAATAAGATGAATCATCACAAGAAGACATCCACAACAAAGAGAAAGGCATCAGGCCTATGTTTAAAGAGAATCAAGGTTTTGTGATTGATTGACAAGACAATGTTGCCAAGAAAAGAAACATCACAAGGACCACAAGGACAATATACACCTCAACACAATCAAGAACACATTGAATATCTTTAGAAATCATGAATGAATAAGAGAAAAAGGTGACGTGAATTGAACATAAATGAATGAACTTGAAAGGGCTATAAAGACTTAGAAGACAACATTGCTTATTTTTCTCTAACAGCCCTTAAACCTAATAGTTTGGAAAGATGGACAGAACGGGTCAAATAAAGATGATAATTCCTTCTTCATGAATAGCAGAAGGCATTAAAAGGATATCCAAGGTGCCCTCTAGGGTTTGTCAGAACATCACTACTTCACTGCACCAAAGGGAGAGATGGTAAAGACTATCAGTATGAGGGATCCCTAGCTTTCAAAGGTACAGTCAAAGGTTTTCAAAATGGTTAAGACAAAGAAAGCATGAGGTAAAGTGCCTTGGGAGGAAATCATGATGAGCACAAGTCACTTTTGAGAAAGTGAGATGTTGAACTCCAAAAGAGACTAAAATACCAAAAATCTTGTGTTATGGCACCTGCAGAAATCAGAATTGGCCAAGGGGAACACATAGTAAAACTGATGCACACATCTTTTCCAAAAAGGACCTCACTGTCAAAAATATCAGTGAAAGGTGAGGAACACCTGTTTTAAGTCTATTGCACTAAAAAATTCCTAAGAGGAATGAGGAAATTATTTAAAATTTTCAAAAAGGACAGTTTGGAAAATCCCCAAAGTTTCAAAGCCAAAAAAGGAGCCTCTTCATACTTCAGTACACCGTTACCCAGAGAAAATTACTTGAGAAAAGTTTTGGGCACCTGCAAAAACGGTCAAGGAGACATTAGTGAAAACCATAAAGTGACCTGAAGCTAACATAATAAAGTGGATTTATAAGTTTAATTTATCTCTCTCAAGGGGTATAAATTTATTTTATTTTCATTTTAAACTCATTGAGTAGTTGGTGAAGAGAAAAAGTCTTCAGAGAGAAAAACAGGGTTTTATGGCGGTTTTTGGGCAAGTGTTTTTTGCACTACGCAAATCACTGGTGCGACACAAATACAGGTCGGCACTGTGCTAACCAGCCCTCCGCCCATTCATAATATCACGGCGCTGCGCTAATTGGCGCTGGTGCTACGCAAAACTTGGGCGCTACGCAAACGCGGGCTCGACTCGCCCGGAGACCGGCAGACACTGCCCCCCGCCGGGCGCTATGCTAACCATCGTGTAGGCTTGCCGGTGCTGCGCAAACTGGCTGACCCCACAACACATACAAGGCACTGTGCAAATGCGAGGAGCCTCCAAAACAAGAAAGAACTTGCCTTAAGCTCACATTTTGTCTTCCATTTGATTTTCGAAGGTTTACAAAGAGCCAAAAATTGGTAAGTAACCTCCTTTACTTGTCCCCAAAGAGATTTTCCATAAATCTTAAGTATTTTGGGGCTTTAAGTGTTCAAACCCTAAGTGAGGTAAACCCTAAGTTCTGCATGCAAAGGAGCCTTTATTTTTAAACCTCCTTGAAACCAATTAATGTCATGTAAGGGTAACTAATTTAGGGTGACTGCAATCCACTTTTGAGAAGGCCTCCTAAAGCTACAAAGCAACTAAACCCTAACAACCCTAGCCTCCACACCACTCATTCTCCAAAGATGACTCCATCACCTTTTTCAATTTACTTCACCAAACCCGAATTTTTCAAACAACATCCCCAATCACCATGTCAGGAGCTGAGAAAAGAAGTAGCAGTGATAAAGGTCAAAGGCCTTTAAGACCAAAACATAAGGAAGGAAAAGTCAATATATTGGAGCCTCAAAGCACAATGGCCATCACCTCCTCTCCTGGGTTCCTGTCATGTTTTCAGAATGCAAGATGTTTTCAATTTTGTGAGAAGATCAAACAAGTAAAGAGCCACCCTGAGCTTACAAGGCTCCTCATTCTCAATTTACACAACAAGAACTCAAGCCTTGCAGGAGTGGATTTTGAGATCTAAATAGGTGCCTCTCTGAGGCCATAAGTATCCCAGCTGTGGGTGAAAAGTGGTTTAAAAAGGGTAAATTGGACAAAGAATTTTTAGATCCATTTATCAAAACAAGGTATAGAGGAGACAGGAAAACAATTTTCCCTTTCTCACACCTCAAACACAGATTTTCATCCTTGATGTTGATTATCATGAAATACTTCACTTGTGAGGGGAGGTACTCTAGGCTCTATACCTATCATGTTAGACTCCTCATGCATTTCACAGGGGCTAAGGTTCTAAAATTACCTTACTATCTCTATAGGAGCATTGAGAAAATGTCTTCTGTTGTCTGGAGGAGGAATCACCCACAACAAATGCATAGCTTGTTCCACCATTCCTTGATCAAGATGGTGGTATTATATCATTGGAGCAGCTGGGTATACCTTGGGAGGTATTCATAGCACACGAAGTCTTCACAACCCCCCAGCCTCCTCCTCAACCAAATTTTCCTTCCTCATCTGCAGAAGTACCCTCACCCCAAGAAAATCTCCCTTCTTCCCCTTCTATTGATGCATAAAATGAAGAGGAT
Organism: Pinus albicaulis; assembly: GCA_034641835.2. Lineage (NCBI taxonomy): Eukaryota > Viridiplantae > Streptophyta > Pinopsida > Pinales > Pinaceae > Pinus > Pinus albicaulis. The sequence continues at coordinate 74,803 of JAXQQM020061304.1, forward strand.
GACAGTGGCCATAATGAAAAAGGTGATGAAATTAGTGAGGCAGAGGTAGAAATTAATGAGGAGGAGCAAGAGGGAAATGATGGTGAAGAGGAGGGAAATGAACACAGAAGTGATGAAGACAAAAACAGTGAGTATTTGGAAGAAGGCAGTGATGGTAATGATACCAATGAGTCAGCCCAAAGTGAAGAAAAGGATAATGTAGGTGAAAAAATTAATGACCAAGAAAATATTGATGAAAATGAGGAGGCTGACAGTCAAAAAGGCAGTGAACAAAACTCTACCATTATTGAAGAGGATGTTGGAGGAAATGAAGAAGAGGTAGAGGAGGCAGATCACAGTGAAGATGATTTTTATGATAATGATAGAGACCAAGAGGATTATGACGAGGAAGAGTCCATGGAAACCAACAATGAACAAGAGTATGAGCCAACATCTAGTGAGCAAGAGTAGAAAACATGGAAACCAATGAAGAAATTAATGATGAAAATAGGAGAAGTGACCATGACAGTGAGCAAATTCATGATGAAGGCATTGACAAAGAGGATGATACTGATGGGATAGGCAGTGAAAAAAAACACAGCAAGGGAGATAGTCATGATAGTTATGACAACTGTCATGATAGTCATGACACTAATCAACCTCCTGGTGAACATGAGAATGACAGCAGTGCAGGTGATGATGAAGAAAAAGACCCTAGTTATGAACAAAACCAAAGTGAAGAAAGTGGAGAGGATGATAATCAGATTGAAGACCAAGATAACAATGTATAAGTCAGTAAAGAAGGTAATGATGATGATGGTGTTGAAGGTCAAGAAAGCATTGATCAAATAGAGCATGGGATGATAGATGGAGATCATAGTGAAGCTGAAGGAGCTGGTGACAACACCAAGGGTCACATCCATGATGAAGGCACTTCCAAAACCACCATCACTTCTCTTTCATGCACCTACCACAGAGGACCAAGGCAAGTGTTTGTTGTCTCCAAAAGGCAAGGGACCTCGCCATCTGCATCAACTCCAAGGCTTGACAAGGGAAAGGAAAAGATGGAAAAAGGTAAGCAGCGGGTAAAGGTGGAAGAAATGAAACAATAATTTAAAACTCCCTCCTCCAATACAAGAATGCACAAATAAAAGACCTAGAAGCCGAGTTGGAGAGTGCAAAGGATGCCATTCAGTTCTATTAGATGGAAAACAAGAAAATTACTACTCAGCAAGCCATCTATGAGGCTAGAGCACTCAAATCCCGAAAACAAGCCCAAAGAGCACAAATCAAACTAGAAGAATACATGGGCCCATATGAAGAAAATGAATGTGAAGAGAAACAACCTAGGAAGAGGCCAAAAATGATGGGGTTAAGGAAAGCATTGGAAAAATAGAAGGAAGTGAAATCAGCCCTAACAGAGCAACCTTCCCTCACTAAACTCCTTGCCATGGAAATTGAACATGATTGGGAGTCATGGCTTGAGAGGGAAAACATATGCCTAGAGGCCAAGCTGAAGAAGGAAAATGAAGTCTTAGAGCTGCAAAGAAAGATGGCAAAGTATTATGCAAAGAAACACAAGCTTGTTTGTGCCAAACTAAAGGAAGCCCTCATTGAGGCCCTGTTAGGGTCCTATAATAATAGGGTTCATAAAATTTTGAATTGAATTTTGATAGTCTTGTAAAATATGTACATACCTTGCTTTATGCAAGTAGTTTCCCATAAATAAAAATAAAAATAAAAAAGAGGGTAAAAAGTCCTAAAAGAAAGATCAAAGGACTTAAAAAATATAAACCCCAAAAGAAAAAGATGAGAATAAGACCTGAAAGTGAGCAAGTCCAAATGCCACTACTTTTTACTTTTTCTGGAAAATAATGATTATGGGCAGAGTGTCAATAAATGCCATAATCCATGATCAGTTAAACAGTTAAATCTTAACTTTTCATGTTTTCAATTTCATGTTTTAGATAGTGAATAAAGATTTGTCAGATAGTTTAAACCTGACAAATCAATAGATAGGTAGAGAATAATGAGGAGCTCAACAGTTTAATCTGAGCCCTTGGATGAAATAAGGTAGATTTAGATAGTTTATGCTTTAAAAGAATAAATGTTTTAAGGTTGCAAGCCTAAATGCACCTGCAAAATGAAGAAAAAATGTTAGAATAAGTCTGGGTAGGTAGAAAGTAGTGGAAAAAGCATGTAATAAATTATCACTAGGAAAAATCACTAATTTCCCCTCCCTTATAGGTATTAAGTATTCTAGGCTATCAGTCAAATAGGCTCAGAGCATTTCTCTGACTTTTGTTGGGACCAGACCCAATTCTCGATGACTGGTTAAGTTGAAAATATTGAGTTCTTATGTTAAATCCCCATTTATCATCATTCATCCTTAATTCATACATTTTAACATATTTTCCTAAGTAAAGACACATTCTTACTTAGCGAAGATTAAAATCCCATATAATTAACTTCATCCCTTCAGAAGTTTTCATGAAACTCTCAAAACTACATTTATCCTAAGTACTGGTGAAATAATATAAGATAAGCTATTCTTTACTTTTACACTTTACTTAGTGATTTTATGTATTTTTTTTTACATTACACTACCCTTTCATATTAACTTTTAACCTATTTTATTAAATCCCTAACTAATTACCTTATCCTACTTATTTAATTTCCTATATCTAAATACCCCAAAAAAACCCACTATTATAAAGTTTTAGACCAAAGTTATTACCCATGTGCTAAAATAAAAAACCCCAATTAAAAAGCCCTTTGGTCTAAACTATCATTAAATGAATATCCCGCCCCTATGGTCGTTAAACCATTCAAAAAGGTTTAAAAACTATATAATAATATAATACTGCTAACAAACATTAAATCCAAAGTTTTGAATCAAATTAATCATTTTCATAAGGTTCAAAAATCTTGGCCCCGTTTATACATATGACCCCACACCTTTGTATTCGTTAAAAACATTATCCTATGTTTTAAAACCATTATCCCTCCTCCTTCGTATAAGCCAATGCATACATAAACTCTTCCCCACATAATTTTATAACCCATAGTTTTGTTGAAATAACCTAAGGTTTATTTTAATAAACTAACACCTCTCCCCTATGCCTATCCTTGCCACATTATATAAAGCCCTTTGTTTTATATAAATTAACCCATGCCGCATGCATAATACACTCCACCTTTATATATGATTAACCCTTTACCCATTCATATTTTATGAAGGTTTCAAACATATATTAACTATCCGCTCATAAAATTTTCCCAGTCCCACCATTTCTTAAGCTGCAGCTTCCCATTTGATCCTGACCATTCGCATCAAAGCTCCAAATACGATGGCCTACATGCAATATTGCACAGAGAAAGTAATTGATCGACCAAATCCAAAAAGAACGCGAAATGGGCAGTTTTGCCCATTTCTCTTTCTGCAACATGTCGATTTCTTACTGGATCGCGTGCGTTTGGTGCAAATCAGCTTACCACCCAAAACCTATGCGATAACCACTTTCTGGTTTTGATTCGAATCCCGAAACCACCTTCCCGCCATGATGCAATGTGAATTAAATGTTGATTAAATACGACCAAATCTATGGTTAAAACCTTGGGAACAAGCATTTTGTTTCAATATTTTGCATTTTAACCCTTTCGCACTGCCCCCGACTATCAGAAATCCTTGTTTAAAGACTTTTAAGCCCTGATTCTCATTTTTTCACCCGAAACCTTTGTAGTTATCATAATTAAGCCTCTGAAGACCGATTGAAGAGTTGTTCACCACTCCAAAAATCTGTTGAAGTCTTTAAAATTCAACGGAAAGCCTCAGAAACGTTTTTCAAACCCTTATACCTGCATGTAACAAGTATTTCAAGCTCGAAATCAAGCAAGAAAACCTCTGAAGGTATCCTAAGCCTCTATTACTCATTTCAAAAGACTTTTTAGCCCAAATTATTCATTGAAAAAGGCTCAAGAACCCCCCATTTATTGTTCTCTAAATCAGTGAAGGTCTATAAATCATTTGAAGATTGAAACTGAAAGAAAAAAATCCAAGGAAATAACCATATTCTACTTATTTTCATCCAAGAACCTCTGTTAAATTAAAAAATACTTCTGTAAACCATTTAATCTTACAGAAGAAGCCAAAATGCCTAAAAAACAGAGTTAAACCTCCACAGACAGATCTAATTCCACAGGTCTTTCAATAGCCTTCAATCACCTTCTTGAAGACCTCTGTTTCATTAACAAATTGTTTGATTTTTTGCAAGTTATTATCATAATATGAAATTGGGCCAACAGTTTCAATACTAGTTGGCAAAATTGTTTGCTCCAAATTCTCAGATTTTAATTCAAAAGCTTCATTCAACAAACAGTTTGTATACAAAGAAAGAATAAAATGAAGTCAGAGAGAGATCAGAATGATGAAATTTGCACAGTAAGTGGTAAAAATGATATGAGAATTCACAGGGACAATGAAAACATAACAGTTAAAGAGTATCAGTGGTTAAAGTGTATCAGGTAAAAGTCAGAGTGAAAGTTAAACAAAGTTACAGAGCAGTCAAAGTAAAAAAATAAAAGTAAAAATAGAGGTAGTAATGGTTAAATATAGATGAAAGTCTTTTACCAACAACAATGAATTTTATCCAAAGAGAAAATAAAAACAGTTAAAAGAACAAAAAAGTTAAAATATGAAAATAGAGCAAGAAGGGACATTTTTGCAGAAATTTCCTATTTAAGTCATTGTTTTACAGAAACTATTGTGACCAATACAAGATGAATGTTGCAAAACTGAAGGAGGTTTATGTTCTTAAGATTTCCAATTGCAAAAACCTCTCTCACTTTTCTAACAACCATTATGGGTTGGGAAATATTAAACAATATTGGAAAGAACGTTTTGCAGAAAATTCCTGTTAAGTCATCATATTGCAGAGAACATTGTGGCCAATCCGAAATACATCTTACAAAAATTAAGGACATTTTTGTTCCTAAGAGACTCTTCTAGAAAATACTATCTCAATGTTTGCTCAGTGATTATAGAATGAGAGATACATGCACATATTTACAACCTATTTTCCAGACTTTGCAAAACTCTGTTTTACACATCTTTTTGCAGAGCCTATTGTGACTAGAAGAAGCTGAATTTTAGGGAACTGAGAGAGGTTTATCTCAAAAAAATATTTATCTATACTAAACTATTTCAATTTTTACATATATATTTCGGATTGAGAAATAAAAATGCATATTTTGACCCCAATTTTGTAGAATTTCTGGAGCATAATGCACAAAGAAAGGAAACAATTAGTGACTTGGGTGCCTCATCATCAAATAAGAGTTGAGATAAAATTTGAATTCTACTCTTTTTCATCACCTATCCATAAAAAATAGTGCCAAATATATTCATTATTTTTTAGTGTCCATTAATTAAGTTCTATTTATGTAAAACAGTTGGAGATATTTGTAAAACAATCTTGATATTTTTTCAAGATATTCTAGTTTAGAATTTGTATAAATACTTCACTCTTTGAAGTATTTTGGGTGGAATAAAATTGTTGGAATTATTATAGGCTTTTTTTTTTTACATTGGAGGCTTTTGTGTGTTTGAATTCAAAGTAGCAGACTGGACAAGATGACTGGCATCATAATTCAGGATCCCTGTGATATGCTGATGAGTGAAGTACTTCCTACTTGTCACTGTTTCCTTTTCTAAGTTTCATGCATTCATTTTATGTGTGTTCTGTCTGAATGTGTAACTAGGAGTATTACTACAAGATTAGTCAAGTGCTCCCTGTCTTTAACTAGTTTCCATTTTAATGTTTTATTCTGATTTCTGGTGCAAGGAACCCTTAATTTCTCCTTCTCCCGTTTGACCTCTGCCTTCTACTTCCATTTTCCGAATCAAAGGATCCTTAAGTGCCCTTTATCCTGATCATACTACCTCAGAAAAAAACACTTTCCCAAATCTTTTAGGGTTATCTATCTTTCCATGAATATATTTGTACCTTTTTTGCCTTGATTTCTAGTGCTGCTAGCTTGATTTAGACCCCATAGCCCAATGGAAATGTAGATTTCTCTCTATCTTAACTCCAAGTTATTTTTTCCCACCAAACCCTTTAAACCAAAACCAAATTGTACTTTCATAACTAGCCTAATATTATAAATTAAAACAAAGTTAAACTTTAAAGAGAGAGCCCTCTCTGAACCCTAGGAAGGCTAGATCCTAGAGTTTGAAGTAGGTTTGTGGTTACCTCTGTGAGTTCTCTCTTGAACTTGGAGAAATTACTGAGTGATAACATAATGGAAAATCCACTGGGGAAACTAACATTTTCTTCAAAAATATTTACAGGTTCATATTTGATCTATGATGGTGGACAATGATCAGACACACAAAGGTTAAAATTATCCACCTGGCGACTCCAAATCAATTTCACAATAAAGACTCCACTGGAGGAATGAACCTCAAAGAAAAATATGGAAAGATCAGGCTTTCAACTTGGATCTTAATCCAAGACATTATGTTCTTTCTCATTAAGAAATTTTTTCAATGTATATTGTATTTTATAGAAGATCTTAGATTAGTTTTTAATTATTTTCCTTTGAAGATTGTAAGTACTAATTCTCTTAATCTCTTTGAACAACTTTCTTCTCAATCTAATGATGATAATTTTTCAATTAAGAAGCCTCAAATAATCAAGACTAATCTTACAATCCCTGTACATAATCCTGTACCACATAAAGTTCCAGATAGATATAAGCCCCTTATTTTACCTCCTATACTCCATGATTTTCCTGATAACTATTACAAACATCTTCCTAGATTTGATGGAGAGAATGGTATCACTGCCCAAAAACATATTCAAGGTTTTGAGAATTATTTAGACCTATTTTAGATTTATGAATATGATATTAAAATCAGAATTTTTTCTCTTTCTTTGCAAAATAGAGTAAAAATTTGGTTCAAGAATATGCTTAATGCAAGCATCTCAAATTTCCAACAGTTTGTTAAATTTTTCCTTGATAGATGGATAATCAAAGTTAATCATTTTGTGATTATAGAGGAATATAATCAGTTAAAAAGACATCCAAATGAAACAATACAACTATTTTCTGACAGATTTAATCAAGTTTATTATTCAATGCCATAAAATATTAAACCTCCTCATGATTTAGCTCTCTTGCATTATCCAAGTGCTTTTGATCCAGAAATAGAATTTCGGTTAAGAGAAAGAGATCCAAAAACAGTTGTACAGATGAAAAACATTGCAGTTGATGTAGAAGTTAATCTGCAAATCAGACAGGAAAAATTGAAAGAAGAAGAAGAAGAAGAGAAGAACAACATTACAGAGGTAAAACTGAGCCTTTTGGTAAGGAAAATAGATAAAATCATACAAAAGATAACTATGAAAGATGAATTTTTTGTTCAAAATCACCATGATACACTTATTGAAGAAATAGAAGAGGTTGATAGCCATGAAAAAATTCCTACTAATTCCAATTATCATAGATCAGAAAATGGATTTACAGATCAATATGTGGAAGAGGAATCTGCTGATCTAATGTGTATGTTTGATGACATTCCTTCTTTTGATGATTAGCCTAAGCATGATCATTATGATGATAGTTATGCTCTCCAAACTCAATCTAACTTTATAGAGCAATCATAAGCTAGTTTGTGGGATGAGGAAACTCAGTTTTAGTAACCAGAATACAGTAATCAGCTAATGCAAATCAGCTATGAGAGTAAGGAAGAAAGTGCACAAAATTTGGAAATAATTGAAGGTTCTTTACCTATTTATTTTGCTTCATTTCATTTCATTAGAGACAAATTTCATGCTATCATTAATCAACAGTCTTTAGATATTGTTATGGACAGCAAAGAAGATAATGAAACTCTTGATGAGGATATTTCAGTTTCACAATTGAAGTTATCAAATTCCATTGAAACATCTGATCAAATAACACAAGAAAGTTCCATACCACTATGTTTTGAATCATTTCAGCTTTTAAAGGAAATGTGGTATAACATTATTAAAGAAAAGGATGAGCAACTTGTTGAAGCTTATGAAGTCCCAGGGATTTCCATATCCAATAGATAGCAACCATCCTCACAAGTTTTTCATTATCCAATAGCAGATATGTTGGATAATAAATTCATTCAAATACTTTCTCCATTAACTAACTATGAGTTTCAGAATCAAGATGATAAAGGTTTCAACAATAAAACATTACAATCAGTAGGAATATCATCACAAAGTTTGCAGAGAAATAAAGATGAAAGTAACATTTCAATTTCATGGCATGGAGGACATCCAGAACATATGTACAATTGTTTAGATTAGTTAAACATTAGTGTATATATTTTAGAAGATCCTTTTGAAAAGTTTCTAGAGTCAACAAAAGAAATCAAGTATTTCCTTATCTTCTCATTTGTTGACAAGTTTCTAATAGGTTGCAGAATTACAGTTCTGATAATCAGCAAGTACATACAACAAAATACCTCAATGTATATAATGCCTAAATGGTTGCATTGGATGTTTCATTTTACCTAACCAACAGTTGAACAACTGATTAGAGTAAATCGATAGGATTTCACCTTATTACAGTTTTTCAGTTTTCAGCTAGTTTTGAAATAATTCATCAAGATTTGAAACCAACGAAAAGGCATCAAGGTCTTGTTGATTTAGTAGTTTGGTTTGAAGGTTGCAGCACCTTTTAGTCTCAGATCAGATTTTAGTTTGCAGAAAAAGGTGTAAATTCAGTTCAAGATTTTTCAGTCACTGCATATGCATGTTTGGGATTGGCCCAACGAATCAAGCTACTAGTCGACGGTGTTCTTTACATCTCACAAGGAGATGCCATCCCCATGTGAAGCTATTGTTAGGGTCCTATAATAATAGGGTTCATAAAATTTTGAATTGACTTTTGATAGTCTTGTAAAATATGTACATACCTTTCTTTCTGCAAGTTGTTTTCCCATATTTTGAAAAATAAAATAAAAATAAAAATAAAAAAGAGGGTAAAAAGTCCTAAAAGAAATAACAAAGGACTTAAAAAATATAGACCCCAAAAGAAAAAGATGAGAATAAGACCTGAAAGTGAGCAAGTCCAAATGCCACTACTTTTTACTTTTTCTAGAAAATAATGATTAAGGGTAGAGTGTCAATAAATGCCATAATCCAGGATTAGTTAAACAGTTAAATCTAACTTGTCATGTTTTCAATTTCATGTTTTAGATAGTGAATAAAGATTTTTCAGATAATTTAAACTTGACAAATCAGTAGATATGTAGAGAATAATGAGGAACTTAATAGTTTAATCTGAGCCCTCAGATTAAATAAATTAGATTTAGATATTTTATGCTTTAAAAGAATAAATGTTTTAAGGTTGCAAGCCTAAATGCACCTGCAAAATGAAGAAAAAATGTTAGAATAAGGCTGGGTAGGTAGAAAGCAGTGGAAAAATAATGTAATAAATGATCACCAGGAAAAATCACTAATTTCCCCTCCCCTATAGGTATTCAGTATTCTAGGCTATCATTCAAGCAAGCTTAGAGCATTTCAATGACTTTTGTTGGGACCAGACCCAAGGCTTGATGATTGGTTAAGTTGAAAATATTGAGTTCTTATGTTAAATCCCCATTTATCATCATTCATCCTTCACTCATACATTTTAACCTCTTTTCCTAAGTAAAGACACATTGTTACTTAGAAAAGATTAAAATCCCATATAATTAACTTCATCACTTCAGAAGTTTTCATGAAACCCTCAAAACTACATTTATCCTAAGTACTGGTGAAATAACTTTTACACTTTACTTAGTGATTTTATGCATTTCTGTTTTATATTACACTATCCTTTCATATTAACTTTTAACCTATTTTATTAAATCCCTAACTAATTACCTTATCCTACTTATTTAATTCCCTATATCTAAACCCCCCAAAAAAACCCACTATTTAAAGTTTTAGACCAAAGTTATTACCCATGTGCTAAAATAAAAAACCCCAATTAAAAAGCCCTTTGGTCTAAACTATCATTAAATAAATATCTCGCCCCTATGGTCGTTAAACCATTCAAAAAGGTTTAAACACTATATAATAATATAATATCGCTCACAAACATTAAATCCAAAGTTTTGAGTCAAATTAATCATTTTCATAAGGTTCAAAAAGCTTGACCCCACTTATACATATGACCCCGCACCTTTGTATTAGTTAAAAACATTATCCTATGTTTTAAAACCATTATCCCTCCTCCTTCGTATAAGCCAATACATACATAAACCTTTCCCCGCATAATTTTATAACCCATAGTTTTGTTGAAATAACCTACGGTTTATTTTAATAAACTAGCACCTCTCCCCTATGCCTATCCCTGCCACATTATATAAAGCCCTTCGTTTTATATAAATTAACCCATTCCGCATGCATAATACACTCTGCCTTTATATATGATTAACCCTTTACCCATTCATAGTTTAAAAATTTCCCGGTCCCACCATTTCTTAAGCCGCAACTTCCCATTTGATCCTGAACGTTCGCATCAAAGCTCCGAATCCGGCGGCCTACATGCAATATTGCACAGAGAAAGTAATCGATCGACCAAATCCAAAAAGAACATGAAATGGATAGTTTTGCCCATTTCTCTTTCTGCAACGTATCGCTTTCTTCCTGGATCACGTGCGTTTGGTGAAAATCAGCTTACCGCCCAAAACCTATATGATAACCATTGTCTAGTTTTCACTCGAATCCCGAAACCACCTTCCCGCCATGACGCAATGTGAATTAAATGTTGATTAAATACAACAAAATCTATGGTTAAAACCTTGGGAACAAGCATTTTGTTTCAATATTTCGCATTTTAACCCTTTCGCACTACCCCCGATTATCAGAAATCTTTGTTTAAAGCCTTTTAAACCCTGATTCTCATTTTTTTCACCCGAAACCTTTGCAGTTATCATAATTAAACCTCTGAAGACCAATTGAAGAGTTGTTCACCACTGCAAAAATCTGTTGAAGTCTTTAAAATTCAACGGAAAGCCTCATAAACTTTTTTCAAACACTTATACCTGCATGTATCAAGTATTTCAAGCTCGAAATCAAGAAAGAAAACCTCTGAAGGTATCCTATGCCTCTATTACTCATTTCAAAAGACTTTTTAGCCCAAATTATTCATTGAAAAAGGCTTAAGAAACCCCTATTTCTTATTCTCTAAATCATTGAAGGTCTATAAATCATTTGAAGATTGAAATTGAAAGAAAAAATCTAAGGAAGGAACCATATTCTACTGATTTTCATCCAAGAACCTCTGTTAAAGTAAAAAATAATTCTGTAAACCATTTAATCTTACAGAAGAAGCTAGAATGCCCAAAAGACAGAGTTAAACCTCCACAGACAGATCTCATTCCACAGGTCTTTCAAAAGCCTTAAATCACATTCTTTAAGACCTCTGTTTCATTAAAAAATTGCTTGATTTTTTGCAGGTTATTATCATAATATGAAATTTGGCCAACAGTTTCAATACTAGTTGACAAAATTGTTTGCTCCAATTCTCAGATTTTAATTCAAAAGCTTCATTCAACAAACAGTTTGTATACAAAGAAAGAATAAAATGAAGTCAGAGAGAGATTATAATGATGAAATTTTCATAGTAAGTGGTAAAAGTGAAATGATAATTCACAGGGACAGTGAAAACATAACAGTTAAAGAGTATCAGTGGTTAAAGTGTATCAGGTAAAAGTAAGAGTGAAAGTTAAACAAAGTTACTGAGCAGTCAAGGTAAAACAATAAAAGTAAAAATAGAGATAGTAATGGTTAAATAGATATGAAAATACTTTTACCAACAACAACGAAGTTTATCCAAAGAGAAAGTAAAAACAGTTAAAAGAACAAAAAAGTTAAAAGATGAAAACAGAGCAAGAAGGGACATTTTTGCAAATATTTCTTGTTTCAGTCATTGTTTTGCAGAAACTATTGTGACCAATCCAAGATGAATTTTTCAAAACGGAAGGAGGTTTATATTCTTAAGATGTCCAAATACAAAAACCTCTCTCACTGTTCTAACAACCATTATGGGTTGGGAAATATTAAACAATATTAGAAAGCACTTTTTGCAGAAAATTCCTGTTAATTCATCATTTTGCAGAGAAAATTGTGGCCAATCAGAAATACATCTTACAAAAATGAAGGAGGTTTTTGTTCCTAAGATACTCATCTACAAAAAAATATCTCACTTTTTTCACAATGACTACGTAATGAGAGATACATGCACATTTTTACAGCCTATTTTTCAGACTCTGCAAACCTCTGTTTTACACATCTTTTTACAGAGCGTATTGTGACCAAATGGAGCAGAATTTTAGGGAACTGAGAGAGGTTTATCTCAAAAAAATATTTATCTACAATAACTGCTTTCATTTTTTAGATATCTATTTCGGATTGAGAAATAAAACGACATCATTGGACCCCAATTTTGCAGAATTTCTGGAGCTGAATGCAGAAAGAAAGGAAACAATTAGTGACTTGTGTGCCTCATCATCAACTAAGAGTTGAGATAAAATTCGAATTATCCTCTTTTTCATCACATATACATAAAAAATAGTTCCAAATAGATTCATTAGTTTTGAGTGTCCTTTACTTAAGTTCTATTTATGTAAAACAGTTGGAGATATTTGTAAAACAATATTGATCCTTTTTCAAGATATTCTAGTTTAGAATTTGTATAAATAATTCACTCTTTGAAGTATTTTGGGTGGAATAATATTGCTGGAATTATTATAGACATTTTTTTTGGACATTGTAGGCTTTTGTGTGTTTGAATTTGAAGTAGCAGACTGGACAAGCTGACTGGCATCATAATTCAGGATCCCTCTGATAAGTTGATGAGTGAAGTACTTCCTACTTGTCACTGTTTCCTTTTCTAAGTTTCATGCATTCATTTTATGTTTGTTCTGTCTGAATGTGTAACTAGGAGTATTACTACAGGATTAGTCAAGTGCTCCATGTCTTTAACTAGTTTCCATTTTAATGTTTTCTTCTGATTTCCGGTGCAAGGAACCCTTAATTGCTCCTTCTCTCGTTTGACCTTTTCCTTCTACTTCCATTTTCTGGATCAAAGGATCCTTAAGTGCCCTTTATCCCAATCATACCATCTCACAAAAAACCACTTTCCCAAATCTCTAAGGGTTATCTATCTTGCCCTGAATATATTTTTACCTTTTTGACCTTGATTTCTAGTGCTGCTAGCTTGATTTAGACCCCATAGCCCAATGGACAAGTAGATTTCTCTCTATCTTACCTCCAAGTGATTTTTTCCCACCAAACCCTTTAAACCAAAACCAAATTGTACTTTCATAACTAGCCTAATATTATAAATCAAAACAAAGTTAAAATTTAAAGAGAGAGCCCTATCTGAACCCTAGGAAGGCTAGATCCTAGAGTTTGAAGTAGGTTTGTGGTTACCTCGATGAGTTCTCTCTTGAACCTGGAGAAATTAATGAGTGATAATAGGCCCAAAACCTAAAGGAAGAAAAAGAGAATAAAAGCCTTGTAGTTTTGGCTAAGGATTCTCAACATTTATCCAAGACCGCTTAAGGAAGGTTTCCACCAATTTTGAGCAAACTTGGAGCAATTTTTGTTTTTTGAGATTTTTAAGGCACATTAGCGCAGCGCCACTAGCACTACACTAATACATGGAGCATATTCAGGAGGAGAACTCAACATTTTTTCACTTCTCACACCTAGTACATTATGCTCACCAAGTTTCAAATGATTTTGAGTAGGTTTCACCCCTCAAAAGGTCAAAAAACCCCTCTTTTTTCACCTTTCTGCCACTGTTTTAGACCTGGCAATGCGCAAATGACAGTCTTGGGATTTTTTAATTTTTTACTAGGCTATAGGATCTAGATCAGGAATCCACAAGCATGTTTGGAAGTTAGACTCATCAAGCTTTCCAAGAAGCCATCACGGGGCCAAATCCGACATCGGGAAGGGGTCCAAAACTTGGTTACAAAAGACCCTATTTTCTACTAAAAGTGGCACTGTGCAAATAGACGGTTTAGTGTGTTTTGGACTAGAAGCCAACAAAACACACTCATTTATTGAAAAATCATTTTTAAGTGTTTTTTGAAGCAAATCACTCTAGAATTAGGTGCAAGAAGTTATTTTAGCATTTATTTCATGAGATATTTTATGCCTTGGGCCTTGCATGGTCTCTTAGGCATAAATGACATTTATGGGTGATTTTGAATTTTTCCAACCCTATCTAGGGTTTTTTCCCTCCTTTTCTGAGTTAAATAGAGCATGAGGGATTCATTGTAAATGTTGGCATTTGATGAGATTTGAGAGCAATACATGGTTTTTATGAGCTTGGAGAAGAAATTGGTGTTGTGAAGTTTATGAATGGCTTGCTTGGATTGATGATGGAGAAGTGTGTTTGTAGGATCCCTAAGCTTGGATAATGGTGATGTATTCTTAATTTTTTTATGTTTTTTTGTTATCATTATGTTTCATCTTCTTTTTTGTAATAGAACAAAAAAGTATAGGTTGAGAAATTCTCTTTGAATCACCTTAGTCCTCCTTCCTCCTATTTCCTTGATGTTTTCCTTTGTTGGATGTGTTTAAGGAATTCTTAGCTGCTCCTTAAGCCTCCTTATGCTTGTTTGTTTGATCTATGGATTAATATGCTAGTTTACAAATATGATTCACGGTAAGCCCTGCTTATTTGATGTTATCTAAACTCTATCTTGAAACCTCTCTTTTAAGTACTGCTTTCTAGGTTAAGTTAAGAGGTCTTGTTTCAATCTTGCCCTTTGTCCATGCCTATCAGTTTGCCTCAGAGTTCTTTATAGCTTGATCAAAAATGTGTAGGAGTTCCCTCTTTTATTGATTAAAGTTATTGTGTCATCTTATATTTTTTCCAATTCTACAGGTGAAATTACTAAATTTAGATAAGCTTTTCTTGCTTTCTTTGTTTCATTGAAATTTGTATCTTGGATATTTATTTGTTTAAGTATTTTCATTGAGTAAATGTTTTTCCCTATCTCATGATTAGTATCTTTTGCTTATCATATTTGTGACCTTCTTGTTTATGGGTATAGACAAAGGATACTTCACTGCCATTTTCCCTACCTTGTTTTTCCCCAACTTAATGTTGATTTCACTTCATTCATGACCTTAAGGATGCATTGACCACACTAGATTGGCCCTGTAATGCAGTCTAATTCGTTATTGAGATACCCATTACTTTCATTGAATCCATAGCCCAATGATTTGAATACATCTCACTCCAACTATTCTACCTATTCATCTTACCCAACCAAAACAATCAACAAACCCTACACTTAACAACTAGCCTAAAATCAACCATCTAAAGAAAACAAGAACACATCCTTTGAAAACAGTGAAGAGAACCCTCTCTGAGTCTAGGAAGGCTAGGTCCTAGGACTCCAAATACTGGTTTCATGTTACCCTATCATTTGGTCTACCAATCTACCAAATCATGGGACCCCAACATTCTGGCGATCACGGTGGGACCTTCTGAGTTAGTGACAAATTAAGTATTCCTTAGATCTTAGAAAACTCACAAACATACTTATATTGGTATTCAGTTGTTGATGGTGGAAAACATGTACATCCTTAAAATAGTAATCATCCTCCACCTGGCGACTCCACTAATCTTCAGTAGCCCTGTTGACCCCACTAGTCCTCATAGACTCCCTTGGGAATGCATTGAGAAATCCCAATCATGTTTATGGTGGAAAGTGAAGTTGAAACCTTCCACCTGGCGACTCCACAACTCTCAATAGATCTAAAGAATCCATTGGTAGAGAACTCTAGACTGGTTGAAAAGATACAGTGACCCTTTCTAATTTACAAACATGGATCCAAAGATACAAAGGAGATATGCTCTGATGAAAAGATATCATATCCCTGGATTTCCACATAAAATGCCTAAGATAAATTGGTTAAAAAACCTGCCTATATTTTAAGATGAAAAATGTGATGACCCCTTGTTACATCTCATCAAATATCATATACATGTATGGAGGTTAAAGGTTGAATGGCATGAGGACCGCCTCATGAAAATGTTTATGGCAACTTTAAAGGGTATGGCAAGAGAATGGTATGAATGGCTAAAACTGGGTAACTTGTTTTCCTTGAAAGGTTTTCACAAGGTTTTTTATGAAAAATATAAAGAATATTGTCCTTCTTTACCATCAGCTGAAAATTTGTGTGATCAATCTGAATATTTCATACAACACCTTGTAAACATTGATGAAGATTTAAAGAATTAGCATCCTGAAGATTTATTAGAAGAACTCCATGCATTTCATTCTCAAGATAGCTATCATGACAACATAGAGGAGTTAGAACCCAATCAAGAAATAGAAGAAAACCCACAGGATCTCTCTGAAGGCACAAGTGATGATTCACCATCTCTTCTAGGCGAGTCTCAAGAAGACATTTAGCCTCAAAATAAGCCTTCACAAGAGAGAGAGAACTATTGTACTTCTATCCAAAGAAAAATAAAAATTCCTCCTCTTTTAATTGAAGAAGAAATAAATCAAATGCTAAACATGCAGCCAGCCTCTAAGCCTTTATGTGAACAAAACATTTCTGTTCATTCTCATACCAATCACATCTACCATACATCAGAAATTGAACTTGTAGATCAACTCAAAGAAGAACAAACTAACAATCAAATATGTTTGATTGATGATGTTACTTATGTTGATAATTTTCCATAGTTTGATTAGTCTGATGATGATGTCCTCCAAACAGAAACTAACCTTGCAGAGAAATCAACATTTGATTTGTGGGATAAAGTTCACTATCATCAACTTCAAAAAAGTAAGCAACCAATACATGTCACCTATGAAAATGATGAGGAAAGCCTTGAGATTTTATAAGTAAGTGAGGAGTCTCTGACTCTTTGCTCTGCTTCACTTCAGTCCATCATAAATAACTTTCATGTAATTGAAAATCAACAGTCTTTCAGTTTTATTATTGAGGTTGAGGAGGATGATGAACTTCTTGAGAAAGTTGTCAATGAGAAGCCTTCTCCTGAAATGGTTGAGGAAATAATTTGGGACATGGAATCTTCCTTAACTCCAGATTTGCAGCCACCAAGTTCCTTTGAATTACAAATTGCAGATGAAGGCATGGAAATTGATGATCACAAGAAATTTGTTGCACTTATTTCTCAAGAAGATTTGTTGCCAAGGAGTGCTCCTACTCATCAACATGGTGGTTTTCACATAGAACTCAGCCCACTCTATTAGAACCCACCAGGTTTGCTAGAGGATAACATCGCAATCTATGATGAGTCTACTAGTTCAGATTATCATGAGGAAGAGGAAAAGTTTCTTTCCCAAAAAGTACCAAGTTCAGCCAAGTGGAGAAAGAAGCAATCCTGGATCAAGCTTATCTCCCGAATCTTCACATTCAGGTATTGTTTCAAGATCCCTTTGATGATTTTTTAGAGACATTTGAAGAGGGAGTAAAACATGTCAAGAGCAGTTCAATGCAGAATTTCAAGAACATTTTAGGCACTATTGTTCAAACATAATTAAGGTGGGAGTGGCCTTTTAATTTTGTCAACACCCTCAAATACTTGAACCAAGATCCCTCATGTAATCATCTGCTTGATTGGTTGTATTGGAAAAGAGAGTTCATCAACTGAATGTATATCATGTAACAATTAGATTAGGATAGATAGGCATGCAAATAAGCTCAGCCTTTGAGCATATTTTAGTTATAGATTGTTTTGAAAATGAAAACACAAAAACAGAGAAAAGGTTAAAAAAGAGGGCAGATTTGAAAAGAGGTACAACCCCATACCCAAAAAAATAGTAATGTTGAAAGTGTGCAAGCCTAAATGCCACTATTTGTTCCAAAAAAGTCTTGTTTAGTCATCTAGCCTAATCATGGCTGAAAATGTTTTCAATTTATTGTTGATAGGTTAGTGAAAGAGAACTTGTCAAAGCATCTAAACTTGACTTGTCAGTAGGAATAGATTAGGAATGAAAGATATCGGTTCCACATGCTCAAAACTGAACCAAAGAGAAATATGTGGATGCATACCAAATGATAAATCACAACCCTTATTTTTCTAGTTTTTTTTGTACAAAAATAATGTTTGTGTGTAGCTTGTCCTAATGCCACAACTCATGGTAAATCAGATTGCCTAATCCTGATTTAAACCATGTTTTCAATTTCATGTCAATAGCTTAGAGAATAAAGTTTTTCAAATAGCTTAATCTTGACAAATGATTAGACTAGGTAGAGAATAAGAGAGTTAATTAGCCTAATCTAAAATCTTGGAAGTAATAAGGGTAGAAATAGATAGTCTTTTATGCTTTCAAAATAAAATGATGTCAAGGGTTTTCCAGTCCAAGTGCACCCAAGTGAAGAAAAAATGTTAGGCCAAGTAATATGGGTAGGTAGGAAAGATGTTGAAGCAAACATGTCTTTTCAGATTGTGAGATCATAGCTTCAAAAGAACATCAACAACTTAAAAGGAAGAAAAAATCTGCCCAATGGATGAGGCACTGGTCTTCATAAACCCAGAGATCCAAAGTTCTGGAAACCTCTTGAAAAGGAGCTGCCTTCACCAAGTGGAGCCACTATTGGTCATTAGTAATTTTTGCTTTTGTATATGACTAAATGCTTATCCTATATTTCTAGAAACAAAGTTCATGAACGTTGTGAGTTCTAGAAATCTCACTGCCTTCATTATCCTTAGGATACATTTTTCACTATTTCATCATCCCATCATGTCAAGCTCAGCTGACCCATCCCAGAAAACCCATCATGGGCTCATGTCACTCATTTTGTTTATGTTTTGTCACCTTTTGCCTCAATCCTCTATTTTTTTTTTCCTAAACCCCTTCACTGCTACCTAGGGCCACCAATCAACCAGCTCTCTTATATCTCCAAAATACCTCAAGTATTGATGGTCTAAAAACTATCTCTGTAGGCTCTTTAGATAAATCAAGTACATTAGATTTTGGATCTTCAATACATCGGTCTATCAAAAACTCTGTTTTACAATTGATGACCTCAAAGCCAATTTTTTCAATCAAAGGCCAAGTCCAAAAAACCTTCCACTAGGTCACCTAGGGTTTCATAAGTCATAGGGTTGATTTTTGTTCTAAAATCTCTGTTTTTTTCTGTGTAAAGAGGCTGCATTCAAAGAATAAGAAGTTCAAGTTAATTTCTCCAAAAATGATCTTCAAAAATCAACACAATCAAGAGCACATTGAAGATCTTCAGAAATCATGAATGAATAAGAGAAAAAGGTGAGGTGAACTAAATAGAAATGAATGAACTTGAAAGGGCTATAGAGAACTTAGAAGACAACACTGCTTATTTTTCTCTAACAACCCTTAAAACTAAGAGTTTGGAAAGATGGACATAACAGGTCAAATAAAGATGATAAGTCCTTCTTCATGAACAACATAAGGCATTCAAAGGATATCCAAGGTTCCCTCTAGGGTTTGTCAAAACAACACTACTTCACTGCACCAAAGGGAGAGATGGTAAAGAATATCAATATGAGGGAGCCCTAGCTTTCAAAGGTATAGTCAAAGGTTTTCAAATGGTTGAGACAAAGAAAGCATGAGGTAAAGTGCCTTGGGAGGAAATCATGATGAGCACAAGTCACTATTGAGAAAGTGAGATGTCAAACTCCAAAAGAGACTAAAAGAACAAAACCTTGTGTTATGGCACCTACAGAAATCAGAAGTGGCAAAGGGGAAAACATGGTAAAACCGACGCACACATCTTTGCCAAAAAGGACCTCCCTATCAAAAATATCAGTAAAAGGTGAGGAACACCTGTTTTAAGTCTATTGCACTCAAAAATGCCTAAGGGGAATGCATAAATGATTTCAGTTTTTCAAAAATGATAGTTTAGATAGTCCCCAAAGTTTCAAAGCCAAAAAAGGAGCCTCTTCATACTTCAGTACACCGTTACCTAGAGAAAATTACTTGAGAAACATTT
The DNA here is from genome assembly GCA_034641835.2 of Pinus albicaulis. Taxonomy (NCBI): domain Eukaryota; kingdom Viridiplantae; phylum Streptophyta; class Pinopsida; order Pinales; family Pinaceae; genus Pinus; species Pinus albicaulis. The sequence goes on from JAXQQM020061304.1 coordinate 94,788, forward strand.
TGGCCACCTGCAAAAAGGGTCAAGGAGACATTAGTGAAAATCATAAAGTGACCCAAAGCTAACATATTAAAAGTGGATTTATAAGTTTAATTTATCTCTCTCAAGGGGTATAAAGGTGTTTTATTTTCATTTGAAACTCACTTAGCAATTGGTGAAGAGAAAAACTATTTAGAGAGAAAAATAGGGTTTTCTAGCCATTTTATAGGCAAGTGTTTCTAGCACTGCGCAAATCACTGGTCCTACACAAATACAGGCCAGCACTGTGCTAACCGGCCCTCCGCCCATTCAGAATAGCATGACTCTGCGCTAATCAGCCTCGGCGCTACGCAAATCTCGGGCGCTGTGCAAACGTGGGCCCGACTTGCCCGGAGACCAGCAGACACTGCCCCGCTAGGCGTTGCGCTAACCATCTTACATGCCTGTCGGTGCTGCGCAAACGAGCCAACCTGACAGCACAGGCAAGGCGCTGTGCAAATGCCAGGAGCCTCCAAAACAAGAAAGAACTTGCCTCAAGCTCAATTTTTTTCTTCCATTTGATTTCCGAAGGTTTACAAAAAGCCAAAAATTGATAAGTAACCTCCTTTACTTGTCCCCAAAGCAATTTTCCATAAATCTTAAGTATTTTGGGGCTTTAAGTGTTCAAACCATAAGTGAGGTAAACCCTAAGTCTTCCATGCAAAGGAGCCTTTATTTTTAAACCTCCTTGAAACCAATTAATGTCATGTAAGGGTAACTAAGTTAGGGTGACTGCAATTCAATTTTGAGAAGGCCTCCTAAAGCTACAAAGAAACTAAACCCTAACAACCCTAGCCTCCACACCACTCATTCTCCAAATTTGACTCCATCACCTTTTTCACCTTGCTTCACCAAACTTGAATTTGTCGAACAACGTCCCCAATCACCATGTTAGGAGCTGAGAAAAGCAGTAGCAGTGATAAAGGTCAAAGGCCTTTAAGACCAAAAAATAAGGGAGGAAAATTCAATAGATTGGAGCCTCAAAGCACAGTGGCCATCACCTCCTCTCCTAGGATCCTGTCATGTTTTCAAAATTCAAGATGTTTTCAATTTTGTGATAAGATCAAATAAGTAAAGAGCCACCTTGAGCTTACAAGGCTCCTCATTCTCAATTTACACAATAAGCACTCAAGCCTTGCAGGAGTGGATTTTGAGATCTCAACAGGTGCCATCTCTTAGGCCACAGGTATCCCAGCTGTGGGTGAAAAGTGGTTTAAAAAGGGAAAATTGGACAAATACTTTTTAGAGCCATTTATCAAAACAAGGTATAGAGGAGGAAACAAAACAATTTTACCTTTCTCACACCTCAAACATAGATTTGCATCCTTGATGTTGGTTATTATGAAATACTTCACTTGTGAGGGGAGGTACTCTAGGCTCTATACCTATCATGTCAGACTCCTCATGCATTTCACAAGGGCTAAGGTGCTAAAGTTACCTTACTATCTATATAGGAGCATTGAGAAAATGTCTTCTGTTGTCTGGAGGAGGAATCACCCACAACAACTGCATAGCTTGTTCCACCATTCCTTGATCAAGATGGTGGTATTACATCAGTTGGAGAAGTGAGGTATACCTTTGGAGGTATTCATAGCACATGAAGTCTTCACACCCTCCCATCCTCCTCCTCAACCAAATTTTCCTTCCTCATCTGCACAAGTACCCTCACCCCAAGAAAATCTCCCTTATTCCCCTTATATTGATGCATCAAATGAAGAGGACGAAAGTGGCCATAATGAACAAGGTGATGAAATTAGTGAGTCAGAGGTAGAAATTAATGAGGAGGAGCAAGAGGGAGATGACTGTGAAGAGGAGGGAAATGAACATAATAGTGATGAAGACAAAAATAATGAGCATTTGTAGGAAGGCAGTGATGGTAATGATACCAATGAGCCAGCCCAAAGTGAAGAAAAGGGTAATGCAGGTGAACAAAGTGATGACCAAGAAGATATTTATGAAAATGAGGAGGCTGATAATCAAAAAAGCAATGAACAAAAATCTACCACTATGGAAGAGGATGCTGGAGGAAATGAAGAAGAGGCAGAGGAGGCATATCATAGTGAAGATGATTTTGATGATAATGATAGATACCAAGAGGATTATGATGAGGCAGAGTCCATGGAAACCAGCAACGAATAAGAGGATGACCCAACAGCTAGCAAGAAAGAGGTAGAAGACATGGAAATAGATGAAGAAATTAATGATGAAAATAGGAGTAGTGAACATGACAGTGAGAAAAGTCATGATGAAGACATTGAAAAAGAGGATGGCACTGATGGGATAGATAGTGAGAAACAAGACATCAAGGGAGACAATCATGAAAATCATGACAGTCATGACACTAATCAGCCTCCTAGCGAACATGAGAATGACAACAATGTAGGTGATAATGAAGAAAAAAACCCTAGTGATGAACAAAACCAAAGTGAAGAAAGTGCAGAGGATGATAATCAAATTTAAGACCAAGATAACATTGCAGAAGGCAGTAAGGAAGGTAATGATGATGATGGTGTTGAAGGTCAAGAAATCAGTGATGAAACAGAGCATGGGATGACTGATGGAGATCATAGTTAAGATGAAGGAGCTGGTGACAACACCAAGGGTCACAGCCATGATGAAGGCACTTCCAAAACCACCATCACTCCTCTTTCATGAACTTACCACAGAGGTCCAAGGAAAGTGTTTGCTACCTCCAAAAGGCAAGGGACCTTGCCATCTGCATCAACTCCAAGGCTTGACAAGGGCAAGGAAAAGGTGGAAAAAGGTAAGAAGCTGGTAAAGGTGGAAGAGGAGGATCCTAAAATAGAAAGGGAGTTTGAACTTATCTATATAGATAGTGATGAAGAAAATGTAACAAGAATTTCAAACTCCCTCCTCCAAGAAAATAATGCACAAATAAAAGAACTAGAAGTTGAGTTGGAGAGTGAAAAGGATGCCATTCACTTCTATCACATGGAAAACAAGAAAATTAGTGCCCAGCAAGGCATCTATGAGGCTAGAGCACTCAAAGCCTGAAAATAAGCCCGAAGAGCACAAGTCAAACTAGATGAATACATGGGCCCATATGAAGAAAGTGAATGTGAAGAGGAACAACATAGGAAGAGGCAAAAAACCATGGGGTTAAGGAAAGCATTGGAAAAACATAAGGAAGAGGAAACTTCCCTCACTGAACTCCTTGCCATGGAAATTGAACATGATTGGGAGTCATGGCTTGAGAGGGAAAACATACACCTAGAATCCAAGTTGAAGAAGGCAAATGAAGGCTTAAAGCTACAAAGAAAGATGACAAAGTATTATGCAAAGAAACACAAGCTTGTTTATGCCAAATTGAAGGAAGCCCTCCTTGAGGCCCAAACCATAAAGGAGGAAAAATAACATTACAACCTTGGAGTTTTGACAAAGGCTTCTCAAAATTTATCCAAGACCCCTTAAGGAAGGTCTACACCAATTTTGAGCAAATTTGGAGCAATTTTTGTTTTTTGAGATTTTTAAGGCACATTAGCGTAGCACCACTAGCGCTACGCTAATACATGGAGCATCTTCAGGAGGAGAACTCAAAATTTTTGGACTTCTCACACCTATTACATTATTCTTACCAAGTTTTAGATGATTTGGAGTAGGTTTGACCCCTCAAAAGGTTAAAAAACCCCTCTTTTTTCACCTTTTTGCCATTTTTTTAGACTTGACGCTGCACAAATGAAAGTCTTGGGATTTTTGACTTTTTGACTAGGCTACAGGATTTGGATCAGGAATCCACAAGAAATTTTTGAAATTACACTCATCAGGCGTTCCAACGAGCCATCACGAGGCCAGATCTGACATCGGGAAGGGGTTCAGAACTTGGTTACAAAAGACCCTATTTTCTGCTAAAAGTAGCACTGCACTAACAGACCGTTTAGTGTGTTTTGGACCAAATTTCAACAAAACACACTCATTTATTGAAAAATCATTTTTAAGTGTTTTTTGAAGCAAATTTCTCTAGAATTAGGTGCAATAAGTTATTTTAGGATTTATTTCATGAGATATTTTGTGCCTTGGGCCTTACATGGTCTCTTAGGCATAAATGACATTTATGGGTAATTTTGACTTTTTCCAACCCTATCTAGGGTTTTTTCCCTCCTCTACTAAGTTAAATAGAGCATGAGGGCTTCATTTTAAATGTTGGCATTTGATGGGATTTGAGAGCAATACATGGTTTTTATGAGCTTGGAGAAGAAATTGGTGTTGTGAAGTTTATGAATGGCTTGCTTGGATTGATGATGGAGAAGCTTGTTTGCAAGATTCGTAAGCTTGGTTAATGGTGATGTATTCTTAATTTTTTTATGCTTTCTTGTTATGATTATGTTTCATCCTTCTTTGTTTTAATAGAACGGAAAATTATAGGCTGAGAAATGATCTTTGAAGCACCAGTTAGTCCTCCTGCCTTCTATTGCCTTGATGTTTTCCTCTGCTGGGTGTGTTTAAGGAATTATTAGCTGCTCCTTAAGAATCCTTATGCTTGTTTGTTTCATCTATGGATTAATATGCTAGTTTAAAAATATGATTCGTGGTAAGCCCTGCTTATTTGATGCTATCTAAACTCTGTCTTGAAACCTCTCTTTGAAGTATTTCTTGCTAGGTTAAGTTAAAGAGGTCTTGTTTCGATCTTGCGCTTTGTCCATGGCTATCAGTTTGTTAGGTCCCTATATTACTAGTATATTTCCTTACTGTTGTTAGTGTTACCCCCTTATTATTATTATTGTACCCCTGTAACCCTCATATTGTTATTATTGTGCCCTTAAATTATTATTGTTAGGTCAGTTAGGATTACATTGTGGCCCCATGGACTCCTATATATAGAAAGGAGGTTTTGTAATTTGTATCATCCAAGAATTATTCATTAATGTAATGTATTGGAGGTTTCCCCCTCAAATTGGCTTATTTCTAAGGCATTGATATCTCTTTTCTTCTATTTTTGGACCTGGTTTCACAACATTTGGTATCAGAGCTTTGGATTCTAGGGTTTCGCTGCTCCAAACAGGTCATCATGGAATTTTAGCTATAAAACTTTTTCTACGAAGGTTCAGAAGCTGAAATGTTTAGAGCGCAAAGAAGAAAGCCTGAGGAACATCTTCGAAACATTTTAGAGCTTGATTCACAATATTTTCAAAGATATGATCTGTGGAAGTTAGGGTTTTTTGCAGGCTCCTGAATTTTACCTAAAAAGGTTATCGTGGAATTTGCGCTATAAAATTTTTTGTACAAATTTTCAGAAGTTGAAATTTGTAGCATGCGAAGATGAAAGCTTGAGGAACATCTCCCAAAATTTCAGAGCTTGGTTCGCAATAGTTTCAGAGATATGGTATGTGGAAGTTAGGGCTTTGTCAGGCTCCTGAATTTCACCTCAAAGAAGTGATCATGGGAAAATATTCATAACTCTCTCTCTGAGCATCGGATTGGAATGCTGTAAAAGGTGGCCACAAGTACACAGATTGTAGTTTCCTTTCTATAAATTTTAGAGTCGAAGGAGGAAACAGTGACATGTGGCAAGTCGTACAAGTTCGCTCTACTAAATCAGTCCATAATTAGGTCATTGTGGGAGATTGGACATAACTTTGCCTTAAAGAATCCAAATCAGGTTAGACCTATGGCATTTGAAAGAAGCTTCAGAGAGCTACTATAAGACTAAATTTCAGATATTGAGGATTAGCAATCTCAAACAAAAGGATTCAGTGAGGGAGCACATGGAGGACTTCCAAAAATTGAATATAAGGGTAACCGTTATTCCAAAGGAACACAAGATTTATCTCTTCATAGGTACTTTAAAGGATAACATCCAACATGAATTTCGCATTTTTGAACCTGATTAATTGGAGAAGGCATTCAGGTTGGCAAGAAAAATTGAATGTAAAATTATAGCGACAAGGAAGCCTACCACTCACTTCTATAAATATGGAAGTGTTGGTACTCCTAGATTTCCACAACCTACAAGGTTGACACCACAAAAATTAGACGAAAAAAGAGCGAAAGGGATTTTCTACAATTGTGATAGAAAATACACTAAAGGTCATAAGTGTGTTGAGAATAAATTATTTTACATAGGTTGTGAAGAGGAAGAATAAAATGAACAAGAATCGTCAAAATAAGAGGATATACACCAGGAACCAACCTTAGAAGAGGAAGAAATGAGTTTGACCATATCGTGTAATGCATTGGTATGAATTACCATTCCTCAAACTCTCAAGATAGAAAGACATATCAAGAAGAAAAAGGTAATAGTGCTGATTGATTCAGGTAGTACCCATAATTTTATTCATTGTAAGGTAGCCAAGGAATTGAATTGTTTCCTATACCCAGCACTAGAATGTCAAGTGACGGTTGCAAATGGATGAACTATACATTGCTCTAGAAAATGCCATAAAATCAAGCTAACTATGGAGGAATATGTATTGAATAGTCCAATGCTTTCCATTCCTATGGGAGGTGTTGATGTTGTACTAGGAGTACAATGGTTACAATATTTGGGGATGGTAGCTTTTAATTTTCAAGAACTCTTCTTGAATTTTTTTTCAGAAGGAAAGGAAGTCGAATTACGAGGTATTGTATGGAAGTCGGGAAATATAATAAGCTCTAATGTCATGAAAAATCTTCTAAGGAAAGACCAACGAGGCATAATTGCACAATTATGCTCACTAGAATTTCCAACATCAAAATCATCTATTTCTGCAGATCTCCAAAAAGTCTTGGACAATCATTCCAAGGTGTTTGAAACTCCCAAAGAATCCCACCTATTCATGATCATGATCACACTATTCATTTGATTCTAGGAAGTGTTCCTCCAAACATCAGGCCTTATAGATATCCTTGTGTCCAAAAGAGAAAAATTGAACGTATGATTACAAAAATGTTAGAGGCTGGTATAATTCAACCTATTCAAAGTTCTTTCTCTGCTCCAGTAGTATTGGTACACAAGTAGGATGGATCATGGTGCATGTGTCTGGATTATAGGGATCTCAATAAGCTCAACATTAAAGATAAATTTCCCATTCCTGTGATTGATGAATTATTGGATGAATTACATGGAGCAATTTATTTTACCAAGTTTGATCTTCGTTCAGGATATAATCAAATTAGAATGAAGACTGAAGATATTCCAAAAACAACATTTCGAACTCATGAGGGTCATTATGAATTTTTGGTCATGCCTTTTGGCCTTACCAATGCACCTTCTACATTTCAAGGGTTGATGAATTCCATTTTCCAACCCTTCCTTAGAAAATTTGTGCTAGTATTTTTTGATGATATACTAATCTACAACAGGTCTTGGAAGGATCATGTTCAACATGTTGACAAGGTGCTCAAACTATTGCAAGAGAAACAATTATATGAAAAAACATCTAAATGTTTCTTTGGAGTACAAGAGGCGGAATATTTGAGTCATATTGTATCTCACGAGGGAGTTAATAAACCCTAACAAAATAAAATCCATTAAGGAATGGAAAGTCCCCACAACCATAAAGCAGTTGCGAGGATTTCACAAGTTAATAGGGTATTATCACAAGTTTGTTATGGATTATGGGATAATAGCAGCACCTCTAACAACATTATTGAAGAAAGATGCATTTTCATGGACTCCTGAAGCAACTAAGGCCTTTGAACATCTTAAAGAGGCAATGTGCCTAACACCGGTCTTAGGTATGCCAGACTTCACAAAAACCTTTATTGTGGAATGTGATGCCTCAGGAAATGGAATTGGTGTTGTCTTAATGCAAGAAGGAAGACCCATTGCTTTTGAAAGTTGTCCAATCATAGGAAAGTATTTACAAAAACCTATTTATGAGAAGGAAATGTTAGCAATACTGTATGCACTAAAGAAATGGAAAACACACCTAATGGGAAGGCACTTCAAGGTAAAAACTGATCATGATAGTCTTAAATTTTTTTTTGGAACAAATACTATCTTTAGAAGAGCAACAAAAATGGGTCATAAAGGTGTTGGGTTATGACTTTGAAATAATCTACAAAAAAGGGAAGCTAAATGTTTTTGTAGATGCATTCTCAAGAAAGAATGAAGAGGTGGAAGCATTGCTTTGTGCCATTTCTATTATCCAACCATATTGGATAAAAGAAGAAATGGATGAATGGAAGAAGGAAAAAGAAGTGTGGACACTCATTCAAAATTTGTTCAAAATCACCATGATACACTTATTGAAGAAATAGAAGAGGTTGATAGCCATGAAAAAATTCCTACTAATTCCAATTATCATAGATCAGAAAATGGATTTACAGATCAATATGTGGAAGAGGAATCTGCTGATCTAATGTGTATGTTTGATGACATTCCTTCTTTTGATGATTAGCCTAAGCATGATCATTATGATGATAGTTATGCTCTCCAAACTCAATCTAACTTTATAGAGCAATCATAAGCTAGTTTGTGGGATGAGGAAACTCAGTTTTAGTAACCAGAATACAGTAATCAGCTAATGCAAATCAGCTATGAGAGTAAGGAAGAAAGTGCACAAAATTTGGAAATAATTGAAGGTTCTTTACCTATTTATTTTGCTTCATTTCATTTCATTAGAGACAAATTTCATGCTATCATTAATCAACAGTCTTTAGATATTGTTATGGACAGCAAAGAAGATAATGAAACTCTTGATGAGGATATTTCAGTTTCACAATTGAAGTTATCAAATTCCATTGAAACATCTGATCAAATAACACAAGAAAGTTCCATACCACTATGTTTTGAATCATTTCAGCTTTTAAAGGAAATGTGGTATAACATTATTAAAGAAAAGGATGAGCAACTTGTTGAAGCTTATGAAGTCCCAGGGATTTCCATATCCAATAGATAGCAACCATCCTCACAAGTTTTTCATTATCCAATAGCAGATATGTTGGATAATAAATTCATTCAAATACTTTCTCCATTAACTAACTATGAGTTTCAGAATCAAGATGATAAAGGTTTCAACAATAAAACATTACAATCAGTAGGAATATCATCACAAAGTTTGCAGAGAAATAAAGATGAAAGTAACATTTCAATTTCATGGCATGGAGGACATCCAGAACATATGTACAATTGTTTAGATTAGTTAAACATTAGTGTATATATTTTAGAAGATCCTTTTGAAAAGTTTCTAGAGTCAACAAAAGAAATCAAGTATTTCCTTATCTTCTCATTTGTTGACAAGTTTCTAATAGGTTGCAGAATTACAGTTCTGATAATCAGCAAGTACATACAACAAAATACCTCAATGTATATAATGCCTAAATGGTTGCATTGGATGTTTCATTTTACCTAACCAACAGTTGAACAACTGATTAGAGTAAATCGATAGGATTTCACCTTATTACAGTTTTTCAGTTTTCAGCTAGTTTTGAAATAATTCATCAAGATTTGAAACCAACGAAAAGGCATCAAGGTCTTGTTGATTTAGTAGTTTGGTTTGAAGGTTGCAGCACCTTTTAGTCTCAGATCAGATTTTAGTTTGCAGAAAAAGGTGTAAATTCAGTTCAAGATTTTTCAGTCACTGCATATGCATGTTTGGGATTGGCCCAACGAATCAAGCTACTAGTCGACGGTGTTCTTTACATCTCACAAGGAGATGCCATCCCCATGTGAAGCTATTGTTAGGGTCCTATAATAATAGGGTTCATAAAATTTTGAATTGACTTTTGATAGTCTTGTAAAATATGTACATACCTTTCTTTCTGCAAGTTGTTTTCCCATATTTTGAAAAATAAAATAAAAATAAAAATAAAAAAGAGGGTAAAAAGTCCTAAAAGAAATAACAAAGGACTTAAAAAATATAGACCCCAAAAGAAAAAGATGAGAATAAGACCTGAAAGTGAGCAAGTCCAAATGCCACTACTTTTTACTTTTTCTAGAAAATAATGATTAAGGGTAGAGTGTCAATAAATGCCATAATCCAGGATTAGTTAAACAGTTAAATCTAACTTGTCATGTTTTCAATTTCATGTTTTAGATAGTGAATAAAGATTTTTCAGATAATTTAAACTTGACAAATCAGTAGATATGTAGAGAATAATGAGGAACTTAATAGTTTAATCTGAGCCCTCAGATTAAATAAATTAGATTTAGATATTTTATGCTTTAAAAGAATAAATGTTTTAAGGTTGCAAGCCTAAATGCACCTGCAAAATGAAGAAAAAATGTTAGAATAAGGCTGGGTAGGTAGAAAGCAGTGGAAAAATAATGTAATAAATGATCACCAGGAAAAATCACTAATTTCCCCTCCCCTATAGGTATTCAGTATTCTAGGCTATCATTCAAGCAAGCTTAGAGCATTTCAATGACTTTTGTTGGGACCAGACCCAAGGCTTGATGATTGGTTAAGTTGAAAATATTGAGTTCTTATGTTAAATCCCCATTTATCATCATTCATCCTTCACTCATACATTTTAACCTCTTTTCCTAAGTAAAGACACATTGTTACTTAGAAAAGATTAAAATCCCATATAATTAACTTCATCACTTCAGAAGTTTTCATGAAACCCTCAAAACTACATTTATCCTAAGTACTGGTGAAATAACTTTTACACTTTACTTAGTGATTTTATGCATTTCTGTTTTATATTACACTATCCTTTCATATTAACTTTTAACCTATTTTATTAAATCCCTAACTAATTACCTTATCCTACTTATTTAATTCCCTATATCTAAACCCCCCAAAAAAACCCACTATTTAAAGTTTTAGACCAAAGTTATTACCCATGTGCTAAAATAAAAAACCCCAATTAAAAAGCCCTTTGGTCTAAACTATCATTAAATAAATATCTCGCCCCTATGGTCGTTAAACCATTCAAAAAGGTTTAAACACTATATAATAATATAATATCGCTCACAAACATTAAATCCAAAGTTTTGAGTCAAATTAATCATTTTCATAAGGTTCAAAAAGCTTGACCCCACTTATACATATGACCCCGCACCTTTGTATTAGTTAAAAACATTATCCTATGTTTTAAAACCATTATCCCTCCTCCTTCGTATAAGCCAATACATACATAAACCTTTCCCCGCATAATTTTATAACCCATAGTTTTGTTGAAATAACCTACGGTTTATTTTAATAAACTAGCACCTCTCCCCTATGCCTATCCCTGCCACATTATATAAAGCCCTTCGTTTTATATAAATTAACCCATTCCGCATGCATAATACACTCTGCCTTTATATATGATTAACCCTTTACCCATTCATAGTTTAAAAATTTCCCGGTCCCACCATTTCTTAAGCCGCAACTTCCCATTTGATCCTGAACGTTCGCATCAAAGCTCCGAATCCGGCGGCCTACATGCAATATTGCACAGAGAAAGTAATCGATCGACCAAATCCAAAAAGAACATGAAATGGATAGTTTTGCCCATTTCTCTTTCTGCAACGTATCGCTTTCTTCCTGGATCACGTGCGTTTGGTGAAAATCAGCTTACCGCCCAAAACCTATATGATAACCATTGTCTAGTTTTCATTCGAATCCCGAAACCACCTTCCCGCCATGACGCAATGTGAATTAAATGTTGATTAAATACAACCAAATCTATGGTTAAAACCTTGGGAACAAGCATTTTGTTTCAATATTTCGCATTTTAACCCTTTCGCACTACCCCCGATTATCAGAAATCTTTGTTTAAAGCCTTTTAAACCCTGATTCTCATTTTTTTCACCCGAAACCTTTGCAGTTATCATAATTAAACCTCTGAAGACCAATTGAAGAGTTGTTCACCACTGCAAAAATCTGTTGAAGTCTTTAAAATTCAACGGAAAGCCTCAGAAACTTTTTTCAAACACTTATACCTGCATGTATCAAGTATTTCAAGCTCGAAATCAAGAAAGAAAACCTCTGAAGGTATCCTAAGCCTCTATTACTCATTTCAAAAGACTTTTTAGCCCAAATTATTCATTGAAAAAGGCTTAAGAAACCCCTATTTCTTATTCTCTAAATCATTGAAGGTCTATAAATCATTTGAAGATTGAAATTGAAAGAAAAAATCTAAGGAAGGAACCATATTCTACTGATTTTCATCCAAGAACCTCTGTTAAAGTAAAAAATAATTCTGTAAACCATTTAATCTTACAGAAGAAGCTAGAATGCCCAAAAGACAGAGTTAAACCTCCACAGACAGATCTCATTCCACAGGTCTTTCAAAAGCCTTAAATCACATTCTTTAAGACCTCTGTTTCATTAAAAAATTGCTTGATTTTTTGCAGGTTATTATCATAATATGAAATTTGGCCAACAGTTTCAATACTAGTTGACAAAATTGTTTGCTCCAATTCTCAGATTTTAATTCAAAAGCTTCATTCAACAAACAGTTTGTATACAAAGAAAGAATAAAATGAAGTCAGAGAGAGATTATAATGATGAAATTTTCATAGTAAGTGGTAAAAGTGAAATGATAATTCACAGGGACAGTGAAAACATAACAGTTAAAGAGTATCAGTGGTTAAAGTGTATCAGGTAAAAGTAAGAGTGAAAGTTAAACAAAGTTACTGAGCAGTCAAGGTAAAACAATAAAAGTAAAAATAGAGATAGTAATGGTTAAATAGATATGAAAATACTTTTACCAACAACAACGAAGTTTATCCAAAGAGAAAGTAAAAACAGTTAAAAGAACAAAAAAGTTAAAAGATGAAAACAGAGCAAGAAGGGACATTTTTGCAAATATTTCTTGTTTCAGTCATTGTTTTGCAGAAACTATTGTGACCAATCCAAGATGAATTTTTCAAAACGGAAGGAGGTTTATATTCTTAAGATGTCCAAATACAAAAACCTCTCTCACTGTTCTAACAACCATTATGGGTTGGGAAATATTAAACAATATTAGAAAGCACTTTTTGCAGAAAATTCCTGTTAATTCATCATTTTGCAGAGAAAATTGTGGCCAATCAGAAATACATCTTACAAAAATGAAGGAGGTTTTTGTTCCTAAGATACTCATCTACAAAAAAATATCTCACTTTTTTCACAATGACTACGTAATGAGAGATACATGCACATTTTTACAGCCTATTTTTCAGACTCTGCAAACCTCTGTTTTACACATCTTTTTACAGAGCGTATTGTGACCAAATGGAGCAGAATTTTAGGGAACTGAGAGAGGTTTATCTCAAAAAAATATTTATCTACAATAACTGCTTTCATTTTTTAGATATCTATTTCGGATTGAGAAATAAAACGACATCATTGGACCCCAATTTTGCAGAATTTCTGGAGCAGAATGCAGAAAGAAAGGAAACAATTAGTGACTTGTGTGCCTCATCATCAACTAAGAGTTGAGATAAAATTCGAATTATCCTCTTTTTCATCACATATACATAAAAAATAGTTCCAAATAGATTCATTAGTTTTGAGTGTCCTTTACTTAAGTTCTATTTATGTAAAACAGTTGGAGATATTTGTAAAACAATATTGATCCTTTTTCAAGATATTCTAGTTTAGAATTTGTATAAATAATTCACTCTTTGAAGTATTTTGGGTGGAATAATATTGCTGGAATTATTATAGACATTTTTTTTGGACATTGTAGGCTTTTGTGTGTTTGAATTTGAAGTAGCAGACTGGACAAGCTGACTGGCATCAAAATTCAGGATCCCTCTGATAAGTTGATGAGTGAAGTACTTCCTACTTGTCACTGTTTCCTTTTCTAAGTTTCATGCATTCATTTTATGTTTGTTCTGTCTGAATGTGTAACTAGGAGTATTACAAAATACGGTTAGTCAGAGTGTATTATCTTTTAACTAGTTTCATTTTAATGTTTTCTTGATTTAGGTCATGAGGAACCCTTAATTGCTCCTTCTCTCGTTTTGTGCTTTTCCTTCTACTTCATTTTAGGATAGAGGATATGAGTGCCCTTCACAAATGTTACCATCTCACAAAAAACCACTTTCCCAAATCTCTAAGGGTTATCACCATCTTACTGAATATATTTTTACAGCACCGACCTCGATTTCTAGTGTTGCTAGCTCGATCTAGACCCCATATCCCAATGGAAAAGTATATTTCTCTCTATCTTATTTTCAAGTGATTTTTTCCCACCAAGCCCTCTAAACCAAAACCAAATTGTACTTTCATAACTAGCCTAATATTATAAATCAAAACAAAGTTAAAATTTAAAGAGAGAGACCTCTCTGAACACTAGGAAGGTTAGATCCTAGAGTTTGGAGTAGGTTTGTGGTTACCTCGATGAGTTCTCTCTGCAGACACAGAGAAATTAAGCCAGGTGATAATGAGCCCAAAACCCTAAAAGGAAGAAAAGAGAATAAAGCCTTGTAGTTTTAGCTGAAGTTCTCAACATTTATCCAAGACCGCTTAGGAAGGTTCCACGATTTTAGCGAACTTGGAGCAATTTTTGTTTTTTGAGATTTTTGAGGCACGACTGTGACGCGGTATACTAGCTACACTAATACAGAGCATATTCAAGAGGAGAACTCAACATTTTTTCACTTCTCACACCTAGTACATTATGCTCACCAAGTTTCAAATGATTTTGAGTAGGTTTCACCCCTCAAAAGGTCAAAAAACCCCTCTTTTTTCACCTTTCTGCCACTGTTTTAGACCTGGCAATGCGCAAATGACAGTCTTGGGATTTTTTAATTTTTTACTAGGCTATAGGATCTAGATCAGGAATCCACAAGCATGTTTGGAAGTTAGACTCATCAAGCTTTCCAAGAAGCCATCACGGGGCCAAATCCGACATCGGGAAGGGGTCCAAAACTTGGTTACAAAAGACCCTATTTTCTACTAAAAGTGGCACTGTGCAAATAAACGGTTTAGTGTGTTTTGGACTAGAAGCCAACAAAACACACTCATTTATTGAAAAATCATTTTTAAGTTTTTTTTGAAGCAAATCACTCTAGAATTAGGTGCAAGAAGTTATTTTAGCATTTATTTCATGAGATATTTTATGCCTTGGGCCTTGCATGGTCTCTTAGGCATAAATGACATTTATGGGTGATTTTGAATTTTTCCAACCCTATCTAGGGTTTTTTCCCTCCTTTTCTGAGTTAAATAGAGCATGAGGGATTCATTGTAAATGTTGGCATTTGATGAGATTTGAGAGCAATACATGGTTTTTATGAGCTTGGAGAAGAAATTGGTGTTGTGAAGTTTATGAATGGCTTGCTTGGATTGATGATGGAGAAGTGTGTTTGTAGGATCCCTAAGCTTGGATAATGGTGATGTATTCTTAATTTTTTTATGTTTTTTTGTTATCATTATGTTTCATCTTCTTTTTTGTAATAGAACAAAAAAGTATAGGTTGAGAAATTCTCTTTGAATCACCTTAGTCCTCCTTCCTCCTATTTCCTTGATGTTTTCCTTTGTTGGATGTGTTTAAGGAATTCTTAGCTGCTCCTTAAGCCTCCTTATGCTTGTTTGTTTGATCTATGGATTAATATGCTAGTTTACAAATATGATTCACGGTAAGCCCTGCTTATTTGATGTTATCTAAACTCTATCTTGAAACCTCTCTTTTAAGTACTGCTTTCTAGGTTAAGTTAAGAGGTCTTGTTTCAATCTTGCCCTTTGTCCATGCCTATCAGTTTGCCTCAGAGTTCTTTATAGCTTGATCAAAAATGTGTAGGAGTTCCCTCTTTTATTGATTAAAGTTATTGTGTCATCTTATATTTTTTCCAATTCTACAGGTGAAATTACTAAATTTAGATAAGCTTTTCTTGCTTTCTTTGTTTCATTGAAATTTGTATCTTGGATATTTATTTGTTTAAGTATTTTCATTGAGTAAATGTTTTTCCCTATCTCATGATTAGTATCTTTTGCTTATCATATTTGTGACCTTCTTGTTTATGGGTATAGACAAAGGATACTTCACTGCCATTTTCCCTACCTTGTTTTTCCCCAACTTAATGTTGATTTCACTTCATTCATGACCTTAAGGATGCATTGACCACACTAGATTGGCCCTGTAATGCAGTCTAATTCGTTATTGAGATACCCATTACTTTCATTGAATCCATAGCCCAATGATTTGAATACATCTCACTCCAACTATTCTACCTATTCATCTTACCCAACCAAAACAATCAACAAACCCTACACTTAACAACTAGCCTAAAATCAACCATCTAAAGAAAACAAGAACACATCCTTTGAAAACAGTGAAGAGAACCCTCTCTGAGTCTAGGAAGGCTAGGTCCTAGGACTCCAAATACTGGTTTCATGTTACCCTATCATTTGGTCTACCAATCTACCAAATCATGGGACCCCAACATTCTGGCGATCACGGTGGGACCTTCTGAGTTAGTGACAAATTAAGTATTCCTTAGATCTTAGAAAACTCACAAACATCCTTATATTGGTATTCAGTTGTTGATGGTGGAAAACATGTACATCCTTAAAATAGTAATCATCCTCCACCTGGCGACTCCACTAATCTTCAGTAGCCCTGTTGACCCCACTAGTCCTCATAGACTCCCTTGGGAATGCATTGAGAAATCCCAATCATGTTTATGGTGGAAAGTGAAGTTGAAACCTTCCACCTGGCGACTCCACAACTCTCAATAGATCTAAAGAATCCATTGGTAGAGAACTCTAGACTGGTTGAAAAGATACAGTGACCCTTTCTAATTTACAAACATGGATCGAAGATACAAAGGAGATATGCGATAGAAGAGATATCATATCCACGGATTTCCACATGGAAATACCTAGATAAATTGGTTAAAAAAACGCCTATATTTTAAGATGAAAAATGTTGTGTGACCCCTTGACACATCATCAAAATATCATACATGTGGAGAGTTGAGTTGAATGGCATGAGGACCGCCTCATGAAAATGTTCATGGGTACATTAAAAGAAGAGGCAAGAGAATGGTATGAAAATCTAGAACCTCGCACCTTGTTTTCTTTAAAGGATTTCCACAAAGTATTTTGTAAACTCTATATAGGGCATTGTCCATCTCTATCATTGGCTGAAAATTTTTGTGATCACTCTGAAAACCTTATACAACACCTTGTAAGCTTTAGTGATGAAGATTTAAAAAATTAGCATCTGAAGATTTATTAGAAAGAACTCCCTGCATTTCATTCTCAGAGATAGCTATCATGACAACATAGAGAGTTCAGAACCCAATCAAGAAATAGAAGAAAACCCACAGGATCTCTCTGAAGGCACAAGTGATGATTCACCATCTCTTCTAGGCGAGTCTCAAGAAGACATTTAGCCTCAAAATAAGCCTTCACAAGAGAGAGAGAACTATTGTACTTCTATCCAAAGAAAAATAAAAATTCCTCCTCTTTTAATTGAAGAAGAAATAAATCAAATGCTAAACATGCAGCCAGCCTCTAAGCCTTTATGTGAACAAAACATTTCTGTTCATTCTCATACCAATCACATCTACCATACATCAGAAATTGAACTTGTAGATCAACTCAAAGAAGAACAAACTAACAATCAAATATGTTTGATTGATGATGTTACTTATGTTGATAATTTTCCATAGTTTGATTAGTCTGATGATGATGTCCTCCAAACAGAAACTAACCTTGCAGAGAAATCAACATTTGATTTGTGGGATAAAGTTCACTATCATCAACTTCAAAAAAGTAAGCAACCAATACATGTCACCTATGAAAATGATGAGGAAAGCCTTGAGATTTTATAAGTAAGTGAGGAGTCTCTGACTCTTTGCTCTGCTTCACTTCAGTCCATCATAAATAACTTTCATGTAATTGAAAATCAACAGTCTTTCAGTTTTATTATTGAGGTTGAGGAGGATGATGAACTTCTTGAGAAAGTTGTCAATGAGAAGCCTTCTCCTGAAATGGTTGAGGAAATAATTTGGGACATGGAATCTTCCTTAACTCCAGATTTGCAGCCACCAAGTTCCTTTGAATTACAAATTGCAGATGAAGGCATGGAAATTGATGATCACAAGAAATTTGTTGCACTTATTTCTCAAGAAGATTTGTTGCCAAGGAGTGCTCCTACTCATCAACATGGTGGTTTTCACATAGAACTCAGCCCACTCTATTAGAACCCACCAGGTTTGCTAGAGGATAACATCGCAATCTATGATGAGTCTACTAGTTCAGATTATCATGAGGAAGAGGAAAAGTTTCTTTCCCAAAAAGTACCAAGTTCAGCCAAGTGGAGAAAGAAGCAATCCTGGATCAAGCTTATCTCCCGAATCTTCACATTCAGGTATTGTTTCAAGATCCCTTTGATGATTTTTTAGAGACATTTGAAGAGGGAGTAAAACATGTCAAGAGCAGTTCAATGCAGAATTTCAAGAACATTTTAGGCACTATTGTTCAAACATAATTAAGGTGGGAGTGGCCTTTTAATTTTGTCAACACCCTCAAATACTTGAACCAAGATCCCTCATGTAATCATCTGCTTGATTGGTTGTATTGGAAAAGAGAGTTCATCAACTGAATGTATATCATGTAACAATTAGATTAGGATAGATAGGCATGCAAATAAGCTCAGCCTTTGAGCATATTTTAGTTATAGATTGTTTTGAAAATGAAAACACAAAAACAGAGAAAAGGTTAAAAAAGAGGGCAGATTTGAAAAGAGGTACAACCCCATACCCAAAAAAATAGTAATGTTGAAAGTGTGCAAGCCTAAATGCCACTATTTGTTCCAAAAAAGTCTTGTTTAGTCATCTAGCCTAATCATGGCTGAAAATGTTTTCAATTTATTGTTGATAGGTTAGTGAAAGAGAACTTGTCAAAGCATCTAAACTTGACTTGTCAGTAGGAATAGATTAGGAATGAAAGATATCGGTTCCACATGCTCAAAACTGAACCAAAGAGAAATATGTGGATGCATACCAAATGATAAATCACAACCCTTATTTTTCTAGTTTTTTTTGTACAAAAATAATGTTTGTGTGTAGCTTGTCCTAATGCCACAACTCATGGTAAATCAGATTGCCTAATCCTGATTTAAACCATGTTTTCAATTTCATGTCAATAGCTTAGAGAATAAAGTTTTTCAAATAGCTTAATCTTGACAAATGATTAGACTAGGTAGAGAATAAGAGAGTTAATTAGCCTAATCTAAAATCTTGGAAGTAATAAGGGTAGAAATAGATAGTCTTTTATGCTTTCAAAATAAAATGATGTCAAGGGTTTTCCAGTCCAAGTGCACCCAAGTGAAGAAAAAATGTTAGGCCAAGTAATATGGGTAGGTAGGAAAGATGTTGAAGCAAACATGTCTTTTCAGATTGTGAGATCATAGCTTCAAAAGAACATCAACAACTTAAAAGGAAGAAAAAATCTGCCCAATGGATGAGGCACTGGTCTTCATAAACCCAGAGATCCAAAGTTCTGGAAACCTCTTGAAAAGGAGCTGCCTTCACCAAGTGGAGCCACTATTGGTCATTAGTAATTTTTGCTTTTGTATATGACTAAATGCTTATCCTATATTTCTAGAAACAAAGTTCATGAACGTTGTGAGTTCTAGAAATCTCACTGCCTTCATTATCCTTAGGATACATTTTTCACTATTTCATCATCCCATCATGTCAAGCTCAGCTGACCCATCCCAGAAAACCCATCATGGGCTCATGTCACTCATTTTGTTTATGTTTTGTCACCTTTTGCCTCAATCCTCTATTTTTTTTTTCCTAAACCCCTTCACTGCTACCTAGGGCCACCAATCAACCAGCTCTCTTATATCTCCAAAATACCTCAAGTATTGATGGTCTAAAAACTATCTCTGTAGGCTCTTTAGATAAATCAAGTACATTAGATTTTGGATCTTCAATACATCGGTCTATCAAAAACTCTGTTTTACAATTGATGACCTCAAAGCCAATTTTTTCAATCAAAGGCCAAGTCCAAAAAACCTTCCACTAGGTCACCTAGGGTTTCATAAGTCATAGGGTTGATTTTTGTTCTAAAATCTCTGTTTTTTTCTGTGTAAAGAGGCTGCATTCAAAGAATAAGAAGTTCAAGTTAATTTCTCCAAAAATGATCTTCAAAAATCAACACAATCAAGAGCACATTGAAGATCTTCAGAAATCATGAATGAATAAGAGAAAAAGGTGAGGTGAACTAAATAGAAATGAATGAACTTGAAAGGGCTATAGAGAACTTAGAAGACAACACTGCTTATTTTTCTCTAACAACCCTTAAAACTAAGAGTTTGGAAAGATGGACATAACAGGTCAAATAAAGATGATAAGTCCTTCTTCATGAACAACATAAGGCATTCAAAGGATATCCAAGGTTCCCTCTAGGGTTTGTCAAAACAACACTACTTCACTGCACCAAAGGGAGAGATGGTAAAGAATATCAATATGAGGGAGCCCTAGCTTTCAAAGGTATAGTCAAAGGTTTTCAAATGGTTGAGACAAAGAAAGCATGAGGTAAAGTGCCTTGGGAGGAAATCATGATGAGCACAAGTCACTATTGAGAAAGTGAGATGTCAAACTCCAAAAGAGACTAAAAGAACAAAACCTTGTGTTATGGCACCTACAGAAATCAGAAGTGGCAAAGGGGAAAACATGGTAAAACCGACGCACACATCTTTGCCAAAAAGGACCTCCCTATCAAAAATATCAGTAAAAGGTGAGGAACACCTGTTTTAAGTCTATTGCACTCAAAAATGCCTAAGGGGAATGCATAAATGATTTCAGTTTTTCAAAAATGATAGTTTAGATAGTCCCCAAAGTTTCAAAGCCAAAAAAGGAGCCTCTTCATACTTCAGTACACCGTTACCTAGAGAAAATTACTTGAGAAACATTTTGGCCACCTGCAAAAAGGGTCAAGGAGACATTAGTGAAAATCATAAAGTGACCCAAAGCTAACATATTAAAAGTGGATTTATAAGTTTAATTTATCTCTCTCAAGGGGTATAAAGGTGTTTTATTTTCATTTGAAACTCACTTAGCAATTGGTGAAGAGAAAAACTATTTAGAGAGAAAAATAGGGTTTTCTAGCCATTTTATAGGCAAGTGTTTCTGGCGCTGTGCAAATCACTGGTCCTACACAAATACAGGCCAGCACTGTGCTAACCGGCCCTCCGCCCATTCAGAATAGCATGACTCTGCGCTAATCAGCCTCGGCGCTACGCAAATCTCGGGCGCTGTGCAAACGTGGGCCCGACTTGCCCGGAGACCAGCAGACACTGCCCCGCTAGGCGTTGCGCTAACCATCTTACATGCCTGTCGGTGCTGCGCAAACGAGCCAACCTGACAGCACAGGCAAGGCGCTGTGCAAATGCCAGGAGCCTCCAAAACAAGAAAGAACTTGCCTCAAGCTCAATTTTTTTCTTCCATTTGATTTCCGAAGGTTTACAAAAAGCCAAAAATTGATAAGTAACCTCCTTTACTTGTCCCCAAAGCAATTTTCCATAAATCTTAAGTATTTTGGGGCTTTAAGTGTTCAAACCATAAGTGAGGTAAACCCTAAGTCTTCCATGCAAAGGAGCCTTTATTTTTAAACCTCCTTGAAACCAATTAATGTCATGTAAGGGTAACTAAGTTAGGGTGACTGCAATTCAATTTTGAGAAGGCCTCCTAAAGCTACAAAGAAACTAAACCCTAACAACCCTAGCCTCCACACCACTCATTCTCCAAATTTGACTCCATCACCTTTTTCACCTTGCTTCACCAAACTTGAATTTGTCGAACAACGTCCCCAATCACCATGTTAGGAGCTGAGAAAAGCAGTAGCAGTGATAAAGGTCAAAGGCCTTTAAGACCAAAAAATAAGGGAGGAAAATTCAATAGATTGGAGCCTCAAAGCACAGTGGCCATCACCTCCTCTCCTAGGATCCTGTCATGTTTTCAAAATTCAAGATGTTTTCAATTTTGTGATAAGATCAAATAAGTAAAGAGCCACCTTGAGCTTACAAGGCTCCTCATTCTCAATTTACACAATAAGCACTCAAGCCTTGCAGGAGTGGATTTTGAGATCTCAACAGGTGCCATCTCTTAGGCCACAGGTATCCCAGCTGTGGGTGAAAAGTGGTTTAAAAAGGGAAAATTGGACAAATACTTTTTAGAGCCATTTATCAAAACAAGGTATAGAGGAGGAAACAAAACAATTTTACCTTTCTCACACCTCAAACATAGATTTGCATCCTTGATGTTGGTTATTATGAAATACTTCACTTGTGAGGGGAGGTACTCTAGGCTCTATACCTATCATGTCAGACTCCTCATGCATTTCACAAGGGCTAAGGTGCTAAAGTTACCTTACTATCTATATAGGAGCATTGAGAAAATGTCTTCTGTTGTCTGGAGGAGGAATCACCCACAACAACTGCATAGCTTGTTCCACCATTCCTTGATCAAGATGGTGGTATTACATCAGTTGGAGAAGTGAGGTATACCTTTGGAGGTATTCATAGCACATGAAGTCTTCACACCCTCCCATCCTCCTCCTCAACCAAATTTTCCTTCCTCATCTGCACAAGTACCCTCACCCCAAGAAAATCTCCCTTATTCCCCTTATATTGATGCATCAAATGAAGAGGACGAAAGTGGCCATAATGAACAAGGTGATGAAATTAGTGAGTCAGAGGTAGAAATTAATGAGGAGGAGCAAGAGGGAGATGACTGTGAAGAGGAGGGAAATGAACATAATAGTGATGAAGACAAAAATAATGAGCATTTGTAGGAAGGCAGTGATGGTAATGATACCAATGAGCCAGCCCAAAGTGAAGAAAAGGATAATGCAGGTGAACAAAGTGATGACCAAGAAGATATTTATGAAAATGAGGAGGCTGATAATCAAAAAAGCAATGAACAAAAATCTACCACTATGGAAGAGGATGCTGGAGGAAATGAAGAAGAGGCAGAGGAGGCATATCATAGTGAAGATGATTTTGATGATAATGATAGATACCAAGAGGATTATGATGAGGCAGAGTCCATGGAAACCAGCAACGAATAAGAGGATGACCCAACAGCTAGCAAGAAAGAGGTAGAAGACATGGAAATAGATGAAGAAATTAATGATGAAAATAGGAGTAGTGAACATGACAGTGAGAAAAGTCATGATGAAGACATTGAAAAAAAAAGAGGATGGCTGCTTGGTGGGATATATAAGTGAGAAACAGACATCAACTTACAATCATGAAAATACATGACGGTCATGACACTAATCGACCTCCTTTGCAGCGAACATAGAATGACAACAATGAAGGTAATGAAGAAAAAAACCCTAGTGATGAACAAAACCAAAGTGAAGAAAGTGCAGAGGATGATAATCAAATTTAAGACCAAGATAACATTGCAGAAGGCAGTAAGGAAGGTAATGATGATGATGGTGTTGAAGGTCAAGAAATCAGTGATGAAACAGAGCATGGGATGACTGATGGAGATCATAGTTAAGATGAAGGAGCTGGTGACAACACCAAGGGTCACAGCCATGATGAAGGCACTTCCAAAACCACCATCACTCCTCTTTCATGAACTTACCACAGAGGTCCAAGGAAAGTGTTTGCTACCTCCAAAAGGCAAGGGACCTTGCCATCTGCATCAACTCCAAGGCTTGACAAGGGCAAGGAAAAGGTGGAAAAAGGTAAGAAGCTGGTAAAGGTGGAAGAGGAGGATCCTAAAATAGAAAGGGAGTTTGAACTTATCTATATAGATAGTGATGAAGAAAATGTAACAAGAATTTCAAACTCCCTCCTCCAAGAAAATAATGCACAAATAAAAGAACTAGAAGTTGAGTTGGAGAGTGAAAAGGATGCCATTCACTTCTATCACATGGAAAACAAGAAAATTAGTGCCCAGCAAGGCATCTATGAGGCTAGAGCACTCAAAGCCTGAAAATAAGCCCGAAGAGCACAAGTCAAACTAGATGAATACATGGGCCCATATGAAGAAAGTGAATGTGAAGAGGAACAACATAGGAAGAGGCAAAAAACCATGGGGTTAAGGAAAGCATTGGAAAAACATAAGGAAGAGGAAACTTCCCTCACTGAACTCCTTGCCATGGAAATTGAACATGATCGGGAGTCATGGCTTGAGAGGGAAAACATACACCTAGAGGCCAAGCTGAAAATGGAAAATGAAGGCTTAAAGCTACAAAGAAAGATGACAAAGTACTATGCCGTGAAACATAAGCTTGTTTGTGCCAAACTGAAGGAAGCCCTCCTTGAGGCCAAAAATATAAAGGAGACAAAAGAGCATGACAGCCTTGGATTTTTTGCTGAGGCTTCTCAAAAGTTATCCAAGACCCCTTGGGAAAATTACACGCAATTTTGAATAAATTTAAGGCAATTTTTGTTTTTGAAGTTTTAAAGGCACATTAACGTGGCACCACTAGCGCTACGCTAATACATGGAGCATCTTCAGGAGGAGAACTCAAAATTTTTGGACTTCTCACACCTATTACATTATTCTTACCAAGTTTTAGATGATTTGGAGTAGGTTTGACCCCTCAAAAGGTTAAAAAACCCCTCTTTTTTCACCTTTTTGCCATTTTTTTAGACTTGACGCTGCACAAATGAAAGTCTTGGGATTTTTGACTTTTTGACTAGGCTACAGGATTTGGATCAGGAATCCACAAGAAATTTTTGAAATTACACTCATCAGGCATTCCAACGAGCCATCACGAGGCCAGATCTGACATCGGGAAGGGGTTCAGAACTTGGTTACAAAAGACCCTATTTTCTGCTAAAAGTAGCACTGCACTAACAGACCGTTTAGTGTGTTTTGGACCAAATTTCAACAAAACACACTCATTTATTGAAAAATCATTTTTAAGTGTTTTTTGAAGCAAATTTCTCTAGAATTAGGTGCAATAAGTTATTTTAGGATTTATTTCATGAGATATTTTGTGCCTTGGGCCTTACATGGTCTCTTAGGCATAAATGACATTTATGGGTAATTTTGACTTTTTCCAACCCTATCTAGGGTTTTTTCCCTCCTCTACTAAGTTAAATAGAGCATGAGGGCTTCATTTTAAATGTTGGCATTTGATGGGATTTGAGAGCAATACATGGTTTTTATGAGCTTGGAGAAGAAATTGGTGTTGTGAAGTTTATGAATGGCTTGCTTGGATTGATGATGGAGAAGCTTGTTTGCAAGATTCCTAAGCTTGGTTAATGGTGATGTATTCTTAACTTTTTTATGTTTTATTGTTATCATTATGTTTCATCCTTCTTTGTTGCTATAGAACATAAAAGTATAGGTTGAGAAATGCTCCTTGAAGCACCTTAGTCCTCTTGTCTTCTATGGCCTTGATGTTTTCCTCTGTTGGGTGTGTTTAAAGAATTCTTAGCTACTCTTTAAGGCTCCATATGCTTGTTTGTTTCATCTATGGATTAATATGCTAGTTTAAAAATATGATTCACGGTAAGCCCTGCTTATTTGAAGCTATCTAGACTCTGTCTTGAAACCTCTCTTTGAAGTACTGCTTGCTAGGTTAAGTCAAAGAGGTCTTGTTCTGATCTTGCCCTTTTGTCCATAGCTATCGGTTTATTTAGGTCCCTATATTACTAGTATAGTCCCTTATTGTTGTTAGTGTAACCCCCTTATTGTTATTATTGTACCCTTGTAACCCCCATATTGTTATTATTGTGCCCTTAAATTATTGTTGTTAGGTCGGCTAGGATTACATTGTGGCCCCACTAGGATTACATTGTGGCCCCATGGACTCCTATATATAGAAAGGAGGTTTTGTAATTTGAATCATCCAAGAATTGTTCATTCATGTAATGTATTGGAGGTTTCCCCCTCAAATTGGCTTATTTCTAAGGCGTTGATATCTCTTTTCTTCTATTTTTGGAGCTGGTTTCACAACATTTGGTATCAGAGCTTTGGATTCTAGGGTTTTCGCTGCTCCAAACCAGTCATCGTGGAATTTTCGCTATAACTTTTTTTCTACGAAGGTTTAGGAGCTGAAATGTTTAAAGTGTGAAGTTGAAATCATGAGGAACATCTTCGCAAAATTTCAGAGCTTGATTCACAATATTTTCAAGGCCTTGATCTGTGATTGGGGTTTTTTGGGGCTCCTTTGAATTTTACCTAAAAAGGTTATCGTGGAATTTGCGCTATAAAATTTTTGTACAAATTTTCGAAGTTGAAATTTGTAGCATGCGAAGATAGCTTGAGGAACATCTCCCCCAAAATTTCAGGCTTGGTTCGCAATAGTTTGGGAGATGCCCAAGTATGTGGAAGTTATAGAACTTTGTCGGGCTCTGAATTTCACGTCAAAGAAAGTGATCATGGAAAATATTCTTAACTCTCTCTCTGACATGGATTGAATCTTGTAAGGTGGCCACAAGTACAAGTTGTAGTTTCCTTTCTATAAATTTGAGGTCGAAGGAGAAACAGGTGACAGGTGACATGTGACAAGTGGTACAAATTGACTCGTCAGAGTCAAGTCCCATAATTAAGCATATTAAGGTCATTGTGGGAGATTGGACATAACTTTGCCTTCAAGAATCCAAATTAGGTCAGACCTATGACATTTTAAAGAAGCTTCAGAGGGCTACTACAAGGATGAATTTCAGATATTGAGGATTAGCAATCTCAAACAAAGTTGATGAGGGAGCATCTGGAGACTTCCAAAATTGCATAAAGAATTGTAGTTATTCCAAAGGAACAGATTGATCTCTTCATAGGCACTTTAAAGGATAACATCCAACATGAATTTCGCGTTTTGGAACCTGATTCATTGGAGAAGGCATTCAGGTTGGCAAGAAAAGATGAATGTAAAATTATGGCGACAAGGAAGCCTACCACTCAATTCTATAAAGAAGGAAGTGTTGCTACGCCTAGATTTCCACAACCTACAAGGTTGACACCACAACAATTGGAAGAAAAAAGAGCAAAAGGGCTTTGCTACAGTTGTGATAGCAAATACACTAAAGGTCATAAGTGCGCTGAGAAGAAATTATTTTACATAGGTTGTGAAGAGGAAGAAGAAAATGAACAAGAAGAGGATATACACCAGGAACCAGCCCTAGAAGAGGAAGAAATGAATCCGACCATATCGTGTAATGCACTGGCAGGAATTACCACTCCTCAAACTCTCAAGATAGAAGGACAAATCAAGAAGAAAAAGGTATTAGTGTTGATTGATTCAGGTAGCACCCATAATTTTATTCATTGTAAGGTAGCCAAGGAATTAAATTGTTTCCTATACCCAGCACCAGAATGTCAAGTGATGGTTGCAAATGGATGAACTATAAATTGCTCTGGAAAATGCCATAATATCAAGCTAACCATGGGGGAATATGTATTGACTAGTCCAATGCTTTCCATTCCTATGGGAGGTGCTGATGTTGTACTAGGAGTACAATGGTTACAATCTTTGGGGACGGTAGCTTTTAATTTTCAAGAAGTTTTCTTGAATTTTTTTCCAGAAGGAAAGGAAGTCGAATTACGGGGTATTTCAGGGAAGCCGGGAAAGATAATAAGCTCTAATTTCATGAAAAATCTTCTAAGGAAAGAACAACAGGGCATACCAGCACAGTGTGCTCACTAAATTTCAACATGTAAATATTATTGAGTCTACAACAAGTCTTGGACAATCATTCCAAAGTGTTTGAAACTCCCAAAGGACTCCCACCTATTCGTGATCATGATCATGCTATTCATTTGATTCCAGGAAGTGTTCCTCCAAACATCAGGCCTTATAGATATCCTTGTGTCCAAAAGAGCGAAATTGAACGTATGATTGCAGAAATGTTAGAGGCGGGTATAATTCAACCTAGTCAAAGTTCTTTCTCTGCTCCTGTAGTATTGGTACACAAGAAGGATGGATCATGGCGAATGTGTCTGGATTATAGGGATCTCAATAAGCTCACCATTAAAGACAAATTTCCCATTCCTGTGATTGATGAATTATTGGATGAATTACATGGAGCAATTTATTTTACCAAGTTGGATCTTCGTTCAGGATATCATCAAATTAGAATGAAGACTGAAGATATTCCAAAAACAGCATTTCGAACTCATGAGGGTCATTATGAATTTTTTGGTCATGCCTTTTGGCCTTACCAATGCACCTTCTACATTTCAAGGGTTGATGAATTCCATTTTCAAACCCTTCCTTAGAAAATTTGTGCTAGAATTTTTTGATGATATACTAATCTATAGCAGGTCTTGGAAGGATCATGTTGAACATGCTGACAGGGTGCTCAAACTATTGCAGGAGAAACAATTATATGCAAAAACATCCAAATGTTTTTGGAGTACAAGAGGTGGAATATCTGGGTCATATTGTATCTCACGAGGGTGTTAAAGTAGACCCTAACAAAATTAAATCCATTAAGGAATGGAAAGTCCCCACAACCATAAAGCAGTTGCGAGGATTTCTTGGGTTAACAGGGTATTATTGCAAGTTTGTTAAGAATTATGGGAGAATAGCAGCACCTCTAGCAACATTATTGAAGAAAGATGCATTTTCATGGACTCCTGAAGCAACTAAGGCCTTTGAACGTCTTAAAGAGGCAATGTGCCTAGCACCGGTCTTAGCTACGCCAGACTTCACAAAAACCTTTATTGTGGAATGTGATGCCTCAGGAAATGGAATTGGTGCAGTTTTAATGCAGGAAGGAAGACCCATTGCTTTTGAAAGTTGTCAAATCAAAGGAAAGTATTTACAGAAACCTATTTATGAGAAGGAAATGTTAGCAATATTGCATGCACTAAAGAAATGGCGAACTTACCTAATGGGAAGACACTTCAAGGTAAAAACTGATCATGATAGTCTTAAATTTTTTTTGGAACAAAGACTATCTTTAGAAGAGCAGCAAAAATGGGTCACAAAGATGTTGGGTTATGACTTTGAAATAATATACAAAAAAGGGAAGCTAAATGTTGTTGCAGATGCACTCTCAAGAAAGAATGAAGAGGTTGAAGCATTGCTTTGTGCCATTTCTATTATCCAACCAGATTGGATAACCGAAGCAAGAGATGAATGGAAGAAGGATGAAGAAGTGTGGACACTCATTCAAAAGTTGCAGCAAGATCTTAGTACATATGATACATTTAGTTGGAAAAATGATTCCTTATGGTACAAAGATCACTTATATATTTGTAAGAATTCCCAACTAAAACAAAAGATTCTTTTGGAATTACACACTTCTCCTTTAGGAGGACACTCAAGGTTATTAAAAACTTACCACAGGGTGAAGAAATAATTTGTTTGGGATGACCTTAAATATGATATTCAAAATTTTGTGGCGGAATATTTGGTTTTCCAGCAGAAAAAAGTTGAGACAATTAAGACCCCGAGTCTTCTACAACCTTTATCCATTCCAAGTCAATGTTGGGAGGAGATTTAAATGGATTTTATCACAGGTTTACCTAAGTCCAAAGGAAAGAGTGTCATCATGGTGGTAGTTGATAGACTTACCAAGTATGCACACTTTTGTGCATTATCTCATCCATTTAAAGCAAGTACAGTTGCTACTACATTTAGGGACACAATTCAAAAGCTACATGGAAACCCAAGGGTTATTGTGAGCGACAGAGATCCCATTTTTACTGGAAATTTTTAGACGGAGTTATTTTCTTATTTGGGTACTCAATTAGCTCATAGCTCAGCTTATCATCCTCAATAAGATGTTCAAACTGAGATAGTAAATAAATGTTTGGAAGGATATCTTCATTGTTGTGTATATGATAAACAAGCACAATGGGTCAAGTGGTTACCTCTCACTGAATGGTGGTATAACACTTCCTTCCATATTGCAACAAAAATGACCCCATTTATGGCACTTTATGGATATCATCCACCGTCCATCACAT
The DNA here is from genome assembly GCA_034641835.2 of Pinus albicaulis. Lineage (NCBI taxonomy): Eukaryota > Viridiplantae > Streptophyta > Pinopsida > Pinales > Pinaceae > Pinus > Pinus albicaulis. The sequence goes on from JAXQQM020061304.1 coordinate 124,507, forward strand.
CATATTTAAGAGAAAATTCGAAGGTTCAAGCAGTGGAAGATCACATCGAGCATCAACAAGATGTTCTCCAACTCTTAAAGGATATCCTGAATTTGGCACAAAATCGAATGAAACAATAGGCAGATCAACATTGCAGTGAGAGAATTTTTTATTTAGGAGACTGGGTATTTTTACGACTACAACCATACAAACAAATGTCCCTCAAGCAAGCTAAGAAAGATAATAAATTATCACCAAAGTACTATGGTCCTTACAAGGTGTTGCAAAAGATTGGTACTATGGCATACAAATTGGATCTTCCTGCTTCTTCACGAGTGCATCCAGTTTTCCATGTTCCATGTTTAAGAAGGTTATAGGTGAAAATATTCCAGCTCAAACAATATTTCCAGAACTTGATGAGGAAGGAAAAATCATATTGGAACCTGAAGCGATCACGGAAACAAGAACTTGACAGCTATGAAATTGATCAATTTCAGAGTATCTCATCAAGTGGAAGAACTTACCCACTAAAGATTCTACATGTGAGGATGAGAATTTTATACAGAAGCACCCAGAGCTACTCAAGCATTGAGGACAACACTTTTTTAAAGGAGAGGGGCATGTTAGGTCCCTATATTACTATTATAGTCCCTTATTGTTGTTAGCGTAACCCCTTTATTGTTATTATTGTACCCCTGTAACCCCCATATTGTTATTATTGCACCCTTAAATTATTATTATCAGGTCGGCTATGATTACATCATGGCCCCACTAGGATTACATTGTGGCCCCATGGACTCCTATATATAGAAAGGTGGTTTTGTAATTTGTATCATCCAAGAATTTTTCATTCATGTAATCTATTGGAGGTTTCCCCCTCGAAGTGGCTTATTTCTAAGGCGTTGATATCTCTTTTCTTCTATTTTTGGAGCTGATTTCACAACACAGTTTGCCTCAGAGTTATTTATAGCTTGATCAAAAATTTCTAGGAGTTCCCTCTTTTATTGATTAAAGTTATTGTGTCATCTTATTTGTTTAAGTATTTTCATTTAGTAAATGGTTTGCCCTATCTCATGATTAGTATATTTTGCTTATCATATTTGAGACCTTCTTTTTATGGGTATATGACAAAGGATACTTCGCTGCCCTTTTCCCTACCTTTATTTTCCCCAACTTAATGTCTATTTCACTTCACTCATGACCTTAAGGATCCATTGACCATACTAGATTGGCCCTGTAATGCACTCTAATTCATTATTGAGATACCCATGAATTTCATTGACTCCATAGCCCAATGATTTGAAGACCTCTCACTCCACCTATTCTAGTTGTTCATCTTACCCAACCAAAACAATCAACAAACCCTACACTTAACAACTAGCCTAAAATCAACCATCTAAAGCAAACACGAACACATCCTTTGCAAACAATAGAGAGAGCCCTCTCTGAGTCCAGGAAGGCTACGTCCTATGACTCCAAAGACTGGTTTCATGTTACCCTATCATTTGTTCTACCAATTTTCCAAATCATAGGACCCCAACGATAGGGATGTAAGGACTTTGACTGATTTCATAAGAATCCTTTGATCCCTTCTATCCCTTTCCACGTATTCAGATAAATCTTGACCTTCAGAGACTTTTCATGAATTTAATTTCTTCGGGGACTGTGACTATCCTCCTCATGTAAGGAATCTTGATAACCCAACCAACGTATAGTTCTCCCTACAAAAAAAAAAGTCATTTTTCCAAATTTGATTATAGAATGAAAGATACTTACTTGAAAAGTGAAGATAAATTATTTAGCTTGATCGCTTTGATGGTGGTTGAAAAAATATGTATTAGTGCTCTCTCTTTGGATGATCTTCTTCCAAATGAAAATGATTTTCTTCAATAAAGGATATTTTTCCTTTTTATAATTATAACATCTTTAGATATGGCTTCCTTTGTTGATGTTGATTGATGCTTCTTCGGATGATCTTCTTCAAGGGGTAAGGAGGGGATCCTCGCTACAATAGTAGGGAGATAATAATGCATTTTATCCCACTAGCCTTATAACTAAGTTAGATGTCATATTTCCAAGACACCGAGAAAATCTTTGTTGTTGATATTATCAAACCTTATTTCGAAACATGGTAATGAACCAAAATTGTGATATGATTATGTTAGTTTCTTTACTGATATCTGAAGGAAGCACTGAATTAGATAAGGGATAGAACTGAAAAAAAACATGTGACAATAGCATTGAATGTGTCCTTTTATGAACTTTGATTGATTTTAGAACTGAGATTTGTTGATATAGTGCTGAGACAGTGAGAAGATATCATTGTGGTGCCACCTAATTATTTGCCCAAGGGCAGTGTTGCATTGTGATATCTAAGATTCCACCAAGCTCCTTTCTAAATGTTGAATGTGATATAATCCTTAAGTGTCTCTTAGATTCCCTTCCTAAGATTTTAGCACCATAGCCATGATACCATGTTAAGAAATATAGGGAATTTAGAATTAAGATATTTCTCTTTATTAATGATTGTTTGTGAATTATTTTTACATATTCAGATTAAATGTCTTCATATTTTTTATAAGTATTATTATTCATCAAACAGTAACCAATGCACGAACATAAAATAGACAAGAGACACAACATTTAGGCTATGAGCTAGGGCCAAAACCTCTCACTATTTGAGTGGAAAACATGGAAAAATTCTTCTCATATATTTTCCAATTGACGAATACCAAGACCATAACCCTTGACCTATTTAGCCCCTCCAAGAACAAGACACAATCATCCTTCTTCCTCTTCTTTTTTTCTTTCACTGAGATCATCTTTCCAATGAATCAAGTATCATGTTATCATCATATATCCAAACACCATCACAATTTTGAGCTTTTACCAGAGATTACCACACATCTCCATTAAACTACGTGACATCACAGAGGCACTATTCTTCTGTCCAAGTTCTTGTCCTTCTGTGGTACTAGACCTATGATTGTACTGAGATATGAGATAGTCACAAAACTGTGACACCAACGAATTATGGAGGCACCGAAATAAACTGAGATCTTATCCTTCGTAATAGCACTGAATCTGAGATTATGTTTGAAATATATCTTTGTGATATGTTCCGAGAATCATAGAGTAATCTTAATTATGTTCACTGTGATCATCCATCCATATTTCAAAGATATCTAACTCTGGAGATATGAAAATATCATGCTGTACTTATCCATCCAAAATCTCAGATAACCCGAATTGTTATACCTATCTGGAATTTACAGAGAGATATCACCGAAATTATGTCTAACCGTGGTGACTTTAGCCACAATTATATAGTGGTTTAACCCTACAAATTAGCTAACATGACTATCTGAATGGGTGTGTCTCCATAAATGAGATGACATGTCATATATATATATATATATATATTGAGGTTGAAATGAAGAATATGATTGTTCTTTTATTTTGGAGGGCTTCTAGAGAACTTGTAGACTTAAGTACATTTTTCATATGCCAAATAAGGGTCATACATGAAATTTAATTTAACACAAAATCCATTTCTCATGAAATCCATGAAGTAGGTCAATCATAATAAATTTTCTTCATTACATTATTTACAATAAATACATGTCATTATGAAGACCGAACCTAGTTACATTCTACAACATGTTGCACCAAGTGAGGAGATGTCCAGGAACTCCATTTCCTCCTGAATGTATTTGTGCAAGAAATTGCGGTACTTGAGAACCATATTTTTTTTTGAATCTTTGATACCCAAATTTGTGTGCTGGGTATCGAAAAGATTCATCAACTCATGCACATCTTGATCCCTTTGCTGCCGCAACGTCATCCATTGTATGTGCTCATCTTCATAGCTCCCCACTGGGTAATATTATTCCTTTATAACATCTCGAAAATAATTTTAAGTGGGTGAGGCTGAAAATAGTGAGGGTTATCTCTCATCCCTTTGTTCACAGTAGGTTTCCCACCAGTCCTTGACATGGGGGGTGAATTTGAGGAGTGAAAGAGTAACCTTTTCCTGATTGGAAAAATCATGAACCGAAAAATACCCTTCCAAGAGATTTAACCACCTATCTACAACATCTGCATCTATCTAGCCTTCAAATATGGGAATTTCAAAGTTGGCTTTTACCTTAAAGGGAGTGGCACCTCCAGAGTGGCTGCTACATGAAGATGTGTCGCTTGTGGGTAGCCGCCAAAGGATCTGCGCAAAGTTATCCATCATTGTGTTCCTTTGTCGCTCGAGGGGTTCCTTGAGAAATATTTTGAAAGGATCTTTTGCTCCTTCATCTTTCTTTTCTTCCGCCATGGGAGGCCATCAGTTTTTGCGAGGCTAGTCTTGCAAATGTTAAACCAGTTCGATCCCTAACTACTTATAACCTGACCTAGTTAGGGACATGCAAAGAAGAAATAGAGAAAGAACAGACCGATCTTATACCACTGATTTGGATTTATGCAGGAAAAAAATATAATACAAATATAAAAATAAGCACATATATGTATCTTAAATATATCTTCATTTTATTAATATCAAAGAACTAAAAAATTCTTACAAGAAGAATGGAAATAAACTAGCTCGGGCGATGGTAGTTTATCTCTAAGAAGTGATGTGGCAACTAAATGCCTCTAAAATTGTGTTACAATGAGGCTCAAGGGAATTTGTATTATTGAAAAATAAGGGAAAACCATAAACAACCAAAACCCTAACCCCAGATGGAACACCACGAGTTTGTGGGCCTTGTTGGGGTTAATTTGGTAGCCAAATTCCCAAGGTCATAACTTGGTCATATGATCTTCGTTTGGAACGTATGAAACCTTGTTGGAAATATCTCCAAGTACTAATGGATTTTTCGCAAGCCTGTTGCAGACCTCATAAAAAATCCATTTATGGGGATTAAAATAGCTATGGAAGTTCAAGACCCAAAAAATTTCTAAAAATAGTAAATGATGTTATAATCAAGGAAACACATGAAATCGACTAGGGGTCTAGGTGGAATAAGCGGGTGGCCACCAATATCCACATGGATCAATACAATTCCTCATAATTTCTTTTTCTCACAAAATACAAGACTAGAACCAATTTCAGGTTATCCTTTCTTAGACGAGGTTTTTCCATCAACCATCATTATTATTTGCAATACATATGACCAAAATAGTTGTTAGCAAGGTCACAGTTATCATAGAGATCGATCATAAAAATGAATTGAACCATCATCCACAAATATTTGATGTCATCCATCAACCGTTAAGCTTCATGAACTAGGGTCGACTTAACACATTTATCATTTGTATGAATATTATATTCTCATGACCATTGCTATATGGTAATATATATAAACTATGTTAAAAGTGATGAAATCTATCCGAGCCAAGGATCACGATTCCTTTGTATAAATGTGATAACATAAAATAACATATACATATCATGCCACAAAATCGAGCCACTTGATGTTTGATGTAATGATGCCACACATGTAACAAATGTGAACGATGCTACTGATTAATCGTTTCCATTCTCCATATTTATGTCAAGTAGCGATGCAACTATGATGCTACATTAACTTAACTTATGATCAAACTATACATGAAGGATTGAGATAATTATGAGTTATATAACCCTCAAGATTATTAGGTCATGCTGTAGAGAAAGATACAAACAAAACCTCATTTTTATTTTTCTCTTCCAAGCTTCCACCATAACTTAGTTATTGTTATTGCAGAATACCAACCTTAACGAGACCTAAATTGATAGGGACTTATGAATGAAAGTGACCCATTTGCATTTAATTTCTACGGTGCCATGATGTTACTATATACAAAACGATGGGAATTTAATTTTTGTGTCACCGTATTGATACAAACCCCTCAAACCTCATGAAAATTTGTGTCGTGAAAAATTGGACCTCATATAGATAAATCTAACTCAATGTGATAACTATATAGTATAAGTGATGCCTCTGTAATGAATATAAAACATTGAGCCACTATCACATGAATTACAAAGAATATGATACAAGTTTTGCAGGTCACTTGAGGTGCAAACCATAATGACTAATATAGATTGATTGTCAATAAAATTCTCTAGCTCCAGATCAAAGGTTTGAATATGAGTTACTATCATGTTATTTAGTAGTGTGATTTACTAAGTCCTTACTTTAGATATACTTAACATAAGGGAAGGATTCATCTACACAAAATATATAATTAAGACACAAAATGCAAGAAAAAGCTTGCTACTCTTAGGAATATACCATCATGTTGACGTTGCAATCAACACCCTCCAAAATTTTTCCCACACTTAAAATTTTGGAGCCTACTAAGGATACCACAATATTTTGTTCCATGTTCGGTTGGTGTTTTTTAAAATGTTTAAGTCTTCTTCCAGGTCTTAATTTTCAATTCACTTGCACAAACATGCTCAATATTTCATGAGTTCATGAGAACACTTCCTTTATGCAAGCTTGAATAGGCATGGAATCATCCATCAAGATAATTCATGTGTGATGTTCAAATCATGTCGATAGTCAGTGTGCACTTTCATTAAAAGTATCCTTCACCTTGGTTGCAATTTTATTCTATTTCTATGAGTGTTCTCAACTGTAACTTTTGCGCGCCTCTGTGTCCTCAAGTGTCACTTTCACTTTCGTGACTGTCACATTTTCTTTCTTTTGCCTTAACAAGTGTCATACTCATGTTAAATTCACCTTGGCATGTGTTTCCTTCAATTTATTTAACTCTTACAAGTTTCTCTTTGCTATCGTTTCAAGGCGTGATTGTTTTTCATGAGTCCTATACACTCCCTTCACTTGCATCAATTTCATTCATGTGTGTGATCCTTGTTTAAGTTGTGATCAGATGAATTTCCCTCTTTTACTCTATTAGACTCACATTTAGCCATTTTGAAGCTCTTTATTAGTCCTACTATTCAACGCACGTTGTAGAGGCATTAGCATTCTTACTATGTAATGAGTACAACTTATTCATAAGCCTGATTGACACATATTTCCTCCCATACTTATGCACTAATTATTTTATAAGGTCTCCTTCCTCTCAAAGGTCATTATTATTTCCTAAGGATAATTCAAATAGATTTTTGATGCCTCGCTTAGTGAAAAAGTGCACTTCATAAGAACAAGGACCTTTTGCCCTCTAAAAAGCACATTCTAGACAAACAAGGACCTTCTTGCCTTAAAAAGTGCACTCTGAGAGCCTCAACTTATTCATGGGCCTCATTGACCCATATTTCCTCCAACTGGAGCTTCATCCTTCCAGTTGGGTGCATGAGTGCACCTTGAAGGCTTGAATGTTTTCCCTTCATCCCTTCGGCATGCTCCAATGTGCCATCCTTGTCCTTGGGCGCATGAGGACACATTGAAGGTCTGCAGGCTTGAATCCTTTGTCCTTTGTCTCTTTTAAGTGTGCCCTTTGACCCTTGAACTCTCTCTCTCTTGATTAAGTGCAAAAGCACACTATGACATCTTAATCAATCCTTATTCTTTTAACCCTCTCACAGGCCTATCATGAGAAAATAATTCCATGATTTAGGTAGTGATAGAATAAATTCTTTTAAACTGATTTCACCTCTTCATGAATGATTTTCATTGGTAGGAATACCTTTCTAACATGAAAAGGTGATTCTCAAGAGAAAATAGTAAGGAAAAAGAATAAAGAAACACTTGTAGAGAAGAGGAACAAAAGAGAGCTATCACGTAGACATGAGGCAAATCATGGACCAAATGGAAAGAAGGCATTGCATGATAAATCAAAGGATTCTGATATTGATCAAAGACTTTTTGGAGGGTGAAGATAAGAAACAAAGAAAATCTTCCATGAAGATGAAGCATGGATCAGATTTATTATCAATAATGCAAGGTGAATCAACAAATAAGACAACTTGGCACTTCAACCTCGTCATGAATTTCATGTCATCATTGTCAAGTTGTAACTTGTACACGTGTCATAATAATGGTAAATTTATCTCCATCTATCATTCCATATCATCATGTGGAGTATAATGATGTATTTTCAAAGAAAAGGACAAAATGTAATGTGTGGAATTCCAAGAGTAATATGTGGAACATGAAGAGTCACATAGTCATATATGGAAAAAGATTGTACAAAAGTCCAAAAGTAATTTAGAAGTTCAAGAATTGTTTAGAAGTCCAAAGGACACACTAGAAGTCCAAGAGTCATGGTCCTAGTCCAATAGTCATGAGGATATGAAAGGTCATTCCTCTTATTATAAAATCAACATTATAACTTAAGCAAGGGGATTTTGGAGGCTTAAGCTTTGGAGAGCTAGTGTTGGTTTTTGTACATGGCAGAGGAGAGAAAAAATATTCTTTGGAGAAGCAAGAAGTGACTTAATGTTCCACTATTGGAACTAGTGCCTCATCATTGTAACTGTGTACTTGTATATTTCACCTAATTGAAGCTCTATGAGCCAACACATTTTCATGAATGTATCGCAAATGTTTTAGGACTATTCTTGGGATTTTTATGGTATATGTTGTGTTCATATGTAGTGGATAAATTGAACTATTTTGGTGATTTTTCCACTCATCTTGTTGAATGTGTGTTGTACTCACTTTAACATCGTTATGTGAAATATTTCACTAACGAATATTTTTATGCTCTCATGTGTCTCTCTTAGGTTAGTACTATTAATTTACTTCTATAGGATTGCTTTTGTCTCTCCCCTCATGAAAGTATCCTTTTACACATTGTAATTGATGTTTCATAATGTCAACTTACTTTCTTATTCAAGGTTTATGTATATAATATCATATTTTATCCATTGAAACCAAGACTAACCTTTGTGTTACGATGACTAGGCCAATAATCCAAATGGGTCTCCTACTCCAAATGGTGTGAGGACTAATTGGGACTCCACATCGAGGATACCCCCTATATGTTGGCGGTATCCAACACTGTCAACAAATCTATAGCTCAAAACATAGAACATAACTTGTAAGATTATCACACTATAATAACGAGCCCCAGACCATTAATAATTATGATACAAAACAATTGATATTCAAGACCACATCCTTCAACCTTAGCTTTGATACCATGTTAGAAATAGAGATGTTTATCAACTTATCATTAGATTTCCGTTACAATATAATTACTTGTGAAATTGTTAGAAATTTCATTATTATGTTTTCTTTCTTCATCAAGTAATTACCACATACATGAAGATCACATAAGACCATAGAACAAAAGATATAGGATCCAAGCCAAGGAAAAACCCCTCCAAGGGGAAAACCCATAAAATTCTCTTCTTATGGAATCATATCAAATGAAGTAAGCAAGACCCAAAACCACAAAAACTTCCACCTCTAGATTCCAAGTCAAAAATTCCTTCCTTTCAGGAGATTCATCAGCAAGAGACCAACAACAAGATATGTACCAAGGCATATTTTCGACAAACTCTAGATCAAGAAGAAACCCTTTATTCCAGACTTCATCCCTCCTCCTCTTCTCCATCTTCTCTGTGATATTTAAAACCAAAAACATCCAAGTTTGTGTTTCCAAATGAGCTCCATCTTTCCTCTATTTATATATTTTATAGGGGTTGTGAAAAGACATGTCTATTGGGGCAGAGCCGACTTGTCATGTAGGCCAACTTGGAACCTAGAGAGGTTTTTGTCCCGAAATTACATTTACAAAATTCTTTTTCCTTTTTCTTTTACAATAGATCCAAAATATGACTTTGACTCTTTGACTCAAAACCTAGAAGCATGAAGAACATTCCTTTCTAGAATAATAATAATAATAATTTTCTTTTTATTTTCTTTTTCTTTTTACATAAAATACATATAGGTACAAATTATGATGACAAAAACTAGTTACATTCTCCAACATTCAAGAAGGTTGGTAGTGTGGAAAATATTATGAAAGTTAGAATGAATGTGAGTAAGAGTTGGCCAATCTAAGAGAAATTGTTTTTCATCATCAACCCTTTTAGTATCGCAAATGTGATAATCTCTTTCTTCCCAAGGTGTTTTGGGATTTGAGCAATGCCTGATTTCACTTTGAAGCTCATGAGAATTAGTTCTTATTTTGGCGATGCCCATTTTCTTTTTGATAATATTACTATATTAAAGACTATGGTAATAACTATTATTAATATTAATTATTACATTTTTAAATTTCTAATAATATTAATAACACACACACACACACACACACATATATTATATAAAAATTGAGTAGGATTTGTATTAAAATATGCGCTTGGATGCAACAGTTACCCGTGAAGTGAGTTGAAATATATTCTTCTTCGGCTAATGTCACTTCAAAAAAAAAAAAGATACCAACCTCCTCCCCATAAGAGTAGGGATGAAAAAATTCCAATACTAAGTCTTATAGTTTTTATTCCTACTATGACAAAAGAGCAAGAATAAATTCTAACAAATTTCTTACACAGAAAAATGCAGAAACAATGCATTTATGTAAATTGCTACAAGATGGCACACTTCTTGACACATGGGAGTTAGGACCATAATTCATTCTACTATGATATTTCTTGCTTCTTGTTACCGGTGGGGAGGATGTTGATTTTTAAGCACATCTGAATAGGAAGGGGGATAAGAGTAGGACTTCTTCTCAACCACCTTAATAGATTTTCCATATTTTAGTACAAAGATCTCTTTGGAAATATTTCCCACCACTATTGGAGGGGCTCGATCTATATTTTATTCTTCATTCAAATCAAGAGGGACCTTTGGAATATGGTTATTTGGCTAATCCACTTGGGCCTCAATATTCTCACTTTCTTCTTCAAAATTATTTAGGACTTCAAAGTTTATTTGGAAAGGAATTGATGCTTATGATTTGTCTTACAAGTCTGTTATTTTTTACTTCCTTGCTTTTTATGTTTCCTTTTCAAGAGAGTGAATCCTTGCTTGTTTTCTCCTTGCTCTGGAGGAGGCGATGGAGTTGGTGACATTCAAGAACTTGAAGCCTTTGGAATTTTTTTCACAAAGTGTCCATACTCGCAGCACAAAGTACATTTGAAAGGAACATGTCTATCATCCAGATCCTAAAGATAAGACCACCCATCCAGATTGAGTTGAATCACATCAAAGAGGCCTTTGGAGAAATCCATTTCAACACAAATTTTGGGGCATGAATAATTATTCCCATGTTCCATATCATAGGTAATATATTTTCCCAACTTATCTCTTATGGCCTTAAAAATGCCCTCACCACAGTAAAGGAGAGGGGAAAAGGTAATCTAATCCACATAGGTGCAGATGAGATTTCCATTAATGGATTAAATTCAAGTACCCATGGGTAATAAACAAACCTCAGGTGCCCATGAAATAGGGAACTGATTTGTAGATCTAGACTCTATCTTCTTGTTTTGCAAAGAGATATAAACAACATCCATTTTCGTAATAGAATATGTTATTGGGATCATAATTTTCCCAGTTGTCAAGGGCCTAGTCTTTAACAACTTCAAGACTTGGCCACAAACCATTGAAATTTTCTAGTAACTCATTTTCCTTCAAGAATACCACATTAAATTTTGTTGAGGAGAGAAACCCCAAATCCAAATAATTATCTTATTCTGATTTCTTCACAAATTTATTTAGGGTGCTAATTATTGTACCTACATGAAGCACACATTCAACAAAACAACCAAGAAACTGCCATGACGGTCGTTAATAGGCAAGCAACTTCTAGCAGCAAAAAGATCGAATCTGTGCATGGATTGCATTCGATCTACAATTTATCATGATAGATATAAACTCCCTTGCAACCACGAGCACAAAAAAATGAATTGAAGGAAATCAGATATGGAAATGAGGCGACAATGAAATTTTCTTAGGTTCCAGAAATAGGTGCTAAAAAAATTCATATCTGCTAAGTTGTTAAGACACAAGATATGGTTGCATGGGGTCATCAAACATGGGCTCATCTATGAAGAAAGACTTAGGAGACTAAGGAAACCCTTATGACAAAGGAGGCGAGAGGAGATCAATTCACTTGAATAATAATATTAATGATAGTTATTAATAAAATATGAATGTAATTATTAATTTTAAATACAAGTTAGGGTTATGGAAAGAAGGGGAATATAATATAACAATTAATATTAAAAATTAATTTTAAGGTTGAAGAGAAAGGACCGATGGACCAATATTTGAAAAGTTTAATAAAAATTAATAATATTGATAAAAAATGTTATTGATAATAAAATTAATAATAATAATAAAATAATACTTATTAATACTCTTATTGTTAATTTATCAATAATGTTATTAAGAAATATGGAAAAGACCTGTATATTGTTAAGAGTTTGAAGGAAAAAATAAAATTTTATAATAATATGTAGTAAGACTAATAACATAAACCTACGACTGTAACATTATGATATTTAATTTTATTAGAATAATAATATTATTAATACTTTTTTTGTGTAATTTTTTACCTTCAATCACTGTAAAAATATTTTACAAGTTGTGCATTACCATATTGTTGGTCTTCCCACAAGGAAACTAGACAAAAAATATAGTCTTAATGTCTTGAGATTATAAGTTTGACAACTTATTAGAAAATTTGATAAACAAAAAACCTTTCTTGTGCTTGTTATGTACATCATGTAGAAAATATACCCACGGGATTCAAAATGATCATGTAATTTACTAAAACAAGATACTAAATCCTTCCTACAATTTGCGGAAGCAAAACACGATCACATAATCACATATAAGCAAGAGAAAGAAACAATCAATCACACAACACAAGATGTTTATGGGGAAAGCAACTACTCAAAACCCCTCTATTTATATTGTGTATTCAGTCAAGGAATCATGAAACAATACAATTCTTAATCTCTCATGAGATTATCCATCATTCTGCCAACTGTCTCACACTGATCTAGGAAAAATCGATCTAGTACTTAGCAAATTCTCAACCTTCCTTCAGCCTGCCTTGCTCATGCAATTCCTAGGGAGTTAGCTCCCTATTAAATAGGAAAAATAGCCTTCCTTGATTGCACAATGCATCTTTTCATCCCACTGAATCTATAATTGCACATGGGAAATTTTCTATAAATACAACTAATAGTATTGTTCCCTTTAACCCCTGTCTCAACTGGGTCTTCCTCAGAAATGACATGCATGAAACTATTTATAATGAATTATCAGTTAACCGATTGATTTTTCATTTTGAATTAAATCTAATTTAATTCACTGGACCTCTCAATAGCTCATCTCTCAGTTAGAACTAGTCAAACTGATTATAACTCAATAAGTTGAGTTAAATCACTCACACCACACACCCACTGATGCATCAGATGCAAATGGATGCCAAAAATATTAGAATCCATCTACATTCCTCATCTTTGACCCTCAACTCAAATTTTTTCAGATAACTCAGTCATCATGACTTAGTTAACTGATGCAAGTTGTTATGAGATGAAATTACAATTTTTTGTCCAATTGATTTGAGGAAAAATAAATTAGATGCTTCACATTCCACGACCAAAATTCTAATGCATCAAAAATTCCACATTCTTGGCGCATCAATATTCTGACCTTTTTGGGTGCATTTTTTGTCCTTTCTGGTTGCCAATTTCACTGCTTGTTGTTGCAAATTTCAAAAATCCCTCTCAACAAGAAAGGAATTCAATCTATCTCGACCTGGTACCTTTGGAATGTTCCACATGAAACACTTCTATAGTGTTGTTTGCATCTATAACTTTTGAAAATTAATAGCCTCTTAACAACTGAATCAATATAATGCAACTGTCATCAGAGTCTTTTGACTACTACTAGTTACTGCACCTGTCTACTGGACTCACTGCGCTGCTGCTGAAATCTGCATCCGTACCCTCTACACTGCTGCCAAGTCTGATCTGCGCTCCAGTGTCTGACATCTATCACTCTGATTTTTGTCTTCCTGACATCTGAATACATCAATCCAACTGATCTTTCCTGCTACTGTTGTACTGTGGGCTCCTCGTAACCAGGTTCAATACATGAGATACACTGTCTCAATGGAACCTACCCAAATTTATTCTTGGGATTATATCTGCATATCGCCCCACCTCTTACCTGGAGGTATAACTGCATGTACTCCCTCTGTCCATCTAGCTCGAAATTTCCCCCTACTGGAAGTCTCTGCGTGAGTGGACACCTCCACTTAGTCTTCTATCTGCTTCTCCAATTGTGGCTGCTCCACAACCTTCTGAGACTGCTTCTAAGGTTTCATGTTGAGAGATAATTTCTCCCTCTCAACCACTAAGTCACTAACCCATGATCTCCTCCTTAAATATTTGCATGCATCCTCACCCTTGAGAGCATATAGGTTCTTGACTCTTACACCGATCTGTTTCACCCGTCCTGTGGCAATGTGTCTAAGGAACACCTTTCCTTTTCTAAATATGACATGATAACCACGATATTCTAATACCAGTACGGAGAAAATATTCTTCCTTAGGCCTGGAACATAAAAAAAAAATTGCTAGTTTGAGAGGGGAGCCAAACTCCCTCTGAAAGGAAATTTCACCTATGTCAGTTACACCACACCTCCTGTCATCTCCAAAATCTATGTTCTGTTGGAGGTCGTTCTCCTCCAAGTCGCTGAAGAGATCTCTATTCCCCATTATATGGAATGAGGCTGTTGGCAATATGATGCAGAGTGTTGTCCTTGATGGCAACCCACTGAATGAAGATGAAGACATGAAAGTGTTGACATGTGTTGTCCTTGATGGCAAACCACCTGATGAAGTTATTCTTGACCTGATGGACTTGGTAAATGATGGAAATCTGATATGAAATGATGTTTGTTAGCAATATGATGTTGAATTTTGTCCCTGAATGGAAACCCACTTGATGAAGTTGTGCTTGATAGAATATATCTTGATGAACCTGTTAAATGATGTAAATCTGATGTATCTACAGTGAGTACAGAAGGCAATGAAGAAAGGAATTCAAAATGTGCTAGATCTATGATGAAAAGAGTATGTCTCTAGCCATACGCGGATTTGTCTAAGGGAAGTCGCGTATGCACGCGGAAAAGAACGTTCCAAGTCGCGTATGGGAAAAAGCGCTCATAAAGTGCAAATCCAAGGGTAACCACCATGGTATTGACCCATTGTATTGGGTACTGATTTGTCTAAATGACCCCGTCAAGGAATACCATCGGATGTAATGTGGTTTTGGCTCATGGTATTGAAAAAGGGTAAACCTATAATTCATTGTGCAAATCATGAGTGTGGGAGCAAGATGTCTGAGCTTGAATGAATACTTCTCTGTGAAGTATAACTGTATGGAAAGGGTAAAGGTTTGATCTGAATCTATGATGCACCTACGAAGAAATGATGAAGCGGAATATCTAGATCTGGAATGTATTTGTATCTTCTAAATCTATTTATGAAAGGCTTAGATCTGAGATGAGGCGAACATCTGTCTGAAGAAAAAGGGTAAATCTGAACTGAATATCTGATCTGAAGAAGTATGCTGCTCTATAATGGTTGAAGATATATACGCTAGTTCGCCGCAGAGGAAGCGTGTATATACACGGCTTCGCTGAAGAGAAAGCGCGTATGCGCAATAAAATTAGCTCTGTAATTTGTACTGAAGTATACGCTGTTTTATGTGGACGGAAGCGCGTATATACGCGACATCAGAGAAAGGAAAGCGCGTATGCAAACTAGGGTTTGCTGAAGTCTGTGGTAAGAAATGTCTGATCTGTTCTGCTGGTTTACTGATATCTGTTAGTAAGTTATGTGTATCTATTTCATGGTTGACTGTGCTTAAAAGTATGGAAAGGGTCTAGTCTGAAAATATGATGAAGTGTGGCCTGCAAGTGGTGTCCTAAAGGAAGCTTTGGATCAGTGTGAAAATTGATGAAACGTGGTCCATAGAGGTGATGAGGGTTGTAGCCTTCAATCAGGGGGTTGAAGCTCCCTTCCAGGTGAGGCTGGTAAACGAGATCAGGGGGTCGTAGCTCCCTTCCAGGAGAGGCTGGTAAACAAGTCGATGATACAGGAGCTCCCTTCCGGGGAGGCGTAGCGGCGCGAGGGTGGGTGCTTGCGTGCTGGTAGAGTCTGCACCAGCACATATGTTGTAAGATGTTTACTCTATAATAAAATATTGAAGGCTGAGCAACTGCAGCGGTGGTTTTCTCCCGACTTGGGTTTCCACCTAAAAATCCTGGTGTTCATGTGTGATGCTTTGTGTGATGGTTTACTCTGTTCTTACTGCATATGTTTACTTTTTATTAAACATCTGATGAATGAATGATGGAATGATTTAAGTGAAGAACTAATGACATAATTAGATATCTGTGTATACGCGAGTTTCATAAAGGGTATCCGCGTATATACGAGTACATTTTCGAGGAAAGTAGCATATGGGTTTTAAACAAGAAAAAATGGTGGAATATGCGATACATCTTACAGTTCACCCCCCCCCCCTCTCAGTATTTTTCCCAACAGAGGCACCGCTATCTAGATACCACACACATCCCATTACAATGATGGAAATGCATACGGTAAGTTAAAATCAAGCTCAAATTGTGAAGCCGGTGTTTCACCTTTCACAAATCCACGGTTTATTTATTTGCTAACTGTATTTTGCTTTCAGACAGATTACGACCTCTTGTGCCATGCTTGTGACAATGAAAACAATTGATCTTGGACAAGTCTCTCTTGCCGTCTTCAACTTATGAATTATTTCCCTTGGCTTTCTTTCCTTGTACGAATAATGAAAAATATTCTTCTTTTTCTTTGTCAAAGGTCCCGTCTCTGATGCTCCACCTTATTTCTTCTATTACCAAGTCTGAACAAAAACACTCCTAGTCTGGTAACTTCTCGCTCCCATTCAAAGAGTCCTAGTAACTATGCCAGCTCTTGGGAAGGCCTAGAAGTGATAGGCTCACTAAATCATCCTGGGATTTAGTCACACCAATACTTTCAAACTCATCTAGACATTGAGTGAACTTCGACAAGTATGTTAGTATCGCCTAACCCTCCTCCATCTTGATCTTTCTGAGCTTGTCCTTCAGCACCAACTTCTTGTCGTTGTAGTTATTCTGAAACATATATGTCAAGGCCTTCCACATAGCATATGGAGTCACCTTCCCATGGAGACTCGAGAAAATATGATATCAAACAACCTCTAACAAGATCCTTCTCACATTTTCTACCTTATTCTGCCACGAATCAAGAAGTTGAGAATTTTCTACTTGTTGGCTCCATGTGATTTGCAATATTGGAAAGAACAAACACTGTAGGGGCCACATCGAAACTACTTTGGAATCCTAGGACCTAGCCTTCCTGGATTCATAGAGGGATCTCTCTATATAAGTGTTTTCAATTGATATATCTTTATGCTTTTGTTTTAAGATATTAGGCTAGTTATGAAGTTATAAGGGCTTGTTTTTTTGGTTGAATTAATTGGTAGATTGACAGATTTTTGGTGTGACTAAGTGAAGGGATGTTTGAACTAAATAGATAGACTATGAGAAAACATTGATCCATTGGGCTGTGGAGTCATAAAAGGATTTAATTGTTCATCAACTCTACAAGGGTTTTAATAGGGCACGCTATCTATATTAAGAGGATCTCTTAGATTAGATTGTGATATGAAACAATAATAAGTTGTGAAGGCAAAAAAGCTATAGTCAGTTAAGAATCTTCTAGCTCTACTTCGACAAGAAAAGCCTTTCAAGGTAACTGTTTGAGGCAAACCAAAGGATAGGGCATACCATAGACTTCTTTGACTAGACTTTTAATAAGAAAACCTTTAAGATGACAATCCAACAATCCTAGGACTATTTTCAGACAAAAGAAAACATTTAAGATAGCAATGAGAGTAGTTAAAGATCCAATTGAAGCCAATCTTCTTTAACTCAACACTCAAAAGAATCTTCAAAGAAACATTTTGAGGCAGACCAGAGGATAGGGCATACCATAGACTTCCATGGTTTAGACACTACTAAGTATACTTCAAAGAAAGGTCTTAAAAACAATATCTCAAGCCATACCAACGCACATGGGCTCACCATAAACTTCCCTGGTTTCACTCTATTGAATCATTTCTAAGACAACAATCTAGATGGAACTGGAGGGAAATAAAGAATCTTCCAATCAGACCTTGCAGAAGAAAACTTAAAGATAAAGAATGTAGAAAAAAATAGGGTGCCAAGACAGCATATCCTACTCTAAAACTTCTGTTCTTTTATCAGAGAAATGTGGACAAAATGGAAAACATAAGAAAAACAATGACAAATGAGGAAAACTTCACCATTAACATAGCTCAAGGATCCTGTGAACGTGCTTGTATTATTGATGACCAAACCAGTTACATTACTCCATGTACAATATCTCTCTGCAACTCAGAGTTGTCTCAAATCCAACCTAGCAATCCTCAACTAGCTCAGTAGCAGAAATTAGTACAATAACCACCAACTAACCAACACTAAAAATGAAACTCATATGCAGTATTTATCTGTAAAATGAGGAGGTGGTGCTAAGCTAGGGTTTGGAATGTCATTTATTATAGAGTTAGTGATTTTTGACCTTTGAGGCCATGCAAGGCCCAAGGAAAAAATATCTGAAGGTGTTTCTCTGAAATAATAACTCCTAACTTAACTTCTGAGTTAATTTCTGTAAAATGTTTGACTTTAAGGCTTTTTGCAATAACTTTACAATAACTGCTGGTAGATAAAGAATATCTCTGACTGTGTGTAATAACTATTTGATATTTTATTGAAAGAAAACATGTTGTAGGTGGCAAAATATCCTTTTAAGAAGTAACTATTGTAGGTGTAGTCATTCGAATGTGTTTATGGGCTTAATCTGCCTCTGATTTATCTGTAAACTCTGCATTAGGCATTTAAACTCTAATTTAACCTTTATCTGTCTGTTTCACTTCCTTTTCCCTTTATTCTGCTTTATGACTCATTTCTTTTGATTAAACTTTATTCTTTTGTTCTTTTCTTTGTCTGTCTTTATTACCTTTAATTTCTCTTTATGACTAATCTTCATTATTTGTATTTGATTTGTGTTTAGCCTTTAATCCTTATGACCTTCATTTCTTCATCATATCCCTTTGATTTTATTTCTTCACTGTGTCTTTGTTCCTTTGTTTGTATTCTACGTAGGTATACATTTATTTTGTGCTGGAGGGTTAAGTATCCACTGATGATCATGTTTCATCGATGATTGAGCTTAATATAGGGCCTCTGGTCCCTTTAAATTCAAATCAAACCTTTGGATCATCACCCAGACATTTATTCAGGCATTTTTGGACTAGTAGAATGCTTTTTAGGCATTCTGACATTAAAATTGCACACAAAAACAAACAATTATCTTTAAAAACCATGTGGGGAGGGTTTACTACGTTTTTCAGGGGTTTTCAGGTTGTCGGAGCACAGAGAACGACATTGTGGGCTTGGTTTCGTAGATGAAACCAGCAGGAAGCTTGAAATGTTGCGGGGTATTTGAATTATGGCGCGAAGGGATAAGTGGGTTTCAGAAAAACAAGAGCGACTTTCGCACAACAGAGGAGGCGGTAACAATTTTCTGGGTAGGCGTGCGATATGATACAATGACTGCCATGTGGCAAGGCAAAACCACTGATTTCACAATGTTTTAAAACATTAACCCTGATGCTACTTGATTTGTGATATGCAGTGTGGGCCGTTGAATCTCGAAGGCGGATATAGACGATGCGAAATAGTTTAGGATGGGGCCCGAGGAAGGACGACGTGGCAGGGCTCTTGTCATTTAGCGCGGGGTTCAAAACATACACTGGATTTGTTTGTAATAAGGCCAAGGGCTATGAAATGAGTGGGGTAAAGGTTATATGAGTGTGAGGGATTTAAGTGCATGCAAGCGAGTGCTTAAGGGGAAAGGGGCTTAGGGTGAAGAGAATAGGAGCGGGGTTAGGGTCATGTGAGCGTGAGGGTTTTAAGGTTTAGGGTGTGGGGGCTTAAGACCTTTAAAGGGCCAGTTTAGAACAAAAATTTGGGTTTATAAAAAAATGAAACAAATATTTATTTATAAAAAGGCGGGGTCCCGACAGTTTTAATTTTTAGACATAAAACAATGTAAAAAGCAGTTTTTACATTGTTTTATTGCATATACGGAAAAAATGATAAAAGGAGGGTTTTTATGAAGGGTTTTGAAGGGAAAAATGGGTTTTGAGAGGGGGAATGAGTGACTGAGAGTGTGAGTAGGGCGGGAGAGTAAAAATGAGATAAACAAGCCCATGGTGAGTCTTTTAAGAGTAGTAAGGTGAACTGAGAAGGCAGAGATCAAAAGTAGTGAAATAGGTTCATTTAGGATAATGAAGGCAGTGAGATTTCTAAAGATAGCTAATAGGACAATAATTCTATATTCAGGCACTTGTAGAACATCCACAATCACCTAGTGAATTCTGTAAAATACAGGAGGATTACAGTGGCTCCAACTAGGGAGGACAACTCCTTTAGGAGGTGTCAAGAACATCAAAGAGAAAATATCTGGAATAAGAAGACGAGTGCCTTGATTTGCACTTTGATAGACTCCTTTTCTTCAATTTTCTGCTTTTCTACTGTTCCTTTGAAGCTGTGATCTTCAAAATCTGAAAAACATGATTGCTTCAACTCAACTTCTACCTACCCATCCTACTTTTCCTAACATTGTTTCTTCATTGGGTGCATTTATATTAGCCAACCCTTGAAATTATTTTATTTTGAAAAGATGAAACTATCAACTTCTACACTTATATCTTCAAAAGCTCAGATTAAACTAGTGAACTTTCTTTATTCTCTACCTAATCTATTTATCTGTCAAGTTTACGCTGTTTGAAAATTTTTCATTCTCTATTCTAAAAACAGGAAATTGAAAGCATAACCAAATCAGGATTAAACAGTCTGATTTGTTATGATCTGTTGTATTTTTTACAAGTCTGCACATAGAATTTATTTTGCAGAATTTAAAACAAAAACTTTGAGGGTTGTGATTTGGAATTTGTTTTTCATCCCTCTCTTTCTTTTTTGGTTCAGATTTGAGCATTGGAACCAATATCTTTTCCTAATCTAATCTACTAATAAGCCAAGTTTAGAAAGTTTGGAAAATCTTCATTTACTAATATATCCGCAGAAATTTAAACTTGTTCAATCATGATTAGGCTGTATGACTGAAAAAAAAATTATTTTCAAGTAGTGGCATTTGGACTTGCACACTTTTAGAAATATTATATATACCTGGTCTTTTTTCTACCCTCTTTTTCTTCTTTTTTCTTTGTTTTTGTGTTTACTTTTGATCTTTTCTTCAAAAAATGTTATATATAATGGATAGATCTTTAAACTGAATATTCTTAACAAAAATAATGTTTGAGCATCCCGCCATTGACAGGAGCTCCAAAAAGTTATGTTCCATCCATTTCTTGTAGAAAAAATGCATTGTTACCTCTGGCAGAATGGATGATGTATGGGCCTTTCCACAGATTTTCAAAATTTCCATGCTTGCCCTTGTCTTCTCTTCTTGAGTCCCATTTGAGCACTTTTTCACCAATGTTGAAATCATTTTCTTTTGTTCTCTTTTCAAACAACTTCTTGATGTTTTCTTGCACTAGTTGTGTTCTATTATATACTTCCTCTCTGGTTTTCTGCAACTGTATAGTCTGATTTATCCTTCTTATCATGTCATCTTCTTAAGACTGTACTTCCTAGATTAGTTTCATGACTGGCACTCCTAAAATTGTTGGGAAAATTTCATCTGCTCCATATACTAGCTAATAGGGAGACATTCCAATTGATTTTTTACATGTTAATATGTCTGCCCATAATGCATGTACTAGCTTGATATGCCATCTTCTTATTCTCTTACAACAACGTTTTGATGATGTTCACCAAACTTTTTTTTGAGGATTCTGGCAACCCATTACCTTGAGGGTAATAAGTTGTAGAATGACCCAATGTAATCTAATATTTGTGGCAAAAATCCACCATCTTCTTGGATCTAAAGGCAACAACATTGTCAGTGATAATATTTCTAGGACAGCCAAATCTAGACAAAATATGGTTTTCAGGGAATTTAATGATGACTAAATCTATGGCAGTTCTAGAAGTGATGGCCTCTATCCACTTTGTAAAGTAATTAGTTGTAGGGAGGATCCATTTTTGTTGGGAAGATGAAGCAGGATGGATTTCCCCAATGAATTCTAGGCCCCACTTTTGAAAAGGAGCTTCAACAGAGATAGGATGCAAAGGTAAGGGCATGAGTTTTCTTTTTCCTTCAAATATTTGGCACTTATGGTAGGAAATTACCATTTTATGGATGTCTTGAAAAAGGGTGGGCCAATAGTAACCAATTCTACGGATTTTGTTGACAATAGTTTTCCAATAGAGGTGGCCTCCACATTATCCTTCATGAAATTGATTCTTGATATTCTCTGCATAATTCTCAGGAAAACATTTAAGCAATACACCACTAGCATTTTTCCAACATAAACATTTATCTAAAATGCAGTAATTTACAGCCTTTAACTTTAAGAATTTTTCCTTTGTCTTAGACAAACTAGGAGGAACATTAAAATTTAGAAGCACATATAAAATATCAGCATACCAAGATGAATTTAGAAATGAATCTTCAATAAGTGGAGTTGCCAACTCCTCCTGTTCATCTAATGCATCAATCATGTTCATGTATAGTTCTTGGAATTTTTTTTCAGCCATGAGTTTAGCTAGTCCTTGTCCTTTAATGAGTTTAGTGGGCTTGATTTCTAAATCATATTCTAATATAACAACAATCCACTTTCCTCTTTTTCCATCAGGATCTTGTGTTAAGATGTCTTTTACCACTGAATGAGGCACAAATGCAATGATGTGTGAGTGTAAAATGTAAACTCTGAAATCTTTTAATGCCTTGATCAAGGCAAAGGCTTGTTTTTCCATTATGTTGTATTTCAGAGGTGCATCTCTTAATGCCTTGCTAAAAAATGCAATGGGCTGCTCTTGTCCTTTCATTTTTTTCTGTAATAGGACATCAACAATTGTATGTTCTAATGCAAAGGAGAATATGAAGAAGTCTTTGGTGAAATCAGGGCTAATTAGAACTGGTGTTTGGGTGAGTTCTTGTTTAACCAGTTCAAAGGATTTCTTTGCTTCTATGGTCCATTTAACTCCTATTTTCCCTTTCAACATGTTTGTCATGTTTCTAATGAGTTCAACAAGGTTTGGTATGAACCTTCTTCAGAAATAATCTTTCCAATGAAAGATTGCAGTTCTTTGATATTTATAGGATGATTGATTTGCAATATTCCTTCAATCCTTTTTGGGTCTATCTTGATCCCTTCTTCAGATATAATATGGCCCAAAAGTTTTCCTTCTTGGAGGCCAAACATAGTTTTCTTGGGATTCAGAGACAAACCATACTTTATGCATTTTTCAAAGACTTTTCTTAAGTGAGCTAGGTGTTCTTCATTTGTTTTAGAATAGACAGTGATGTCATCAAGGTAAATCACAATGTAACCTATTTCTTCTAAGAAAGCAATATCCATGGCTCTTTGGAAGGTGGCACCAGCATTCATTAACCCAAAAGGCATTTTCACATACATGAAAGTGCCCCAAGGTGTAGTGAAAGTTGTCTTGTGTTGATCATCTGGGCATACCAGCACATAATTGTATCTGGAAAAGCCATCTAGCAAAGAAATTATTTTAGAACCCACTACCCTTTGTAAGATGTCATCCATTTTAGGTAAAGGGTAGTTGTCCTTTAAGGAGGCTTTGTTTAGGTTTCTAAAGTCTATTCACAACCTAATTTCTCTTATTTTCTTCCTTACTGATACAAGGTTTTAAACCCATTCTGAGTATCTCAAAGGGACTATAATTCCAGCATCATACATTTTCTTAATTTCTCTCACAACTAGGGGTAGTTGGACATGGTTTATTTTGCACAATTTTTGTTTAAAAGGTTTCTGGTTTTCTTTGAGCGGTATCCTTTGAGCGGTATCTTATGCTAGATTATCTCTGTATCATAGGACTTTATATCTTCATAACTCCAAGCAAAAACATCAGTAAATTCTCTAAAAGGCTCAAAATATATCTGCTTAATATGAGCTAGCAATGTTTTAGACATTTTGATCATTTTGGGTTTCTGTTCGTTGCCTATATTGCACTCTTCTATTTCAATTTCATTTGGTTCTATTTTTGGCTTTTTAGCAACATCATTAAAGTCAAACAATTCTCTAAAAACATCAGTAAATTCTCTAAAAGGCTCAAAATATTTCTGTTTAATATGAGCTAGCAGTGTTTTAGACATTTTGATCATTTTGGGTTTCTGTTCGCTGCCTATATTGCACTCTTCTATTTCAATTTCATTTGGTTCTATTTTTGGCTTTTTAGCAACATCATTAAAGTCAAACAATTCTTCTATAGGCACCAGTCCTTTTGGAAATTTATCAGTATTAGACTACAGCACTTCAAAGTCTTCTTTTTCTAAATTGGTGCAGAACTCTGTTTTATGTATGTGTTATTTGGTTAACAGATTTATATCAGCAATGTTAGGAGGTTCTTCTTTGTAATATTGTTCCTTGTAGGGCAGTCTTCTTCATACTCTGAGTCTGAATTTGGCATTTCAAACCCATTTCTGGATTGCAGGAAATCATCTATGAGTTTATCTCCAAAAAATTGCCAATATTTTATATTTTCAAGGACTGGTGGTCTATATTTGGCTTGGACTATGTAATTTTTTCTTTCATAATGTTCTTGACATGTACTAGCAGCAAATGCTAAACCATTAGCAAGGATGTTTTGGTTTCTAGGGACAAATTTAAGCTCATATTCTGTGAATGTTTTCAAGAGGTCAATAGCATCATCTCTATAGGATTTTAATCTTGGATGCTTGGTTGTATATTCTCTATTTATTTGTCTAATGACTAACTTTGAATCTCCATGAACATTTATCCTCTTGGCTCCTAGTTTCTTCAATAGTTGTAGTCCTAAGAGGAGTGCTTCATATTCAACTATGTTATTTGTGCATTGAAAGCTTAGATTGTATGAGTGACCTTCTGCATGATTTTTTTTTTTTTTTTTGTGTTATGCACCCATATGCCTACTCCTGAACCAGTCTTGCTACAAGAACCATCAAAACTCATACTCCAAAGAGGGTCAATTTCAGATTTTTCATTAAATTCATTATTGCCCTCATTAGGCTGTTTATAGTGGCTGCCACTGTGTTGTTCACCATGCTGTTTTTTAGGATTTGCACTATGTTTTTCATTGCCTTGTCTACCATGATCTCCACTATGTTGAGTGTTTTTTTATTTGTTCTTCATGGTCAGCTCTATGTTGATGGTTGCTTTGTTTCTCATGATTTTAATTAGGTTTTCTGTGATATTCTATGTTAGAAAACTATTTTGACTGTTCCTCCTCATTTCCCTCGTTTTCTACTGTTGTTTACTCATTTTCTATCACTTGTTCATTAAGATTTTCATCATTATAAATAATGAATGAATCAAGGTCTGTGTGAATAGAATAAAGAGGGGATTTATTTAGTCTTTCTTGACTACTAACCATATATTTCATGTGTGTTTCCCTATAGAGTCTCCTTGGTTGACTAAAAACAGGGATGGTTGCATAATTCATATCCATTTGTAGGGTACCTTGGAGTTTAGCACCCCATGATCTTGAAAGGAGAATTCCATATTTAGGAGGTATATCAGCCACTACAATGTCCATCACTAGGCTCTTGGCTAGTATTTGTGCCAGGTTGACACATAAATCTTTGATTAGGCTTAGACATTTAACTTTGATGGAATCAAAAGAGTATAAATATTTGTAAGATCTAGTTATCTCAAGGCTTAGTTTTTCCATCACTATTTTGGGAAATAGGTTGTGTGAGGCACCAGAGTCTAACATGGAATTGTGCAAAATTTTATCATGGATGTTGAGGCTGACATAAAAGGGAGGAACACCTTCTTCTTGAATTTTCCCTTCCACTTCTGGTCCAAACAGAAGCTCAGGTTTGTCATCATTTAGATTAACAGAATCGACATTTTCTCCTATGTTTAAAGCTCTTAAAATTTTGGATTTATATACATCTTGGGTGACTAGTTCAGTAAGAGGGATAGAGATCTTAATCTTGGAAATTTCACTCTTTATACTGAAAGGTGTCTGAGTTTTTTAAATGTTTAAATCAGCCTTTTTAGTCACTATTTTCTCAAAAAATTCAGCTTGCTATTTTTTATTATGAACAACAGTTAAAACAGTTTTACTAGGAGCATTAGCTGAGTTGCTAATGCTAATTTGGTCACCACTATGTTTGCCACTAAGTTGGCTGTTTTTATTTTTGTTTCTATCAGAGCTTTTAGCCACTATGTTATTGTTTTCAACTGTCTTTTTAGAAATGTTTTCAGGATTATTCCTAGCAGAAATTTCAGAGGTTTTTCTTTTGGGAGGGTCTTGGTTTTTCTTGCTTCTGAGGTCATATTGTCTGTGCACTTCCATTATAAAATTTTCAAAGCCTTTTTTATAGTCTTTAGATTCCAGGATATCTTCTTCATAAGGTGTAAATATGCCTTGTTCTTCTCCAGTGAGGAAAACAATATCCTCATTGTTTTCTCCCATTAAATTTATGTGATTTTCCTTTGTTTCTTCAATCACTCCCTCATCTTCATCAACATAGTTTTCTTGGAAAGGAGGTTTGATTTTCTGATCATAACCTCTTTGTCTAATTTGAGGGGGATTCCTTTTGAATTTTTGGGTTTGGTTCTGATTTTCATTTATGTTTTGAGGATTTGTTTGGTTTTATCTAGGATAAGCTCTCTCATTCATGTTTATTCTCTCCATCATCCTCTCCATTTTCTTAACTAGGCTATCAATTTTGGCATCTGATGTGGAGGGTCCAGCTTCATCTTTGTAGGTAACCTTTTTCTCAGTTTTCAATCTAGCCCTTCTAGCATTTAGGTTAGCTTCTACACTTATTGCTCCTCTTTGTATTTCCTCTAAGGTTAGGGGATCTGTTTCTCTTAATTGATAACACATGTTTGGGTCAAATCCTTTAGGAAATTTCACTAAGGCTAGGCCTTGTGGGGGTTTCATGTGTGGAGCGAGTGAATTGTAAACACTATTGAATCTAGTGCAATAATCTTGGACACTCTCTCCAACATTTATTTTAAGGTCATTATATTCTGATAGGATTCAAAGAGGATTTCTCTCAACTTCCCATTTGTTTAAGAATAATTGAGGAAAAGCAGGGAGGTCATTTATACTGTTAGGGGTTAAGCCTTTAAACCATTTTCTTGCTTATCCCCCTAAGCTTTGAGAAAACGTTCTAAGTTTAACAGTTTCATCATCTATTTCTTGTCTAACAAAGTAGTCATTCATTTTTTCCACATGTTGTTGAGCAGTAGTATAACTACTAGCATCATATAGATGAATCTTGGACTTATAATCTTGTGGTAGAACAACTAAAGGTAAAGGAAGGACTAGGGGAGCATACCATGTTGCCATGATATGAGGTTGTGGAAACAATAGAGGGTTAATAAGTGGAGGGTTTACAACAGGACATACAAGGTTCAATGGAGGAAGGTGAACAGAGGGAGATGAAGTTAGTACAACAGAATTATGTTGTAAGGTGGATGGGTATAAAACTATATGGGTTATCCAACTCTGATATCTTGTCCTAGACAAGCTTTGTTCTAGGGGTGGGTCAGAGGGGATATTCTACAAGTCTTTGAGGTTTTCAAGTAGGGAACTTGCTTTGTGGATTGGTCTGCTAACAACTGAATCTTTAGATATAGGAGACTTCCTAAGAATTCTTTCAGGATTGTCAACTATAGTAGGAGGATTTGGGCTAGGATAGGATCTAGTATGACTCCTTCTAGAAGCCAGAAATCTGGACCCAATAAATCAAAAAGGTTAAGAGGTATAACAGTCTTGAGACACAAACCTGTTAGGGTCCCGTGATTTGGTAGATTGGCAAGCCAAATGACAGGGTAACATCAAACCAACTTTGGAGCCCAAGGACCTAGCCTTCCTGGACTCAGAGAGGGCTCTCTCTTTTATGCAAGGGATGTAGATTTGTTTGCTTCTTATGTATTTGATTTTAGGCTAGTTGTTAAGTATGTTTTTAGTTTGTTTTAGGTTTTTTAGGGAGGAACTGATCGAAGGATAAATAGATAAAAAATATTGTTAGATCAACTGGGCTATGGGGTCGAAAAGGTCGAGAATGCCTCAAATGGTGGACAAGGTATATTGCAGGGCTGATTTGGTCGAGGTAAAATGGATTCTTTAGGTGGAGTGAAATGGGATGGACACTAGGTTTGTGAAGGAAAAAGAGGTTTAAGCATAAATAGTTTTACAGTAGACATCCATGTGGTAGGGCTAACCATTAATCACTATAAATGAAACTTTAAACTGATAGATGCATAAAATAAACATTCAGGTGATACATAGAAGTATAAGACCCTCTAAATTTGGGAAAATCACCTTCAGAATTTGGGGAAAACAAACAAGACAAACAAACAACTCAATATATGAAGAGGGAACTCCTAAACATCATATTTGAGCTATCGGGAACTTTGAACTAAGATTGCAGAGCATAGGCAAAGGGCAAGATCGACACAAGACTTCTTTGGTTCAACTAGGACAATCAAACATTTAGAGAAAGGTTTCAGTAATAGGGTTTTGGTTATCTATGAGTAAATAGGGCATACCGTGAATCATACTAGATAGCATACATAATAACTATTAATGAAATTGATAACAAGTTCTTAGGGTATCAAAGAGAAGTTAAGAATTATTTGACATAACAAAGAAAGAAGACAAACATAGAAGCTGTAATGAATCACGAAACTTGAGTTGCCTCCATGGGAATATCTCAAATCTATTCTTTATTGTACTACAGCAAGCAAGAAGCATGAAAACATGTATGATAAACTAAGGAAACATAACAGATAAGGAACACTATACCATTTACCAAGTCATAGAATGCTACAACAGTCCTCTTCCACCATCCAAAACACATAATAAATTATCCACTTCATGAGACAAAGTATTGCTTCCAAGCTTGTAATACCATGTATTTCTCTATAACATCAAGTTTAGCCTCCTGATACAATGAAATCTCTTGGAATATATAGGCTAAAGAGAAAGAAACTATCCAAGAGCATCTAGAAGGCCATTAGCCTATTGCAAATATCTGATTTTGTCCTTGAGGCTTTGAAAAGCCCAAGGCACAAAATATCTTCAAAAATATCTATAAAATGCTAAAAATGGAAATAAAATTGAATTTTCATGACTGAAAATGGCTAAAAAATTCTTAACTCACATTTGGATGAGCATCTTCAGAAATCTGCCTTTTTTTCCAAAATGCTACAGGAACGTAGCAACAGAAAATTTCCTGTCTTGTAGACAACTTTTGAGGGACCTCCCAATGTTGAAACGAGGCCCGTGATGGCTTGTTAGAAAGACCTGGATGTCTAATTTCTGGAACTATTTTATTTTTTCCAAACTGATCCCTAGAAGTATGTAAAAAAGTGGATTGAGTAAAAAAAAAAAAAAAAGTAGCCCTTGCTGATATGTGAGGCAAAAAGTTAAAAAATCATTGTTTTTCGCCTCTTTGGGCGACGAAAACACCTCATTTGGATCTGAAAATTTGTGAGTAGCTGCCCCCAAATTTAATCCATCCAAAAAAATTACTTTCATGAGCTGAGGATGCTCCCAACGCCCATGGTAGCACCTTGAAAAATGTGCACATAGGGTTAAAAAACATTAAAAAAAAATCATGTCAAAATTTTCTCAATTTTGGCGAGCAAGCCCCTTATGGGTTCTTGGAAGCATGTAAGGAAGCTGAGGCCAAGATTTCAAGCCTAAATATTCCTTTCTCCACTTTTTCTACCGAGCGCCTCTTTCGGGCAGCTTTGAGCCTTTCTTGAGTAAGTTTGAGCTTTCTTCGGGAAAATTGGTTCAACTTTTTGTAGTGCCCGGTCATCTTCCTTTGTAGACTCAAGTCTATGTTTTCTTTTTCTAATTTATCCTCTAAATGCTTGTTGGCCCTTTCAAGGCATGATTCTTTATCATTTTCTATTTCTTGGGCGAGTAATTTTGTGAGAGGATAAGATCGAACAAGGGCTGCCTCTTCTTCCTTCTTTTTCTCCAAAGCTTTCCTAATGCCCATAGTCCTAGGCCTCTTTATCATTGGCTGCTCTTCTTCTTTAGTATCATGAAATTCGCCCATAAGCTCTTCAAGCTTGACTTGTGCTTTGTAGGCTTCCCTTTGGTATTTGAAAGCTCGAGCCTCATAAACTTCCATTTGACCACTCATTTGTTTGTTTTTTATTTGTAGAACATGTATGAGGTCCTTTGACCTTTCTAGATCAGCTTGTAAGTCATGAATTTGGGCTTCTCTGTTTTTCAAAAGAGCCCCAAGAATTCTAGCTTCATCATCCCCAGCATCACTGTCTATCTGTATGATGTCAAACTCCCTTTCCTTTTCATGACTACTATCTTGTTGTTCCTCTTTTTCTTTACCCTTGCCTTGGGTAAACTTCTTGGTCCTTTTCCTCTTTGGAAATTCGACAATACTCTTCTTAGGAAATTTGCCTCTACTTCTTAGTGCTCTTGTGACATTTCTAGTCACTGCTGGAGTGATATTATTCTTTGCAGATCTAGTGTTTCTAGGCTTCACCACTTTTGGAGGAAGAGTCATGGCCCCTTGCCTAGGAGAGGTAGCTAGCACATGCTCTTGGCTGTGTTGAGGAGAAAAGAGAGGAGGTTTCATTACTTGCACTTGCTCAACTTGGTCCTTGATTTTGTCTTGGCTGCCCTTAGGACTGTTTTGATCTTTTTTCTCCATGCTGCCCCCTTCGGAATGCTCATTGTTTGGTGTTTTCTTGCCATCATCATTGCTTGCTTGAGGGTTATCAGGTTTTTCATCATTAGTGTCTCTTTGAGGACTGTTATGACCCTCATCATCACTGTTTTGGCTACCACTTTGTTTGTTTTCTTGAGGATTGTCTTGTTCATCTCTGTCACTGCTTTCTTCATGACTGTTGTGTTCTTTACCTTCATTATTTTATCCCTCATCACCCTCATGCTTACTACTATGTTGGCTGCCACCATGTTTCTCTTCATGACTGCTATGCTCATTATCATTTTTTTCATGCTCACCATCATTTTTAGACTTTTCACTTTGTCTTTCATCATCACTACTTTGCTTCTTGTCACTTTGCCCTTCTTCATCACTAGTTTGCCTCTTCTCTTATTCACTCTCAATCATAGGGGATTTTTTCCTTTTAGGAGTAGATTGAGTAGAAGAGGGAGAGACATGGTGAGTGGATGGTGAGGAAGGTGCATGACATGAAGAGGCAATGGAAAAATCTGAATGAGAAATGAAGGTCTCCCAAGACACTCCTTTCTTTTCAAGTTGATGGAGGATGATGATCTTGATAAGGGAATGATGAAAAAAACAAGGTTGTTGTTGAGCGGAGGGCTTCTTTTGGACAGTACAGGCCATCTTGTCAATGCTTCTGTAGAGGAAGAAAGGTAGGTTCAGAAACTGAGTTCTTGTGAAATGCATAAGAAGCCTGATGTGATAGGCATAAATCTGGGAAAACCTCCCTTCACATGTGAAATACTTCATGATGAATTTCATGAGGGTGGCATAGCTGCTCAATAAGTGTGAAAAAGGGAAAATAGCTTGGCAAGCATCCTGATGGTCTGGTTTTAGAAAGGGTTTATAGTGATTCAGATCTAGGTATGCTTGTTTGAACCACTTTTCTCCTATATAGGGGATCTTAGTTGCTTTGGAGATAGCCCTAGGAGTGAGTTTGAAGTCCATATTGTCTAGATGGACATGATTTCCTTGTAGCCTCAGGGCGAACAGTTGTGTTAAGGGAGGGTAACTAGTGACCTCCTGGACCTTTTGGAAAAAATCAAGGCAACCCACCTCATGGAAGTTAAAAAGAATTAAAGGGGATTCATTTACTTCTTGAGTTGTCAAAGGCTCAAACCTATTGTGATATCCACTCCTGTTATCCTTCTTTGGAGGCATTTTCACTCTCTGATACCCTTCACTGACTTACCAAAACAAGACCTTGAACTATACTGAAAAATAGACCCCTTCTTTGAGCACTACTTTTCTCTTTAGTTGGCAAACAAGTATTTGTTAAATGAAAACAAATTTACTTCTCCAGCACTGTGTTTTGAGCAAAGAGGCCTTTAATAACATCTATTTGTGGTTTTTAAAGACAAGCCCCCCTTTGTTTTTGACAAAAAAACTATTTCCCCTCAATTACTGCTTTTTGAAATCAATGTTTAAGAGGTGAGAAAACCCCTTATAAACTGATCAAAACTATTTCCCCCAATCACTATCTTCCTTTGTCTCTAAGAAAAGAGTACATTCTTGAAAAAACACTGTGTTTCCCCTTTGAAAAAACTATCCTTTCTTTCCTAGGCAAGAAGATAATTTGTTGGATGAAGTTTTAACTTATTTCTCTAAATTAGTATCTTCTCTTGTTACTGAGTAAAAGGTCTTCAAAACAAATTATTTTTTCTCTCTATAAGACTATGTTTATCCTTAACTACTCACATCAAGAAACCCCTCTTAAACTGACAACAAACCTTCCTCCTTTAATCATTGTTTCTCTGTGATGATCTTAGCAAGCAAGTTCTTTTTGGATGAAGGTTATTTTGTTTGTCAACAACACTATCTTCTCTTGTTACTGAGTAAAAGGTCTTCAAAACAAAATCTGTTTTCTCTCTATAAGATTGTGTTTATCCTTAACTACTCACAGCAAGAAATCCTTCTTGAACTGACAAACATACCTTCCTCCTTTAATCATTGTTCCTTCTTCTCTTAATAAACATGATATGTTTGAAAGAAAGCTGTGTTTTTCTCATTAACTACTCAAACAACAAGCCTTTTGACAACAAAACTTTCCCCTTCATTCACTGTTTCTTTGACACTTTGATATCAAATTTTCTATTTAAATCAAACAAAATTCGGGCTTAGGACATTTAAATACCTTCAAGATATGTGTTTTTCTATGTTTGAAGATGATCTTACTGTGTAAAAAATCTTTCTTCAACACCTTTGAGGGCTCCTTTGAGTATTGGCCCAGCCGGGCAGAAACCACGTTTAGGAGTGGCTCGGGCGCCGGGCCATTCAGAGGTGGCCCGGGCGGGTCAAAAATGGGCATGCAAAAGGTGAGTATGACAATTGTAATGACAAGAGAAGAAAAATGGCAAGGGCGAGGAGACAAGGCAGGTGGAAGGAAATCTGTTCATGGCTTGGGTGCTTGGATGGAAGCAAAAAATGCAAGGGCGCTACGTTTAGACTGGGCACTGGGCTGAGCACGCCTGAACAAGCAAACTCACCGCATTTTAAACTGTCAGCTCGGCCCTGGGTGCCCGTTGAACGCTGGTATGGTCGGGTCGGGCAGAGTATAACAGGCACGTCACGCTCAATGTAAAAGCCTTCTGTGAGCTCCTACAGACGCGCCGTGCAGTCTTCTAGGTGTGCCGCGCGTTAAACAAGTTGCAAATGACTTAAAAAAATTGCTCAAGACTGTTTCTTTCTTCTATGACTTGGCTTTGCACAATGAAAAATGATATTTTCTCAAGCTCCGTTATACTTGATGAGGCCTTCAAACACCTTTTCCCTTTTTAAAGAAATCAAAAACCCTTTTTAAGCTTCAACACTTTGCGTTTTGGAAAAGTGACTTTATTTTCATACCAAGGGCTTAACTATTTGCCCTTATTCTAACCAATTTGTCTCCTTTGGCAAGGTGTACTCTTACACAAACTTGAACATATCTTCCATAGTGGTCTCTCCTTTGCTGGTTATTGAGAAGAGAGTTTTTAAAATGTATATATTCTCAAACTCTGTTTCTCATTTTAATAACCCTTTTTAAAACTAAAATTCACCCCCGGTGATTAGCCTTTTGCTTATTTGAAAGAAATCTTTTGACAATGAACTGATGTCTTCAACTCTGATTGTTACAGAAAAAAATCTTTCCACACCTTATATTAACTCTGATAAGTTTTTTATCCTTTATTTGTTGTGAAAGGGGTAATTTAAAATCAGTTTTTGATCCTCTGTTGGGATGTCATTTTAAACCACAGAAACTCCTCTTTATCTGGCCTTGTTTCCACCTAGATTCTGTCTCTTATCATTTGATGGAGGTTTATATGAAAATAACTATTGCAGTATTTTAAAACCACTATAAAAACCCACTGTTTGTGAAGTAAAGGAGGTCTTTTAAACCATGTGTTTTCTCTGTCTGTATGATGAAGGAGTCCTCTAAAATAAAATAAAAAATTACCTTTATCAGACACTGTGCCATACTATCTTTTTGAAGGTGGTCTTTTAACTTGAAACTTGAATTTATCTGTTAGGCACTTTGTATTAACACTTTCTCTTGACTGTGTATACACCTTATATTTTTCCTGAAGAAAATCCTTGCAAATGTGACCACTCATGTTCATTTAGAATCATTTTTGGGTCCTTAGCTCGTGATGAAGGAGGCCTTTAAATAATGAAAGTTCATCTATCTTAATAATGTACCCCCTGTCCTTTAAATGAGCCGAAAAAGTAACCTTTGGTGCTCTCCCTTTATTCATCACTTGGAGGGAGTATTTTTGATAAATCTTAAAAAAAAAAAATTCAACATGAACTCTCTGTGTGAATGTCTCTTTATATTAATCTGTAGAAGTCATTTTTAAACCAAGCTCAGTCTACCTCCTTGGCCATTTAGATGAGGCTGCTCTTAGTCAGAAACTCCACCCTTGGATTATACTTCGAAGGAGGCTTTCATGAACAGAAAAACAGAGGCCTTTTAACACCATCATGTCACCCTTTGAGTCATCACTATTCCTCAACTTGTCTTTCCAATAGAAACCTTTCTCAAACACAATTTTAAACCCTGCTATGCATCTTCTGTTCATCTTTGGAGGAGGTGGCGCAAAACAACTCCTGAAGCTACTTAAAAACATCCTGACCCTCTGCTTATCAGTGAAGGAGGTCACAATAATGTGTCTTTTACCCTCTTCTTTTATATGAAGGAGGTTCCATCATTTGTTTCTAACCCTCTCCTCTTTGAAGGAGGTTTCTATCACTGTGTTTCTAACCCTCTACTTATTATTGAAGGAGGTTATTTTTAACACAGGATCTCCATCTATTTCAATCAATGTACCTTGCTATGTATGTTTGTTTAAAGAATTCCAATAGGAAACAAAGTGGAATTTGACATTTATCATTGATAAAATCACTTGAAACTCATGTCCTCTTGCTTTATGAGGCCTTGTCTGAGATGTATATATCCTTTTGTAAAATATCACTGTGAACACAAGACCAGAAGAAATGTGGTTTTTATATGGAGAGTGTTTTCTGCTAGATATCATTTAGCTATCTTTTCCCTTGACTGTGTTGTCAGAGGTATATTGAAATTTCCTTTGACTAATTTTCAAAACCCAGGTTCAAGGTAACATAAGAAGTAGCTGTCTTCTTATGCCCTATATGATGATTCCCTTCGGAAAGATTATGCAGCACTGCTTTTGGAGGAGATTATGGAGCACTGCTGATCAACATCACTCAGTCTTTTGTGTTCAATTGACATGAGGAATGATCTCTTCTCTTCAGGCAGCCTTTGGATTTATAACATGTACATTTGCTGCTCTTTACTCATTTCACTTCATTTTCTTCATTGATGACAAAACCCCTTCAACAAGAGGGACCTGTTTGAACTTGTCCCTTTTCTCTTATTTTCTTACTAATCATCATTAAATTACACCCCTATAGAGATGTAAAAACATATGCTTTGGAAACTTGGAGAGCTCTTTTGGTGTTTCATGGAGATTATGCCTGATCTAAGCATATTTCTTCAGACAGTGACAAACCTTCTCTTTTCCTGATTTGGATCTTTGTTGAACTTCTTCTGAAATGAGACAAAGTGACCCCTTAGTGGTGTGCAACCTATGGATAGAACAATGCTTGCTTTGCAGAATAGGGAAAGAATTCATGGTTGACTGGTACTAGACAGAGGCTTTTTTGGCCTAGGATATCTTAGCCAAGGAAAAACTCCCTAAACACCACTATCTAACTTAGGGACAATTTTCACAGATTCTGAGTGTTCTCTTAGGTATGATCAGATTGTCATATGAAAAGATGATTAGGGATAGAGTATTAGACACTTTTTCAACCTTTAGATAATGAATGGCATGAGAAATAAGGGTAAATGATAACAGATAATCACAACTATGACAGCTATAGACGGGGAGACTTTGTTGAAGCAAGATAGATCTTGAAAACTGGATTGCTCTCATCATATACTGACAGGGAGGGGTAGGAGGACAAAAATTGTTTTGGGGTGTTTTCTAGATGATAAATTGGCAGTCTGAGATTAGCTTCTAGAAAACTCAGCTAAGGAAACTAGTCATCAACAACAGGTAAAAATTACTGATGACTAAAAAAACCAAACTGTGAAAGAATAGTATTCTTGACTGGGTATTGTTGATGTTTTGATGATAGAATAAGTTTCCCAGTGGAGTCCATGGAAAACCATTAGAGTCAGCAGGCCTACTAAAAACCAGTGGAGTCACCAGGTGGAGGGTTTTTACTTGTTTTATGGCTAACTTTTGTCCACCATCAGCAATCAAACACCATTCTTGGCTAACACTTGATTCATCTAGGTTAAAAATGAGGTTTTCTGAGTTTTTGAGTCTATGTTTTGGAGTTTATTACTCAGTATCCCTAGTATGGTCGCCACTATGTTGGCTACCTATGATTTTCAATATTGGCAAGAATAAACACTGCAGGGGCCACATCAGAACCACTTTGGAATCCTAGGACCTAGCCTTCTTGGATTCAGAGAGGGATCTCTCTATATAAGTGTTTTCAATTGATATATCTTTATGCTTTTGTTTTAAGATATTAGGCTAGTTATGAAGTTCTAAGGACTTGTTTGTTTTGGTTGACTTAATTGGTAGATTGATAGATTTGTGGTGTGACTAAGTGAAGGGATGTTTTAGCTAAATAGATAGACTATGAGAAAAATTGATCCATTAAGCTATGGAGTCATAAAATGATTTCATTGTTCATCAACTCTGCAAGGGTTTTCATAGGGCAAGCTATCTATATTAAGTGGATCTCTTAGATTAGATTGTGATATGAAACAATAATAATTTGTGAAGGCAACAAAGCTATAATCAGTTAAGAATCTTCTAGCTCTACTTAGACAAGAAAATCCTTTCAAGGTAACTACTTGAGGCAAACCAAAGGACAGGGCATACCATAGACTTCTTTGGCTAGAATTTTAATAAGAAAACCTTTAAGACAAAAATCCAACAATCCTAGGACTACTTTCAGACAAAAGAAAACATTTAAGATAACAGTGAGAGTAGTTAAAGAGCCAACTGAAGCTGATCTTCTTTAACTCAACACTCAAAAGAATCTTCAAAGAAAATTTTTGAGGTAGACCACGGGACAGGGCATACCATAGACTTCCCTTGTTTAGACTCTACTAGGTATACTTCAACGAAAGGTCTTAAAAACAATATCTCAAGTCATACCAACGAACATGGGCTCACCATAAACTTCCCTAGTTTCACTTTATTGAATCATTTCAAAGACAAAAATGTAGGAATTTACAGGGTAAGTTCTGTAGATCAAGAACCAAAGGTCATTGCTCACAAAAATATCACAAATCAGTACACCAGTATAATCATGTGGTTAAAACCCTCAAAGAGGGAAATAGTCCACACCCTGAGCCAACGCGACTACTTTAGGGAATTTATTAATATAAAAATAAAATTTACATATGTTTCTCTCATAAACAGTTACCGGACAAATGACCCTCCATGCTATTTAAATAGAGACCATGGATCAATCAGGTGTTAAGCCATAGATCAAGTGTTATTAATACCGAGGTGAGAGATAACCGTCAGATCACTACAAATCGTGACCGTCGGATTATAAGTTACAAATTTACATGGTAAAGAAACACACTTTACCTAACTCTACACTAAAATAAGTTATTCTTAACTATTTCCTATGTGTCGGAATATCCTAACATCCCCCCTTAAGAAAAACTTGGGATAGGATTGAAGGATTTACAAAGGTGACACAAAAAGAGCCTATTTCCTATGTGTCGAAATATCCTAACATCCCCCCTTAAGAACAAATTGGGATAGGATTGAAGGATTTACAAAAGTGACACAATAGGATAAGGAATGAGGAATTAGAGCCTATCCCCCCTTCATGACAACTTTCCTGAACTCCAAGCATGGATCAAATTTTGGTAAACTTCGCTTCTGTGAGAGCCTTCGTAAAGATTTCGGCTACTTGATCTTTGGTCGAACAATACTGCACTTCAAGAACACGATCATGAATGAGCTTTCTGATGAAGTTTATGTGGAGTTCGATGTGTTTCATACGCTGATGCTGAACTGGATCTTTACATAGTTGAATGGCACTCTGGTTATCACACCGAAGTGTAGTTGGATGCTGCTGATGAAGACCAAATTCAGACAGGATCTGACGAAGCCACATGGCTTCCTTGCTGTCTTCAACTACACCACGATACTCTACTTCTTTTGAAGAAAGGGAGATGGCACTGTGTTTCTTACAACACCAAGTAATAGGTCCTGAACCAAGAGTGAATACATATCCTGCAGTGGACTTCTGATCATCAAGGTCACCAGCCCAATCAAAATCAGTGAAACCAATCAACAAGGGAGATTCCCCTGCACTATAATGAATCCTGAACTAAAATGTACCTCGAATATATCTAAGTATTCTTTTAGCTTCTTTCCATTGACTTTCATGAGGTTGTTGCATAAACCGAGCGACAAGACCAATGGCAAAGGAAAGGTCAGGACGGGTATGGGTTAGATACAAACGTTTACCAACATGTTGACAATATAAGGTAGCATCAACTTCAGGGGTAGTATAGTTGACTGAAAGCTTGAATCCA
Source organism: Pinus albicaulis (assembly GCA_034641835.2). Taxonomy (NCBI): domain Eukaryota; kingdom Viridiplantae; phylum Streptophyta; class Pinopsida; order Pinales; family Pinaceae; genus Pinus; species Pinus albicaulis. The sequence continues at coordinate 163,425 of JAXQQM020061304.1, forward strand.
GACTGAAAGGGAGAAGGTTTTGGCTTACATTCTTCCGTGTGAAAGTGGTGTAGAAGATCACAAGCATACTTGGACTGAGAGAGGGTAATGCCTTCCTTGCATTGCAAGACTTGAAGACCAAGGAAATTATGCAAGTGTCCTAAGTCTGTCATTTAAAACTTATTTTTGAGGCTAGAATTCACATGGTTTATATGGTTTGTATCACTACCAGTAAGGATAATATCATCAACATAAAGAATAAGGATGGTGAAGGAATTACCCACTTTCTTGGTGTAGACAGTGTTGTCAGAATGACACCTAGAAAAGCCATTATCTATGATAAATATATCCATTTTGGCATACCAAGCCCAAGGAGCTTGTTTGAGACCATAGAGAGACTTCCTAAGGTGACAAACAAGGCTGGAGTCTTTTTGGATAAAGGCAAGGGGTTGTTCCATGTAGATTTATTCATGTAAATATCCATGTAAGAAGGAAAATTTAACATCCATCTGATGGAATTCCCATTTAAAGGAGGCAGCAAGGGAAAGAACAAGGCGGATAGAATTCATTTTGACAGGGGAGAAGGTTTTAGTATATTCAATGCCTTCAACTTGTGAAAATACTTTAGCAACAAGATGAGCTTTATGTCTATCCATTTTTCCATCTGGTCCAAACTTGGTTTTGTAAACCCATCTGCATCTGACAAGTTTTCTTCCTTTTGGAAGAGGAACAAGATCCCAAGTATTGTTTGCCAATAAGGAACGATACTCTTCATTCATAGCTTCATCCCAATTTGGATGACCGGAGGCTTATTCAAAGGTTTTTGGATCAATTTTTTCAGGAACTTGAGCCAATAAGGAAGAAGCTCTTTCGAACTGAGAACGTGTACGTTGTCGATCAGCAAGGTCACCTGCAAGAAAACTTGCTACATCCCGAGTAGAGAGGACCCATCTTGGAAGCGGTGGAGTATAAGGAACAATTTCATGAGCTGGAGGAGGATTTTCATCCTCGCTATCATCATCTTAACTAGAAGGAATGATATTAAAAATAGAAGAGAGAGAGAGAGAGAGGTGGCACATATGCTGAATCAAGCTCACAGGCGAAAGGTGGCACACCTGCCGAACTAGGCTCGTAGGCCAATATATTTTCATCAAATTTTACATCTCTTCTAATGATAATATTTTTGGATTTTGGTTGAAGAAGTCTATATCCTTTGACATATTCATAATATCCAAAAAAAATGCAATTTTCACTCTTAGGTGCTAAGGATTTATGTTTCACATCTGGAATATGGGCCCAAGCATCAATTCCAAAAACACGAAAGTGACTTACATCGGGTTTGATTGAGCTCCAAGCTTCTTCTAGAATTATATTCTTTAAAACCTTAGTAGGAGTGCAATTTACTATGTAATTTGCACAGTTAATGGCTTCTGCCCAAAAATTGAGACCAAGTCCTTTAGATTGAAGCATACAATTAGCCATTTATTTTAAGGTGCGATTCTTCCTTTCAACTACACCATTTTGTTGTGGAGTATATGGAACAATATGTTACAATTGAAGGCCATGCTCAGTGCAGAAGTTAATAAATTTATTGTTAACATATTCTTCGCCATTGTCTAATATTAACTTAAGAATTTGATGTCCAAGTTGTTTCTCAACAAAGGCCTTAAAGGCCAAGAACATGTTAAAAACTTCACTCTTGAGTTTTAAGAAATATACCCAAGTGCGTTTGGAAAAATAATCAATGAAATTAATATGTACTTGCAACCAGAGAAAGAAATAGCAGGAAGTGGACCACATAAATCATTGTGCACAATCTGCAAAGGGGCTGAAGCGTGCCAAGAGGCACGTTTTTCAAAACTATCCCGATGATGTTTTCCGAGTACACATTTGGAGAAAACACCATCTTGACAAGATACCATAGGAAGGCTCGTCACCATATTTTCCTTACATATATTTTGAACAGAGCGATAGTTTAAGTGACCAAATTGCTCATGCCAAAGTTTGCTCACATCATCATGATGAGCAAAAAAAACAGAGGGAAGACATGATGACCCAAAATTGTCAAACTTATACAACCTTGTGGAATCATCAGCAACGCCAGTAGCTAAAATATGTTTAGGATCTTTCAGGTCCTTGATTACAACATCATGAGGTGAGAATTCTACTATTTTCCCTTCACCTAAATGAGTTATCTGATAAACAAATAAAAGGTTGCATGACAAGGTAGGAACACATAGTACATCATTAAACTGACCATTATCTAGATGAATGGTTCCAGATCCTACAATAATAAGAGATATATCATCACCAACGTAAATATGTTTGGTGTTACAATCATTTAAAGAAGAAAACATGGATTTTTTTTTAGCCATGTGGTAAGAAGCTCCAGAATCAATGACCCACTCATGAGAAGGAGAAGAAGAAGATACATTTAATGCATAACCAGATCTTGATGCTTGACAACCACAAGCAGAAAGTGCCATGCCTGAAGATTAAGGTGAAGAGTGCTCCAAATTGATGTTGTGCTTCTTCATTGCTGCTTCTAAGGCTTCCATCTTCTTAAAACATTTGGACTCTATATGGCCATCCTAATTGCAAAATTTGCAATGTCTATCTGTCTTCTTCCCTTTTTTTTTTTTTTTTGCCTTATTATTTTGGTGATTTGATTTTTCAGTTTGCTGCTGAAATTGCTTAGGGCCCTTGTTTGGTTTAGGACCATATTTTTTAGGATACTGCTTCTTGGGATTCTTTTGATATGGTTTTTGTTGGGCTGCTAAGGCTTTCTTAGAAGCATTTCCAGTAGTGATAAGACCAAGGTGTAAAATTTTTTCTTGTTCTATTACCAAAGAATCACAAAAAGCATCAAAAGAGGGATTCTTGTAGGTGGTTTCTGAAGAAATGATGGCTTCTCTGGTGGAATGGAAGGTGGAAACAAATACAGAGTATGTAGGACCAAGCTTAGCAAGAATGCAAGATATGAGGCTACCATCATCCTTTTTGATCTTACAACCTTCTAAAAGAATTCATAGGGTCTTAAATTTGGACAAAAGATTTTCAATGGAGGAGAAATTATTGGGGTCCAAAGTAAGCAACTCATTTTCAAGCTGGTGGGATCGGATTTGATTTTGAATGCCAAAAACAGTTTTATCTTTTCCAGGGCCTCATCAGGGGTGTCAATGTCAAGGATATGAAATCGAAGATCTTGAGCAATGGACATTCCTATCAACCCTTGTGCTTGATCTTGTTTATTTTCCCATTTAGCAGCTTTATCATCATCGGAAGGTTTAGTTTCTTTTCCTGTGGGTATTCTATAAAGCCCTTTACTTCTAAGTATATCTACCATGTGAGGTAGCCATTGGAAATAATTGGTGATGTTAAGAATAACTATACATGCACTTTCCATTTTAAAAAAAAAACCTGAAGCTGAGAGAAGCTGAAACTAACTACTCCAATGGAAAGATCTCAAAAAATTAGGTCGTTTAAAAAAAACAACTTATGGATGAAGAAGTTATGCCTTTTTGAAAAATCTGAGTTGTAGATGCCGAATAGTTACGGGAACGTGATGAAGTGCAGCTTTTTAAAAAAAATTCCACCCCTTTGAACAAAAACTTTTTACAAAAGAAGCTTGAGAAGGAGACTTGAACCCAATACCTCTATTCTCATAAACTAACCCCTCACCAAGTGATATAGTAAAAGGATCACATTATTGTATGAAAGGAGGAAGGGGGTTTTATTTATTTATTTATATTTATTTTTTACTCTTCGGTGTGTGTGTCTTTTCCTGCACACAAAAAAAACACAAAAACAGAGCCACAAAAAAAAAAATGCAAAGCCTTACGGCAGAATGTTAGATTTTCAGTTAGTCTTACCGGCAACTATCACTTCACTATTTTTGATTTCCTTAGATCGCACAAAGACGCCGGGAAAGAGCATACGTAGCAAAAAAAATCCCTTTTCCCTGTTTCTGATTTACCGAGATCGCACGGAGCACACAACCAAGAGCATACACAGAGAAGAGGGTATAGATCCGACAAATAAATAAAACCTTAATACCCAAAATAAACAGAGAAAAAAAGGAAAAAAAAACCACTCGAAATAAGAAGAACTATTAACAAATATAACTGCAAAATAGATGCTTTATACCTTCAGATCTAAACTGACATAATTTTGGCAGCCGAAAACCTTTTTGCATGAAACGAAAGGTGTTCCTCACTGTAACAAATTCTCTAGACACAACCGAGCAGTTATCCAAGCCCAAAAATGTTTAGAAATAGTAGATCTACAAAATGGCATTCGCATGCAGTCAAACCGACTTCAGATTTTGATCAACAATAGACAAGGGCCTCAAAATAGCTTTGATACCATGTAGGAATTTATAGGGTAAGTTTCGTAGATCAAGAACCAAAGGTCACCGCTCACAAACAAATCATGAATCATTACACCAATATAATCACGTGGTTAAAACCCTCAAAGAGGGAAACAGTCCACGCCTTGAGCCAACGCGGCCACTTCAGGGAATTTATTAATATAAAAAGAAAAGTTACATATGTTTCTCTCATAAACAGTTACCGGAAAAATGACCCTCCATGCTATTTAAATAGATATCATGGACCAATCGGGTGTTAAGCCACGGATCAAGTGTCGTTAATACCGAGGTGAGAGATAACCGTTAGATCACTACAAATCGTGACCGTCGAATTATAAGTTACAAATGTACATGGTAAAGAAACACACTTTATCTAACTCTACACTAGAATAAGTTATTCTTAAATATTTCCTATGTGTCGGAATATCCTAACAAATAAGCTATATGGAACTGGAGGGCAATTAAGAATCCTCCAATCAGAACTTGCAGAAGAAAACTTAAAGATAAAGAATGCAAACAGAAATAGGGTGCCAAGACAGCATATCCTACTCTAAAACTTCTATTCTTTTATCAGAGAAATGTGGACAGAATGGAAAACATAAGAAAAAAAATGACAAATGAGGAAAACTTCACCATTAACATAGCTCAAGAATCTTGTGAAAGTGCTTGTATTATTGATGATCAAACCAGTTACATTACTCCATGTACAATAGCTCTCTGCAACTTAGAGTTGTCTCAAATCCAGCCTAGCAACCCTCAACTAGCTCAGTAGTAGAAATCAATCCAATAACCACCAACTAACCAACACTAAAAATGAAACTCATATGCAGTATTTATCTGTAAAATGAGGAGGTGGTGCTAAGCTAGGGTTTGGAATGTCATTTATTACAGAGTTAGTTATTTTTTACCTTTGAGACCATGCAAGGCCCAAGGAAAAAATATCTGAAGGTGTTTCTCTGAAATAATAACTCCTAACTTAACTTCTGAGTTAATTTCTGTAAAATGTTTGACTTTAAGGATTTTTGCAACAACTTTACAATAGATGTTGGTAGATGAAGAATATATTTGACTGTGTGTAATAACTATTTGATATTTTATTGAAAGAAAACATGTTGTAGGTGTAAAAATATCCTTTGAAGAAGTAACTGGTGTAGGTGTAGTCATTCGAATGTGTTTCTGGGCTTAATCTGCCTCTGATTTATCTTTAAACCCTGTATTTGGCCTTTAAACTCCGATTTAACCTTTATCTGTCTGTTTCACTGCCTTTTCCCTTTATTTTGCTTTATGGCTAATTTCTTTTGATTAAAATTTATTATTTTTTTCTTTCCTCTTTCTGTCTTTATTACCTTTAATTTTTCTTGATGACTAATCTTCATGATTTGTGCTTGATCTCTATTTAGCCTTTAATCCTTATGACCTTCATTTCTTCACAATAGCCCTTTGACTGTATTTCTTCACTGTGTCTTTGTTCCTTTGTTTTCCTTCTTCATAGGTATGCATTTCTTCTGTGCTAGAGGGTTAAGTATCCATCGATGATCATGTTTCATCAATGATTGAGCTTAATATAGGGCCTATGGTCCCTTTAAATTCAAATCAAACCTCTAGATCATCACCCAGATGTTTATTCAGGAATTTTTGGACCATTAAAATGCTTTTTAGGCATTCCGCCATTAATCCTGCACACAAAAACAAACAATTAGCTCTAAAAACCATGCGGAGAGGGTTTATTGCGTTTTTCAGGGGTTTTCGGGCTGTCAGAGGGCGGAGAACGGCATTGTGGGCTTGGCCCGTAGACAAAAATAGCAGGAAGCTTGAAATGCGATGAGGTTATTTTAATTATGGCGTGAAGGGATAAGTGGTTTTCAGAAAATCGGGAGCAGTTTTCGCACAGTGGAGGAGGCAGTAACGGTTTTCAAGGTGGGCATGTGATACGATACAATGATTGCCGCATGGCAAGGCAAAACTGCCAATTTTTCAATGTTTGAAAACATTAACCCTGACGCTATTTGATTTTTGATATGCAGTGTGGGTCGTCAGATCTCTAAGGTAGAGATCGACGGTGTAGAACGTTTTAGGAGGGGGCCTAGGGAAGGACGACGTGGTAGGGATTTTGTCATTTAGCGTGGGGTTCAAAACATATGTGGGATTTGTTTGTAATAAGTTCGGGGGCTATGAAATGAGCAGGGTAAAGGTTATATGAGCGTGAGGGCTTTAAGTGCATGCAGGTGAGTGCTTAAGGGGAAAGGGGCTTAGGGTGAAGAGAATAGAGTGGTGTTAGGGTCATGTGAGCATGAGGGTTTTAAGGTTTAGGGTGCGGGGGATTAAGACCTTTAAAGGGTTAGTTTAGAACAAAAATTTGGGTTTATAAACAAATGAAACGAAGATTTATTTATAAAAAGGTGGGGTCCCTACAGTTTTAATTTTTAGACATAAAATAATGTAAAAAAACAGTTTTTACATTGTTTTATTGCATATAAGGAAAAAATGATAAAAGGAGGGTTTTTATGAAGGTTTTTGAAGGGAAAAATGGGTTTTGAGAGGGGGAATGAGTGACTGAGAGTGTGAGTAGGGAGGGAGAGTGAAAATGAGATAAACAAGCCCATGGTGAGTCTTTTTAGAGCAGTAAGGTGAATTGAGAAGGCAGAGATGAAAAGTAGTGAAATAGGTTCATTTAGGATAATGAAGGCACTAAGATTTCTAAATATAGCTAATAGGACAATAATGCTATCTTTAGGCGCTTGTAGAAAATCCACAGTCACCTAGTGAATTCTCTAAAATACAAGAGGATAACACTACTATGGGCTTGAGAATGTCAGTATCTATCAATTCCTTCAACCCGTTGTGATTTGAAAATGAAAGCTAGTTATTGTTCTGCTAGTTTCATTTCAGATATAAAATTTTCTTTGCTTTGTTTTACTTATCCTTCATGAGTTTGTTTATGAGCATGTGATTGGCAAACAATGTAATTAATGAAATTATGAGTTTGTCATAATCTTAAAAAGCATAATTTTAAATGACATAATAGAAGAAATATTAAACACATCAAACACACATAACAGAGCTTAACACAAATAATTTTGATAAAGGAGTTCACCCCTCCTGGGTTACATCTCCTTGGTCCAGCTTCATAGTGTGACCTTTGTATTATCTTCAAGTGTGCTCAAATTGTTGTTACAAGCTTCAAAACCTCTTGGAACCTCTTCCAATGAGTTGAAAACATCACAATCTCCCAAAAATGACTATTTTTTTGCTGAATTTGGACCCTGGATGCTCTAGAAATGACCCCAACACCTAGTGGCCTTGACCTTAAAAAATATTAAAATGCACTAAAACACATGTAGATGACCTTTTCTAGCTCTGCAACGTGCTTCATGGAGTTTCCAGCATGCCAATTAGCCTAGAATGACTTTTACTGAGCTCAATTTGGTCGAAAATTGAGTAAGTTATGACCAAAACCAATTTTCCCCAATTTCTCCTCCAAAACTGAAGAAACTGCCAGTTAATTTTCTAACTTTGGCATTCCCGCCAAAATTGATGTGACCTTCGAATTTTCTGCTAACTTAATCGTGAATATTAATTAGCTCTAATCAGTATTTTCGGGCGGGTAAACCATGCTTAATGGTTAAGCGCGTATTAAGTGTTAATGTTAGTTTAACGTGCGTTAACCATGTTTTAAATTAATTAACAAGCAATTAGATATCCTTCTATTTTTCTAATATGGCTCTTAGTCTTCGGGCTTGGCCACATGGGGAGGAAGCTAGCCCCCTCCAACCCCCAAAATTTCGGTGTTGAAACTTTAAATTTATGCAGAGAAATAATGGTGTAAGAAACACCTCGGAGAAGAGATGGTATGGTGGGCGGTTTGCAGGCGGGAGGTCAAGGATTCGACCCCCACTCTGCCTCATAAATTTTTCTCCATTAAATTTAATGACTCCTCCACTACTTTGATGGTTCGCCTCCAAATTGACCTTTTCCACCTGTTATCTAATATCTCCTCCAAACTTAGTCAAGGCCTCCAATGAGTGGGTTTGTAAACTATATATATATATATAGATAATACCAAATTCCTAATGTCAATGTGACCCAAAATTCGACCTCATAGGTTAGGATATGGCCCACCATAGAGGACATGTGGCGCCCTATTGGTGGGTTGTTCTCCAACCTTAAAAAAAATTCAAATTCCAACTTAGGAGAAATATTGAAGGTCATTGGACAATTTCTCTCTTCACTTAACCGATATAGAAAATATGAAGATGACACTTGTCACAGTTCCATTGGTTGCAATTTGTAGAATATTCCCTGCAATGCCTGCCACATCATCACTGTACCTATTTTGCTAATTTTTTGCATGTTTTTGAAAATTAACAACAGACGATAACTCAGTCCTACGAACTCGGATTTTGATGAAACGAGTTGCGCCGAAATCCTGGAGACGAACTCTATATAGTCGTTTAGGTTCAAAGAAATTTCAAGCACTTTGAATTTTTAGCTAATTATAGGCCCTGATCCAAATTCTGATCACACCTTCCCACTGACGAGCTTTTGGGCCCACAAAATCTGATAATTATCTTCTTTAGCTTCAACACTCTTCTGCTTTCAAGTTATATCAACTGATTTTACTTGAAATTATCTTGACATGCCTTGCATCGCAATTGGCTATGCCTCTCAACCACTATTCTATGATTGTTGTTGAACCACTTCAATATTGTTCACTTTTGTTGACTGATACATACCCTACTGTACCAAATAGATCTCTATGTGCTTGGAAAAATATTAGCCTTCCCACTGAGAATGAATTCCTTCTTGCAACAAATGCATACAAGCTTCATCTTGGAAATCCTCTTATCCAAATTAAACTTGCAATATGAGTGAACTCTTTGTGTCAACACAAGAAACCAGCTTGTTCTACAATGGCTACAAAACACTTTGCATCTTGTCCAATTCTCACTGAATGGACATGAAACTTCCTACAACATCTTGTCACAAGAACACAATCAATCTTGAAAATAAAACATTATGCAAGAATTAAAATAACAAACACCTCATTTTTTCTCCTTCAAAGCAATGATTGTCACCTATTGTAACATCAAGTACATGGAAATATTCTTTCACATTGGTATATCCAATATCGACCCACAATCGAAAAACACCATCGAATAAAACATAATTCGATCAACATAATCGACAAACATAGTCGACAAAAAGCATGTGACATCAACAACACAAGTTGACATGAAATGTGCAACACAATCGACATAAATCAATATGAAATGTGTGCGAGAGTATCAACACTAGTCGATAAACATATGTACAACACAATCGACATAAATCAATATGAAATTTGTGCGACAGTATCAACACCAGTCGATAAACATATGTACAACATAATCAACATAAATCGATATGAAATGTGTGTGATACAATTGACACAAGTCGATAAACATATGTATAACATAATCGACATAAATCGATATGAAATGTGTGCGACACAATCGACACAATCGATAAACATATGTGCAGTACAATCGACACAAGTCGACATTTAAAGATACATATTGACAACACTCATGCATGTATCTATTTACAATGAACTTATCACAAGTCCTCTATTTAAACATACAAAATCTCATGCATATGTACACTCTTCAACTCTCTCTTTCAAGTACAAATAAGTACAAAAACCCAAAAAATATGAGTGATCATAAGAGTTGAACTAAATGATAAATTGTTGCAACATAAATGAGTGACATACCCATCTTTTACACCATCTTGGTGAATTTTAGCAACAAATAAAATGCCTTCAACCGAACAACATTCGCATGCAATATTGCATCATAGAAGTTGTGATAATATGCTACAACTTGTCATACTTTCAACAGAAAATTTATGCATACATAAGGCTGAAATTTGCATCTATGTACAAAGTAAATGCATGCCTTACTTGGTCAAGAAATTGAACCATTTCTTACCAAACCACTTCAATGGTGATTTCTCCTGCTGAACATCCTCTTCTTGTGAATCATATTGACTCACATTGATGATGGAATCTCCTATTCCATTTTCACCAGTCTTTTTCTCCACTTGCTTCAAATTCTTTGGATGAGTTGTTGGATGCAGTGTCCAACATTGGGCAATGAGATGTCCCTTCTTCTGACAATGAGTGAAAATATTTTTCACCTTCTGTTCAAGTCACATTTTCTTTGACTATTTCCTGTATGCCATCATTCTATTCTGGCATCTTGAAATTTATGGTTATAGAAACCACAATATGAACGACAACTTTTTCTTCCATTCATGCATGCAGATTTTTCATGCTTAACATAATCATAAACAACATAATTATAGGAAGAATTATACCTTGAATGTTACTTTGAATGTCCATATTTATCACCTTCTTGAGAATATGAACTTGAAGAGGTTCCAACTCTCTTTTTAATACCAACAATGATGTACATGTCCTTAGAGTTGTCACAACTCTATTGTTCACCATAAGCTACATGTCTACAAGCATCTTGCTGCAACATGGGTTTCAAACAATTGCATTCATCTTGATTGCAAAATTTACATGTTTGAGGGTTTGAACCTACAAAAAAAGTCCTTCTTGGAACTATTTCAAGTGCCTTCATGGCTTTAGAACTTTCTCCATAAAGTTTTCCATAGCCAAGACCCTAATACTTAGGCCTTTCCTCAACCACAATTGGCTCAACTATGCCTTGTGCATGTTTGCCTAATCCTTTAGCTTGATAGCCCATTTTTATCATCAATTTGGACCCTATTCCTCTAGTGTGTTTCTAAAATGAACCTACACATTTATCTTGAGAGGAAATTTAAGAAAAAATTTCATTATTTACCTCTTCTTCAAGCACATGCTTGGTTAAGGATTCTTTGGCATCATGGAGTTGAATCTCCATCTTGTTAGCCATCCATAATTTTGACATATTCAAATGATGACTTAAAAAGGTCTTTTAGCCTTCAAGAAAAAAATTTCAAGCAATCTGTGAGTTCTTAAAGTCTTTCTATGCCCCTTATCCTTCAAAAGGTCTACCCCTTTGATATTTTCACTCAAAATTCTCAAAGAAGCCCCGCCGTTTGAAGAAAGACTGTTTCAAACTCATTTTCCATTATTTTCCTTTTGAAAATTCATCATTTATCCCTCACTTCATCAAAAATCCCCTTTAAACCTGATAAAATTCCTTTATTCTAGTTTAAAACCCATCTTATATCCTATTAGAACCTCCAAAAACCCTTCAAAAACCTCCATTTTCAGCCTAAAACCTTCATTTTAGTATTTAGGCCCTAAGCACCTTTCGGCTTAAGCCATAGCCCCTTTTCCGTCTTATGACCCAGTCACTGTGACCAAGTGCTAAGCCCATCAGCAATTGGGGCTTCGCTCTTCCCTATTCCCACTTCCCATTTTTCCTTTTCCGCTGATGGCCGATTCCCCGATTTAGTCTTCACCGTTGATCTCTTCTGATCTAATGGCCATCACTCATTTACCATTTTTCCCTATCCTTCCACCTTCCATAGATAGGCATTCTCTGATCCAATCCTAACCATTGAATCCACAAGAACCAACGGTCATCGTCTCGCCGCCCCCACCATCCATCAGCACTTCGCATTTCGATCCATCCAATTTCCTCACTCCCAAACTCTTTTTCCGCCGATGGCCGATCTTCCGAATTAATCCCAACCGTCGATCTGCTCCCAGATCTGAAAGAGATCATGGAAGATGTTGGAAGAAAATTAGATATCATGGCACAACAAGCTAGTTCATGCTTTATGGGCAAACAGATTAACAACAAAGAAATCAATTGGAATGTCTCACTACCAGCTAATCTATGGAACAGATGTAATATTTCCGACCATTTTAGGAGTGTCAGTCATGAAGTTGGTCCAAGAAATAAAATCTAAAGAAGATGGCATGATGAGAAGGATAAATCAGACCATACATCTCCAACAAACCAGAGAGGAATTTTACAACAAGGCGCAGAAAGTACAAGAAAGCATCAAGAAGTTGTTTGATAAGAGAACAAAAACAGATAATTTCAAAATTGGTGACAAGGTGTTAAAATGAGATTCTAGAAGAGAAGATAAGGGCAAGCATGGAAAGTCTGATAATTTATGGAGAGACCCTTACCTTATTTAGTATTCTATTGGGAACAATGCATTTTTTCTGTAAGAAATGGATGGAACAGACCTTTTTGGAGGTCCTGTCAATGGCAGGATGCTCAAGCATTATTTTTGCCAAAAATGTCAGTTTTTCATTCACCACTGTAAATACCATTACTTTATTTTGTTTTTGAAGGAAAGAAAAAATGAAAAAATACAAAAACTATAGAAAAGATAAAAAGAGGGAATATTTAAAGGAAGAAAGGTACAACTCCATGCCAAAAGAGAGAAAATCTGAATATGTGCAAGCTTAAATGCCACTACTTTGAAGAAGCATTGTTATTTACTCATACATCTTAATCATGACTAGATAAATTCCAATTTTCTACTGATAGGTTAGTGAAGAATATTTTTCAAACTGATTAATCTTGGCTTATTAGTAGATTAGATTAGGATAGAAAAGAATGGTTCAAACATGCTCAAAATCTGAACCAAAGAATCAAAATAAAATATGGCTCTAACAAGATCAAAACCTGAGCCAAAGAAATGAAAAATAATGGTTCTAACACGCTGAAAACTTGAACCAGAAAAAGAAGAAGAAGACAACTCAAATAGATCAAAATCAAAACTGAAAAAGAAAGGAAGGACTCTCATTGTTTTCATATCTTAAGCCTTCCAAGTTTTGTTTTACTTTTCTGCAAATAAAGGTCTATGTGCAGTTTTTTTTTTATGCCATAGCCATCACAACAAATCAGATAGCTTAATCCTGGTTTGACTGTGTTTTCAATTTTAGTTTTAGAATATAGTGAATGTAGATCTGTCAGACAGTTTAATCTTGGCAGATAGTAGATTAGGTAGAGAATTTTTGAGTCCAAATATTTAATCTAGACTCATGGAAGTTATAAGGGTGGATTTATATTATTTTTCTTGCTTTCAATAAAAGAATAAAATGTTGATGTCAAAGGGTTTGCAACTCCAAGTGCACCTTGCTGAAGAAAAAATGTTAGGAAAGTAGGTTGTGTAGGTAGTTTTTTGGGAGAAATTGATTTGTTATGATGTAATGTTGATCATCTTTTCAAGCAACATGATCAAAGAGGAAAGAGGATTGTCAAAGTGTAGGACATTGATCTACATTCCAAAGATAAATTTCTAAGGTTCTTGACACCTCCAAGGAGCTGCCATCCCTAAGTGGAGCCACTGTTAGCCATCCATAATTTTCACATATTCAAATGATGGCTAAAACAAGTATTTTAGTCTTCAAGAAACAAATTTCAAGTAATTTGTGAGTTCTTGAAGTCTTGCTATGCCCCTTATCCTTCAAAAGGTCTGCCCCTTTGATATTTTCACTCAAAATTCTCAAAGAAGCCCTATTGTTTGAAGAAAGACTGTTTCAAACTCATTTTCCATTATTTTCCTTCTGAAAATTCATCATTTATCCCTCATTTCATAAAAAATCCCCTTTAAACCTGATGAAATCCCTTTATTATGGTTTTAAACCCTTCTTATATCCTATCGAAACCTCCAAAAACCCTTCAAAAACCTCCATTTTTAGCCTAAAACCTTCATTTTAGTATTTAGGCCTTAAGCACCTTTTGGATTAAGCCCTAGCCCCTTTTCCGTCTTATGACCCAATTGTTGTGATCGAGCGCTAAGCCCATCGGCAATCGGGGCTTCGCTCTTCCCTATTCCCACTTCCCATTTTTCATTTTCCACTGATGGCCGATTTCCCAATTTAGTCTTCACCGTTGATCTCTTCCAATCTAATGGCCATCACACATTTACCGTTTTTCCCTATCCTCCTGCCTTCCACTGATAGGCGTTCTCCGATCCAATCCTAACCGCTGAATCCACAAAAACCAATGGTCATCGTCTCGCCGCCCCCACCATCCATCGGCACTTCGCATTTCGCTCCATCCAATTTCCTCACTCCCAAACTCTTTTTCCACTGATGGCCGATCCTCCAATTTAATCCCAACCATCAATTTTCTCCTAGATTCGACGACTCCCACTATTTCCTCCTTTACCCCACACATCGTTGTTCCCTCGATTAGAGAGGTCCCGATTCAATCTGGACCGTTCATCTCCCAGATCCGACGACTATCGCAATTTCGCCCTTTCCTAAAGTTTCATGTCCCATTTATTTTCCTCGCCCATGCGCTTTCCCGCTTTAATCTCCACCATTGATCTCTTTTTCGATCTAACAGTCCTCGCTTCTTCGGTACATCACACATCACCACTCCCCCTGCCCACCCCTCCTCTCATGTTTTCGACCGCCGATATTTCCCCTGTGGGTGCTATCCATCTCACAAATTCAAAACATCCGTGCCCCCACAGTTGACCTTTTCATCCACTAAGATCTTCATCCAACTGTCCATATTCACTACAGAGGCACCCAACATGCAAACCCCTCCGTACTCTCCATCCCCCCGCGTTTGATCTCCACTGTCGATCTAATCTAGATCGGACGGTTCTCACTCCATCGGGTCTTCACTTTTTCCCGACCCCTCATCCACCATTCTAAATCTCCACTTTGATCTGGACCATCCATTCCTTCAGATCTAATAGCCCCCACCAAACCCCACCATATAAACCCACTGATAGCCATCCACTACCAGACGAATTTGCTTACATCATCATTGGTTCCCACCATCCATTTGACCGCACATCTCACCTTATGTCATGCTAAATCTCCACCGTCGATCAAATTCGATCAGATGATCCTCGCTTCTTCACTTGCCCCCCATTGTCCCTCTTAACTCATCATATACCAATCCTCCAGCCAGATCTCGACCGTTGATCCTCACGATCCAACGGCTCTCACTCCTCTTCACATTCAATTCACCAAGAAGCATGATCGTGCTATTTCAACATGAAATAGGCGGTTTTCATAAGGACACGTGTCAACCTCCGGAGTTTATCACGTTCCTCCAGCCCAATACCGCCTACCACTTTAGTCCTGCGAAAATACCGTCTCCAGTATTCCCAAAACTGCCAATCCTGTTCTTCGCGCTCGACACAGATTCAAGCCCTGGTATCTGCAGTTCCACCATTAGCCTATTTTCGCTGCATTCACCCTTCTCCTCACTGCTCCTCCGCCCACACTCGAGCCTTGTAAAGTAGCTTAACCAACAACGCAGATTTTCTTTAACAGGTTTTATGGTTTTGCAAGTTTTCAATGGCGCTTTTGAGCCACAAAGGTTCCCACAGTCACGAAAATGGTGACGAAAGGCCGAGGATGACGATCCCAAGCCTAATATGTGCAGAAAAGGGACAAAAGGGGTTATAATCAAGGTTTTGACTAATGAATCATGATCATTGGCCTCTGTAATCAAACCCTCAAAGCAGCCACCTGTACGAGAAGCAAAATCAATGAAAGAGTATCAGAAAATAGAGATTATAGAAAGGACGAAGCAGAGAAGATAAACACAGCATGAAGATAAAATATAAATCAGTCATCTAGGACAAATCACAAGACAGAAGGCCCCGTGCAAGTCAGATAAAAGCAGTTAATTCAGTTAGAATGTCTGACCGCCACCATGATCTGCATTTTACCTACCAAGGACAAAACCAGCAGTTACTACAAACAGAGACATTTCAATTTTCAGAGTAGTTATTGTGAAAGTATGGGAAAGCCTCAAAGGCAACTCTTTCAGTTAAATTGTCCCAGAAGCCTAAACAGAACTACTACAGTCAGAAGACATCTCCAAAAGAACACACGTTGGAGTTATTACCAGCCTGCTAGATATGCCTCAAAGACAGAAAAAACTATTAAAATGGTCCAAGCAGTTAATGTAAAATTGATTAAACAGAGTGGAGCATTCGAAAGGACCCCTACTCTGTATTAATTGATCCATTGAGACCATTTACTCCAATTCTCTTCCTCATTCACTTATAAGTACTCATTGAAGATTCATTGTAAAGGGTTGGAAAATTGTTAATTATCGAACTGTTATTGAGTAAGAGTTGTTGAGTAGTTGTAATATAGTAGGCTGGGAAGAGAAGTATTGGACTGTAGAAAGACATTGGACTCAAGTATGTAACTGGTCTTGGACATCAAATACACAAGCAGATTCACTGGATCCTGATCTAAATCATTGGTGATGTTTTTCCTTATTGTCACTGTTACTTCTTATGTTTTTCACTTTGTTCATATTCTCTGATAAAGAGCAGGAAATATAGATTAGGATTTACTTCTAAGGTACCCTAATTCTTACTGATAAGCTTTATCTTTATGTTTTCTTCTAAATGTGTGTTTGATAATGAATCAATAGAGTATAACCAGTCAAGGAATGTTGGTGAGCCCATGTCTTGCATTGTAGAACTTGAGATTTTGTTCTTGAATGTTCTTGAAAGGTTTGCTAAGTAGAGTTGAACTAGGGAAGTCTATGGTTAGCCCTATCCTCTAGTTTATTCTCCAACAACTAGCTTTGAAAAGTTCCCTTGAGTGTATGCCGAAAGTAGGACAGGTTCAAATTCATTACTTGATCTTAGGCTACTCTTTATGTTTATCTTAAATGTTTTCTACTTTCTGAAGGTAGTCAAGAGGATTACTGGATTTTTGTCTTAAAATTTGGCTTTAGTAGGAGTATTGACCAAAGAAGTCTATGGTTTTCCCTGTCCTTTGGCTTGCTTTAAAACAGTCACTTTAAAAGGTTTTTCTTGTGTAGTGAAGTTAGTTTTCTTAATCGAATATAACTTTGCTTCTTTCACAAAATTTCTTACTGTTTCATACCACAAACTCAACTTAAAAATATCTTCTGATATATATGACTTTCCCTATGAAAAGCCTTGAATAGTTGTTATGCAAGTAAACCTTTTATGACTCCATAGCCCAATGGATTGACACTTTTTCTTAAACTATCTTCCCATGCTGAAATATCCTTCATTTTATTCCCTCCTTCACACTTCACATGACCTTCTCAGTTAATGATCCCCAACCAACAAACACAAAAATCCCTTGTGCTTCATAACTAGCCTAATATCATATCATAAGCCTTAAATTATATCATTCTAAACACATATCGAAAGATCCCTCTCTGAATTTAGGAGAGCTAGATCCTAGGATTCCAAAGTGGTTCTGATGTTGCCTTGTCATTTGGTATTCCAATCTGACAAATCACAGGAACACCAACATAATGGCGACTCCACTGGGAAATTATGAGTGAATTACATCTTATACATCATAATACCTCATATTACCCACAAACATCCTTATATTGGTAGTTAATTACTGATGGTAGACAGCAACCCACTTTAAAATATTCGAAATCATCCACCTGGCGACTCCACAACTCCTAAAAGACCAAAAGACTCCACTGGTGATCAGTAGGCCTATTGATTACCCCTGGTTTCAAAAATACTCCACTGGGACAACCCACACTACCACTGAAACATCATGCACACCCATGATTAGGAAGCTTCAAGGATTAAGTTTTCTTTGTCTAAGATTAGTTTGCCTCTAAAGATTGTCATATTGGGCTAAATTTCTCTTCTGTGGGTCTAAATATTAACATAATGGCTTTAAAAATAATTCATACCAGAGCCTATCCTGACCCAAATCCTCCTGAAATAGTTGATAATCCAGAAAGAATTCTTAGGAAGTCTCCTGTATCTAGGGATCCAACTATTTTCAAACCCATTCATAGAGCTAACTCCGTGCCTAAAGTCCTTACAACTCTATCAGATACCCAACTAGACTTACCCTTTTCAAGAATTTTACCAAGAACCAAATCAATTAGTGGTATAGATCAAATAGACTTTGAGCCTCCAAGTTCACCACAAAATAGTGGCCAACATATTAGCAGCAGAGAAACCCCTCCATCCACATCTCTTGATACTCATTTCATTCATAATTTTGGTTTCTCTCATCCCAAATATGCTCAACAAGTCTTGGCTGGTCCTAGCACTTCTTCCATCCATACATCTACTGTGAAAACCACTCCATTCCATCCTCTCCCTCTTGTCACAAAACCTCTGCCTGTAAACCCCCCATTTTTCCTTCCCATATACATCATGGCTGCATGGTATACTCCTCTAGTCCTTCCTTTACCCTTAGCTGCCTTGCCACAAGGTTATTCAACCACTATTCCTCTATATGATGTCAATAGTTCCATTTCTGATCCAAAACTTGTCGACAAAATGAATGATTACTTTGATAGGAATGAAATAGGTGATGAGACTGTTAAACTCAATTGTTTGCTCAGAGTTTAGGGGGAGAAGTAA
Source organism: Pinus albicaulis (assembly GCA_034641835.2). NCBI lineage: Eukaryota > Viridiplantae > Streptophyta > Pinopsida > Pinales > Pinaceae > Pinus > Pinus albicaulis. The sequence continues at coordinate 182,104 of JAXQQM020061304.1, forward strand.
GAAAATGGTTCAAAAGCTTAACCCCACAGAGCATCAAATATCTTCCTGCCTTTCTTCAACTATTTATGAACAAGTGGGAATTCAGGAAAAACCCTCTCCAAATTCTGTCAGAATATGAGAATATTAAAAGGAATCTAGGGGAAGGTGTATAGGAATACTGTGCTAGATACAATAGGGTGTACAATGCCATACCAGCTCATGTGAAACCTCCACAGGGCCTAGATTTAATGAAATTCCCTTATGGATTTGATCCTGAAATGGCCTACCATATGAGGGAAAATGAATACCTCACAATAGAAGATATGCAGCAAGGGGCAGTGATTATTGAGGCAATTTTGATTGCCAAAAGAGCTAGGATGAGGAACAAAAATAAAGTAACATATAGAGATGACGCTAAACCTTCCACATCTTACCCAAAGCTAGACAATATAACCAAAAATATGAAAATAATGATGGAAAGGATGATCATATATGAGAGGGCGTAATCAAGAGAAAATCAAATAGCCCCTCAAATCAAGAACCAATCTCAAAACCAAAACCAGAAATTTAGAAGAAACCCCCCTCAAATCAGACAAAGAGGTCTTGATCAACAAATCAGGCCTCCCTTTTAGGAAAATTATGTTAATGAATACGAGGGAAATGACATAAACATGTTGGGAGTAAATAGCGAGGATACTACCTTTTTCACAGAGAATGATCAGGCTACGTATACACCCTATGATGATGAAAGCCCAGAATCTGAAGATTACAAACAAGGCTTTGAGAATGCCATCATGAAGGTTCATAAATAATATGACCTCAGGAGTAAAAAGAACCAAGAAACTCCCAAAGCGAAAACCTCTGAAACTGTTGTTAAAAACAAGTCTGAAAAAATTGCCAAAAATACAGCAGAAAGCAACAAAACAACAACTGAAATTCCTGATGAAAACAAAGGGAAAGGCACTCAAATCAATGAAAAACAAAGTGATGACCCTAGTTTCACTAGCACTTCAGCTAATGCCCTTGCCAAAACCATTTTAACTGTTTTACATAGTAAAAATCACAAGCTGATTTAGATGAAAGACCAGTGACTAACATAGTATAATTAAACCTTTCGAAAAACTAGACTCCTTTTAGTTTGGAGAATGAAATTTCTAAAATCAAAATCTTTGTTCCCCTCACTGATTTAGTCACCCAAGATGCATATAGATCTCAAGTTTTGAGGGCTTTTAATATAGGAGAAAACAATGACCTTGTCAACTTAAATGATGATCATCCAGAGCTTTTTTTTGGCCCAAAAATTGAAGGAAAATTCCAAGGAGTTTTCCCTCCTTTTTATGTCAGTTTGAATATCCATGAAATTTTTGTGCACAATGCTATGCATGATTCAGGGGCCTCACATAACCTCATGTCCAAAGTAATCATGGAAAGATTAGGCCTTGAGATAACCAGAACGCATAAAGATTTGTACTCCTTTGACTCTAGTAGAGTAAAATGCTTAGGTCTAATCAAAGACCTTTGTGTGAACTTGACACAAATCCCAGCCAAATGCATGGTGATGGAAATTGTAGTGGCTGATGTGCCTCCCAAATATGGCATGCTTCTTTCAAGATCATGGGGTGCTAATATTCAAGGTACAATGCAAATGGATCTGACATATGCCACCATCCCTATTTTTAGTCAGCCTAGAAGGCTCTGCAGGGAATCACACATGAAATATATGGTGAGTAGTCTGAAAAAACTAGAAAACTCCCCTCTTTACTCTATACATATAGACCTAGACTCTTTCATTATTTAAAATGATGAATGCTTCGATGAGCTAGAACTAGAAGATGAAAAACCAACCAACATAGTGGCAAATATAGAAGAAGGGGAGGAGAATCACAACAAAAAATTTAAGAGTCATAAGTTGCAAAACATTCCTCAGCTTAGTGAAAATCATGAAAGGAAAGAAGAAAGGCCTAAACTCCATAAAACATTTGAGGAGCAAGACCAAAATAAACATGCTACAGAACCCAGAGAACTGCATAATGGCGATCAAGATAAACAAGACAAAGACGATAGGAGTGAAAACAACAATAAATATAAAGCCAGTCCTCTGTGGAGTATGATTTTTGACGGGTATTGTAATAAAGCTAGTGCAGGAGAAGGTGTATGGCTTCACAACATGGATACTAATCATGCTAAGAGCCATGCATACAAATTAAACTTTCAATGTACAAATAACATAGCGGAGTATGAAGCTCTCCTCTTAGGAATTCATTTACTAAAGAAATTAGGAGCCAAGAGGATAGATGTTCATGGAGATTCTGAACTGATAATTAGGCAAATAAATGGAGAATACACCGCTAAACATCCCAGAATAAGAGCCTATAGAAATGATGCCCTGGAAATTCTCAAAACTTTTGAAGAATATGAAATTACCTTTGTTCCAAGAGACCAAAACATTCTTGCCAATGGTTTAGCATGTGCTACTAGTTCATGTCTAAGACCCTATGAAAACAAATAATACACAATCCAGGTAAAATATAGACCAATAGTCCTAGACAATGAAAAATATTGACAAGTATTTGAGGGAGATAAACAAATAGAAGACTTCCTGCAGTCCAGAAATGAGTTTGAAGTGCCAAATTTAGACTCAGGGTATGATGAAGACTCTCCTACTAAGGAAAAATATGTTGAAAATGAACCTCCTCTCACTGCAGAAATAAATATGTTAACCCAAGAGCTTGAACATCAAATAGAAGACTACATGGGTTTAGAATAAGAAGATCTAGAAGTGTTGCAGAAGATGAAGGCTTACCTAAGGGAGTAGTGCCTCTAGAATATTTGTTTGACTGTAATGATGTTTCCAAAAATCCAAAAATAGAACCGACTGAAATTGAAGTAGAAGAATGCAATATAGGCAGTGACGATAAGCCTAAAATGATAAAATTATCCAAAACTCTGCCAGCTCACATTAAACTGAAATACCTTGAGCTCTTTAGAGAATTTTTTGATGTGTTTGCATGGAGCTATGAAGATTTAAAATCATATGATACAAAGACCATTCAGCATAAGACACCCCTCAAAGAAAAACAGAAGCCTTATAGACAAAAGTTGTGCAGAATAAACCCTTTCTGATTACCTCTGGATTAGAAAGAAATTAGGAAAATGTATGATGCTGGAATTATAGTCCCTGTGAGATAATATTAATGGGTATCTAATCTTGTCGCTGTTAGAAATAAAACAGGAGAAATAATGCTTTGTATAGACTTCAGAAACTTAAACAGAGCCTCATTAAAGGACAACTACCCATTTCCCAAAATGGATCATATCTTACAAAAGGTAGTAGGTTCTAAGAGGATTTCTTTGCTAGATGGTTTTTTAGGGTATAATCAGATATTGGTACTCCCTGATGATCAACTTAAAATAGCCTTTACTACTCCTTGGGGTACTTTCATGTATGTGAAAATGCCTTTTGGATTAATGAATGCTGATGCCACATTTCAAAGAGCCATGGATATTGCTTTCTCAGAAGAAATAGGATACTTCATTGTGATTTATTTAGATGACATCACAGTCTATTCCAAAATAGATGAAGAACACCTAATACACCTAAGTAAAATCTTTGAGAAATGCAGAAAGTTTGGTTTGTCTTTCAATCCCAAGAAAACATTATTTGGTCTCCAAGAAGGTAAACTTCTTGGACATATCATATCTAAAGAAGGGATAAAGATAGATCCAAAAGAATTGATGGTATATTGCAAATCAATCATCCTAGGAATATCAAGGAACTCCAGTATTTCATTGGAAAGATTAATTTCTTGATAATGTTCATACCCAACCTAGCTGAACTCCTTAGAATCATGAGAAATATGCTTAAGAGAGAGACAGGAGTTAAATGGACCTTAGAAGCAAAGAAATCTTTTGAACTGGTAAAACATGCACTTACCCAAGCACCAGTTCTTATTAGTTCGGATTTTTCAAAATACTTCTTCATTTTTTCATTTGCATCAGAACATACTATAGTTGTTGTCCTATTATAGAAGAATCCAAAGGGACAAGAGCAGCTAATTTCATTTTTCAGCAAGGCATTAAGAGATGCACCTCTGAAATATAATATAATGGAAAAATAGGCCTATGCTTTGGTGAAGGCCTTAAAGGACTTCAAAGTGTATATTTTACATTCTCACATTGTTGCATTCGTGCCTCATCCAGTGGTAAAGAATATTTTGTCACAAGATCCAGATGGAAAAAGAGGAAAATGGATTTTTGTGATATTGGAATATGACTTGGAGATTAAACCCCCGAAACTCATCAAAGGTCAAGGCCTAGAAAAACTAATGGACGAATCCAACTTTCAAGCACTTGTTATAAACATGTTAGATGCATTAGATGAATAGGAAGAGTTGGAAACTCCTCTTATTGAAGATCATTTTCTAAATTCATCTTGGTATGCTGATATTTCGTATGTGCTTCTCAATCTCAATACCCCTCCTGGTTTGTCTAAAAAAAAGGCAAGATTTTTAAAGTTCAAAGATGTTAACTACTGCATTTTAGATAAATGTTTATATTGGAAAAATGCTAGTGGATTATTGCTTAAATGTTTGCCTGAGAATGATGCAGACCGGATCAAGAACGAGTTTCATGAAGGAGAATGTGGAGGCCACCTCTATTGGAAAACTACTGCCAATAAAATCTTTAGATCTGGTTACTACTGGCCCACCCTCTTTCAAGATGTCCACAAAATGATAATTGCCTACCATAAGTGCCAAATTTTTTAGGGCAAAAGAAAGTTTCTTCCCTTACCCTTGCAACCAATAACTGTGGAAGCTCCTTTTCAACAATAGGGCCTAGAATTCATTGGGGAAATCCATCCTGCCTCATCTACCCAACATAGATGGATCCTCACAGCAACTGACTATTTTACCAAATGGATAGAATCCATCCCTTCTAGACAAGCCACAAACCTAGTTATCATAAAGTTCCTTGAAAATCATATCCTGTCTTGGTTTGGCTGTCCTAGGAAGATTATCACTGACAATGTTGCTGCTTTTGGATCTAAAAGGATGGTTGATTTCTGCCACAAATATCAAATTGTGTTGGGTCATTTCATGGCTTATTACCCTCAAGGTAATGGGCTAGCAGAGTCCTCAAACAAGAGTTTGATAAACATAATAAAGAAGATGTTGGAATAAAATCAGAGATCATGGCACAACAAGCTAGTTCATGCTTTATGGGAAAACAGATTAATAACAAATAAATCAATTGGAATGTCTCCCTACCAGCTAGTCTATGGAACAGATGAAATATTTCTGACCATTTTAGGAGTGCCAGTCAAGAATTTGGTCCAATAATTACAATCTGAAGAAGATAGCATGATGAGAAGGATAAATCAGACCATACATCTCCAGAAAACCAGAGAGGAAGTTTACAACAGGGTGCAGAAAGTACAAGAAAGCATCAAGACATTGTTTGATAAGAGAACAAAAATGGATAATTTCAAAATTGGTGACAAGGTGTTAGAATGGGATTCTAGAAGAGAAGATAAGGGAAAGCATGGAAAGTTTGATAATTTATGGAGAGGCCCTTACCTTTTTCAGTCTGCTATTGGGAACAATGCATTTTTTCTACAAGAGATGGATGGAATAGACCTTTTTGGAGGTCCTGTCAATGGTAGGATGCTCAAGCATTATTTTTTCTGAAAATCTCAGTTTTTCATTCACCACTGTAAATACCATTCCTTTATTTTGTTTTTGAAAGAAAGAAAAAATGAAAATATACAAAAAATATAGAAAAGAGAAAAAGAGGGCAGATTTAAAGGAAGAAAGGTACAGCCCCATGCCAAAAGAGAAATAAAATATGAAGATGTGCAAGCTTAAATGCCACCACTTTGAAGAAGCACTGTTATTTAGTCATACATCGTAATCATGACTAGATAAATTCCAATTTGCTGCTGATAGGTTAGTGAAGAAGATTTTCCAAACTGTTTAATCTTGGCTTATCAATAGATTAAATTAGGATAGAAAATAATGGTTCAAACATGCTCAAAATATAAACCAAATAATCAAAAGAAAAGATGGCTGTAACAAGCTCAAAACCTGAGCCAAAGAAATGAAAAAGAATGGTTCTAACACGTTGAAAACTTGAACCAGAAAAAGAAGAATAAGATAGCTCAAATAGATCAAAATCAGAACTGAAAAAGAAAGGAAGGACTCTCATTGTTTTCATATCTTAAGCCTTCCAAGTTTTGTTTTAATTTTCTGCAAATAAAGGTCTATGTGCAGTTTTTTTTTGATGCCATAGCCATCACAACAAATCAGACAGCTTAATCCTGGTTTGACTGTGTTTTCAGTTTCAATTTTAGAATATAGTGAATGCAGATATGTCAGATAGTTTAATCCTGGCAGATAGTAGATTAGGTAGAGAAATTTTGAGTCCAACTGTTTAATCTGGACTCATGGAAGTTATAAGGGTATATTTAGATTAGTTTTCTTGCTTTCAATAAAAGAATAAAATGTTGATGTAAAAGGGTTTTCAAGTCCAAGTGCACCCTGCTGAAGAAAAAATGTTAGGAAAGTAGGCTGTGTAGGTAGTTTTTTGGGAGAAATTGATTTGTTATGATGTAATGTTGATCATATTTTCAAGCAGCATGATCAAAGAAGAAAGAGGATTGTCAAAGTGCAGGACATCGATCTACATTCCAGAGATAAATTTTTGAGGTTCTTGACACCTCCAAGGAGCTGCCATCCCTAAGTGGAGCCATTGTTAGCCATCCATAATTTTGACATATACAAATGATGGCTAAAAAAAGTCTTTTAGCCTTCAAGAAACAAATTCCAAGCAATCTGTGAGTTCTTGAAGTCTTGCTATGCCCCTTATCCTTCAAAAGGTCTACCCCTTTAATATTTTCACTCAAAATTCTCAAAGAAGCCCTACTGTTTGAAGAAAGACTGTTTTAGACTCATTTTCCATTATTTTCCTTCTGAAAATTCATCATTTATTCATCATTTCATCAAAAATCCCCTTTAAACCTAACGAAATCCCTTTATTTTTGTTTAAAACCCCTCTTATATCTTATCTAAAGCTCCAAAACCCTTCAAAAACCTCCATTTTCAGCCTAAAACCTTCATTTTAGTATTTAGGCCTTAAGCACCTTTCGGCTTAAGCCCTAGCCCCTTTTTCGTCTTATGACCCAATCATTGTGACAGAGCACTAAGCCCATTGGTAATCGGGGCTTCGCTCTTCCCTATTCCCACTTCCCATTTTTCATTTTCCGCTGATGGATGATTCCCCGATTTAGTCTTCACCGTTGATCTCTTCTGATCTAATGGCCATCGCACATTTACCGTTTTTCCCTATCCTTTCGCCTTCCACTGATAGCCATTCTCTAATCTAATCCTAATCATTGAATCCACAAGAACCAATGGTCATTGTCTCGCCGCCCCCACCATCCATCGGCACTTTGCATTTCACTCCATCCAATTTCCTCACTCCCAAAATAGTTTTCCACCGATGGTTGATCCTCCAATTTAATCCCAACTGTCGATCTACTCCTAGATCCGATGGATCCCGCTATTACCTCCTTTACCCCACACATCGTTGTTCCCCCGATTTGCGAGTTCCCGATTCAATCTGGACCGTTCATCTCCCAGATCTGATGGCTATCGCACTTTCGCCCTTTCCTAAAGTTTCACATCCCATTTCTTTTCCCTGCCGATGCACTTTCCCGCTTTAATCTCCATCGTTCATCTTGTTTCTGATATAACAGTTCTCGCTTCTTCGGTGCATCTCACATCGTAACTCCCCCTGCCCACCTCTCCTCTCATGTTTTCGACCGTCGATATTTCCCCTGCGGGTGCTGTCCATCTCACAAATTCAAAACATCCGTGCCCCCACAGTCGACCTTTTCATCCACTAAGATCTTCATCCAATGGTCCATATTCACTGCAAAGGCACCCAGCCCTCAAACCCATCCGTACCCTCCATCCCCCCGCGTTTGATCTCCACTGTCGATCTAATCCAAATCAGACGATTCTCACTCCATCGGATCTTCTCTTTTTCCCGACCCCTCATCCACCATTCTAAATCTCCACTTTGATTTGGACCGTCCATTCCTTCAGATCTAATGGCCCCAACCAAACCCCACCATATAAACCCGCTGATAGCCATCCACTACCGGACGAATTTACTTACATCATCACTGGGTCCCACCATCCATTTGACCGCACGTCTCACCCGATGTCACGCTAAATCGCCACCGTCAATCAAATCCGATCGGATGATCCTTGCTTCTTCACTTTTCCCCCATTGTCCCTCTTAACTCATCATCTACCAATCCTCTGGCCAAATTTCGACCGTTGATCCTCACGATCCAACGGCTCTCACTCCTCTTCACGTTCAATTCACCAAGAATCATGATCGCGGTATTTCAACGTGAAATAGGAAGTTTTCATAAGGACACGTGTCAACCTCCGAAGCGTATCGCGTTCCTCCAGCCCAATACCACTTACCACTTTAGTCCCGCGTGAATACCGTCTCCAGTATTCCCAAAACTGCCAATCCTATTCTTCGCGATCGATGTAGATTCAAGCCCTGGTATCTGCAGTTTCGCCATTAGCCTATTTTCACTACATTCACCCTTCTCCTCACTACTCCTCCGCCCACACCCGAGCCTTCTGAAGTAGCTTAAACAACAACGCAGGTTTTCTTTAACAGGTTTTATGGTTTTGCAGGTTTTCAATGGCGATTTTGAGCCACAAAGGTTCCCACAGTCACGAAATGGTGACGAAAGGCCGAGGATGATGATTCCAGGCCTAATACGTTCAGAAAAGGGACAAAAGGGGTTATAATCAAGGTTTTTACTAATGAATCATGATCATTTTCCTCTGTAATCAAACCCTCCAAGCAGCCACCTGTACGAGAAGCAAAATCAATGAAAGAGTATCAGAAAAAAGATATTATAGAAAGGACGAAGCAGAGAAGATAAACACAGTAGGAAGATAAAATATAAATCAGTCAGCCATGACAAATCACAAGACAGAAGGCCTCGTGAAAGTCAAATCAAAGCAGTTAATTGAGTCAGAATGTCTGACTGCCACGATGATCTGCATTTTACCTACCAAGGACAAAACCAACAATTACTACAAACAGAGACATTTAAATTGTCAGAGTAGTTATTGTGAAAGTATGGGAAAGCCTCAAAGGCCACTCTTTCACTTAACTTGTCCCAGAAGCCTAAACAGAACTACTGTAGTCAGAAGACATCTCCAAAAGAACAAACGTTGGAGTTATTACCAGCATGCTAGATATGCCTCAAAGACAGAAAAAACTACTAAAATGGCCCAAGCAGTTAATGTAATCTTTATTAAACAGAGTGGAGCATTCGAAAGGACCCCTAATCTGTCTTAATCGATCAATTGAGACCATTTACTCCACTTCTCTTCCTCATTCACCTATAAGTACTCATTGAAGATTCATTGTAAAGGGTTGGAAAATTGTTAATTGTTGAACTGTTATTGAGTAAGAGTTGCTAAGTAGTTGTAATATAGTAGGCTGGGAAGAGAATTATTGGACTGTACAAATTCATTGGACTCGAGTATGTAACTGGTCTTGGACATCAAATAGACAAGCAGATTCACTAGATCCTGATCTAAATCATTGGTGATGTTTTTCCTTATTGTCACTGTTGCTTCTTATGTTTTTCACTTTGTTCATATTCTCTGATAAAGAGCAGGAAATATTGATTAGGATTTACTTATAAAGTACCATAATTCTGACTGATAAGCTTTATCTTTATGTTTTCTTCTCAATGTGTGTTTGAGAATGAATCAATAGAGTATAACCAATCAAGGAATGTTGGTGAGCCCATGTCTTGTAGTGTAGAACTTGAGATTATGTTCTTGAATGTTCTTGAAAGGTTTGCTAAGTAGAGTTGAACTATGGAAGTCTATAATTAGCCATATCCTCTAGTTTCTTCTCCAATAGCTAGCTTTGAAAAGTTCCCTTGAGTGTATGCTGAAAGCAGGATAGGTTCAAAGTCCTTACTTCATCTTAGGCTACTCTTTATGTTTATCTTAAATGTTTTATACTTTCTGAAGGTAGTCAAGAGGATTACTAGATTGTTGTCTTAGAAGTTGGCTTTAGTAGGAGTATTGACCAAAGAATTCTATGGTTTGCCCTGTCCGTTGGCTTGCTTTAAAACAGTCACTTTAAAAGGCTTTTATTGTGTAGTGAAGTTAGTTTTCTTAATAGAATATAACTTTGCTTCTTTCACAACATTTCTTACTGTTTCATACCACAAACTCAACTTAAAAATATAGTCTGATATAGATGAATTGCCCTATGAAAACCCTTGAATAGTTGTTGTGCGAGTAAACCTTTTATGAATCGATAGCCCAATGGATTGGCACCTTTTCTTAAACTATCTTCCCATGCTGAAATATCCTTCAATTTATTCCCTCCTTCACACTTCACATGACCTTATTAGTTAATGATCCCCAACAAACAAACAAAAAAATCCCTTGTGCTTCATAACTAGTCTAATATCATATCATAAGCCTTAAAGTATATCATTATAAACACATATCGAGAGATCCCTCTCTGAATCTAGGAGGGATAGATCCTAGGATTCCAATGTGGTTCTGATGTTTCCTTGTCAGTTGGTATGCCAATCTTCCAAATCACAGGAACACCAACACATCTCATGCATCTTTTGAAGAAGTTCTTGCTTCTATTTCTTCATAGAAACCAATTTCTCTCGAAGTTTAGTGTTCTCCCACATATCTTCATACAACTGTTGCACCAAATATTTCATGATGTATAAGTCATGCTTCATCTCTTTATCAAAGAGTCTTGCAAAGGATGATGGTTTAGAATCACCACTTAATGAATTTTCCATCACAATGTAATTAATTAAATAGCTTCACAACAATTCAAAAAGCTTCATGCCCTGAAATTTTGGCTGTAGATTCAAGCTTAATCTCTGCAGCTTGTATCTCTTCAATCACTTCAGGCTCTTATGCAAATAATTCCTCTTGTGCTTCAAGTGTTGCCTTGAGTGATCCTTTGGGTAAGGAAGATACTTTCTCAGCCTTCTTCCTTCTTGTCCTAACTTCTGGATTAGATATTAGTAGCTTCCATTCTCCTTTAGCAATCTCAACCTTGTAAGCATCAGTAAATTTGCACTGTTAAAACCCTTCAAGTAAAACAAGCAAGCAACCTTGTGCTCTGATACCAACTTGATTTGAAAATTAATGCTATTTATTGCTATGCTAGTTTCATTTCAGATATAAAATTTTCTTTTCTTTGTTTTACTTATCCTTGATGACTTTGTTTATGAGACTTTGATTGGAAAAAAATGTACTTAACGAAATTATGAGTTTGTCATAAGCTTAAAAATCATAATTTTAAATGACATAATAGAAGAAATATTAAACACATCAAACACACATAATAGAGCTTAACACAAAGAATTTTGATAAAGGAGTTCACCCCTCCTGGGCTACATCTCCTTGGTCCAGCTTCATATTGTGACCTTTGTATTAGCTTAACGTGTACTCAAATTGCTATTACAAGCTTCAGAACCTCTTGGAACCTATTCCAATGGGTTTAAAACATCATAATCTCCCAAAAATGACTATTTTTTTGCTAAATTTGGACTCTGGATGCTCTGGCAATGACCCCAACACCTGGTGGCCCTAACCTTCAAAAATATTCAAATGCACTAAAACACTTGTAGATGACCTTTTCTGCCTTTGAAACCTGCTTCATTTAGTTCCCAGCATGCCAATTAGCCTAGAATGACTTTTCCTGAGCTCAATTTGGTCAAAAATTGAGTGAGTTATGACCAAAACCAATTTTGCCCCAATTTCTCCTCCAAAACTGGAGAAACTACAAGTTAATTTTCTAAATTTGGCATTCCTGCAAAAATTGGCGCGACCTTCGAATTTTCTGCTAACTTAATCATCGGGATTAATTAGTTCTAAGCATGATTTTCACGCAGATAAACCATGCTTAATGGTTAAGCGCGTATTAAGCGCTAATGTTGGTTTAACGTGGGTTAACCACGTTTTAAATTAATTAACCCGTAATTAGAAATCCAGCTGGTTTTCGGATCTGGATCTCGGTCTTCAGGCTTAGCCACATGGGGAGGGGGCTGGCCCCATCCAACCCCCAAACTATCGGCATTGAAACTTTAAGTTTATGCGGAGAAATAATGGGGTAAGAAACACCCCAGAGTAGAGACGATATGGTGCGTGGTTTGCAGGTGGGAGGTCAGGGGTTCGACCCCCACACCGCCTCATAAGTTTTGCTCCACTAAATTTAATGGCTCCTCCGCTACTTTGATGGTTCACCTCCAAATTAACCTTCGCCACCCATTATCTAATATCTCCTCCAAACTTAGTCAAGGCCGCCAATGAGTGGGTTTGTAAACTAATATATATATATATATATATATATATATAAGAATAATACCATATTACCAATGTTAATGTGACCCACAATTCGACCTCATAGGTTAGGAGATGGCCCACCAAAGAGGACATGTGGCAGCCTCTGGTTGGGTTTTTCTCCAACCTTTAAAAAAATCAAATTCCAACTTAGGAGAAATATTGAAGGTCATTGGACAATTTCTCTCTTCACTTAACCAATCTGGTGAATCTGAAGATGACACTTGTCACAGTGCCACTGGCTGAAATTTGGAGAATATTCCCTGCAATGCTGACTATACCTGGTACATCATCACTGTACTTGTTATGCTCAGTTTTTTCCTGTTTTGGAAAATGAACAGTAGACGATAAATCAGTCACACAAACTCGGATTTTGATGAAATGAGTTGCGCCGGAATCCTGGCGATGAACTCTAGCTGGTCGTTCCAGTTCAAAGAAATTTCGATCACTTTGAATTTTTAGCTAATTTTAGGCCTTGATCCAAATTCTGATCACAGCTTCCCACTGACGGGCTTTTGGACCCACAAAAGCTGATAATTATCTTCTTGAGCTTCAACACTCTTCTTAATTCAAGTTATATACACTTATGTTACTTGACATGCCTTGCATCACAACTGCCTATGTCTCTCAACCACTGTTCTATGCTTGTTGTTGAACCACTTGAATATTGCTGACTGTTGTTGACTGATACATACCCTTTTGTACCAAATATATCTCTATGTTCTTGGAAAACGGTTAGCCTTCCCACTAAGAATGAAGTCTCTCTTGCAACAAATGCACACAATCTTCTTCTTGGAAAGCCTCTTATCCAAATTAAACTTGCAATATGAGTGAACTTTTGGTCTCAACACAAGAGACTAGCTTGTTCTGTAATGGTTGCAAAACACTTTTCATCTTGTGCACTTCTCACTCAATGGACATCAAACTTCCTACAACATCTTGTCACAAGAACACAATTAATCTTGAAAATAAAACATATGCAAGAATTGAAATAACAACCACCTCATTTTTGCTCCTTCAAAGCAATGAATGTCACCTCATGTAACATCAAGTACATGGTGATCTTCTTGCACATTGGTGTACCCAATATCGACCCACAATAGAAAAACACCATCGACTAAAACATAAGTCGATCAACATAATCGACGAACATAGTCGACAAAAAGCATGTGACATAAACAGCACAAGTTGACATGAAATGTGCAACACAATCGACATAAATCAATATGAAATGTGTGTGACACAATCGACACCAATCGATAAACATATGTACAAATTAATCAACATAAATCGATATGAAATGTGTGCAACAAAATCGACACAAGTCGATAAACATATGTACAACATAATCGACAGAAATTGATATGAGATGTGTGCGACACAATCAACACAAGTCGATAAACATATGTACAACATAATCAACATAAATAGATATGAAATGTGTGCGACACAATCGACACAAGTCGATAAACATATGTACATCATAATAGACATAAATCGATATGAAATGTGTGCGACACAATCGACACAATCAATAAACATATGTGCAGTACAATCGACACAAGTCGACATTCCAAGATACATATTAACAACACTAATGCATTTATCTATTTACAATGAACTTATCACAAGTCCTCTATTTACACATACAAAATCTTATGCATATGTACACTCTTCAACTCTCTCTTTCAAGTACAAATAAGTACAAGAACCCAAAACATATGAGTGATCATAAGAATTGAACTGAATGATAAATTGATGCAACATAAATAAGTGACATACCCATATTTTACACCATCTTTGTGAAATTTTGCAACAAATAAAATGCCTTCAACCAAACAACATTCACATGCAATCGTGCATCATACAAGTTGTGATAATATTCTACAACTTGTCATACTTTCAATAGAAAATGTATGCATACATAAGGCTGAAATTTTCATCTATGTACAAAGTAAATGCATGCCTTACTTGGTCAAGAAATTGAGCCATTTCTTACCAAATCACTTCAATGGAAAATTTTCCTGCTGAACATCCTCTTCTTGTGAATCATCTTGACTCACATTGATGATGGAAGATCTTATTCCATTCTTGCCAGTCTTTTTCTCCACTTGCTTCAAATGATTTGGACGAGTTGTTGGATGAGTTTCTTAGGTATATAACGAAGGAACCAAATGGATAATTTTATTAAAATAATAAATTATTAAGTATTAAATTTCCTGGGAGAATAAAGAGAAAAAGGAAAGAGATCAAGGAAGGAAGATAGGATGAGGGAAGGGTAATTTTGGGTAAGGGGGTAGATGAAGAAATGGTTTTGGGTTTAGGATGGAGGGTTGAATGAAACACTTTTTTGATTTAATAATAGGAGTAACCATTACTTTTGAGGGATTTAGTAAGGTGGAGGTGTTCCTTTTCAAAGTGTTGGGGATCAGAGATGTGAATGGATCTAGTTACTAAGGTCTTGAGAACGAAAACTTTTTGAGTGGGATGGTGATGGGAATAAGCATGAAGGCATCTATCAATATGAGTATTTTTCTAATAAAATTGGAAGGAGAGGGAACCATAAGGAAGTTTATACATGAGAACATCAAGGAACAAAAAGGAGTTGTTGAATTCCATTTCCATGGTAAACTGAATATGGGGGGATATTTGATTAAGTTGGTTGACGAAGGAATACAAAGTGGGGATGCCACGGGACCAAAAAACAAAGGTATTACTAAAAAACCACTTCCAACATTTGGGTTTTAAATGTAAGTTGTATAAGGCTCAAGATACAAAGGATTCCATGAAGATGTTGGCTATTACCAGGGATAGGGAATATCCCATGGCAGTTCCTTCAATTTGTTCACAGTAAACACCTTTAAAAAAAAATAAGGCATAGGAAAGATGAATTTTGATATGGTTAAGGGTTCCAGCATCAAAAAGGTTAGAAATTATTTCAATAGCCTCATGGGTGAGGATTTTGGTAGAAAGGGAGACAACATCAAAACTAACCAGGACATCATGGGAATCATGACGAAGGTGTTTATTTTTATTTATAAAATTAGAGTATTTGATAAATGAGGAGGTTTGTCCTAAAAAGGTTCAGAGATTTTGAGTAATGTATCGACATAAGGTGTAGATGGAGCGCTAATGGAGCTAAAAATGGGTCTTAGGGGGGTATATGTTTTGTGGATTTTAAGCATACCATTGATTCTGGGAATGCAAGGGTTGAGAGGGATGATAAATTTTTGAATAGTAGTATTGAGGAGAGATGATTTAATTGATTTTATCATGACATTAGTAATGAAAGAGATAGGGTTTTTAGAAAAAGACTTATAGGAGGACTGTTGGCATTATGGCTAATGCTTTGTCCTTGATGGAACCCTACTTGATAGAGATGTCAAGATGATGGTTATGCAGATAATACAACTGATAAGAACAAAGGAATATCAGTTCATAGATAGATGGATGGTAAAGATAAAGTGTAAGAAGGTGTACGCGGGTCCTGTGAAGAAAAATCACATACATACGTAGGTATGATGAAGAGAAGTGACATACATAATATGCAACATGGTATTTTGAATACCAGTGGTCTTTACCATGGTATTGGTCCATAGTATTTGGAGCGACAACATATATTTAATCTCGTAAAAGAATACGTACAAAATATCCAAGGTATTTACCTAAGGTATTGGCTAAGGAAAATACTATATAAAGAGATGGAGATCAAAGTGTTGGGTGACAAATTTTGAATTGTTTATGGATTATTTGATCTAAAATAGGTGTGCACGAGGGAAATTGGATATGGATTAAATATCATAGATTTGAAATGAATACATATTGGTTAATCTATTTATGATTTGACAGATCTATGATGATGATATAATGATGTGTGACTATAATGATGTGTATATCGAGATTTGGGTTTGACAGATGTTGTGGTTGTAGTGAAGGTATGATTCAGTGATTTCAGATATGTATGCCAATTTGACTCTGAGAAATCACGTACGTATGCATATATAATTCTAATTAGTCACTTATATATTCTCCAAAAGTTCAAAATCTGTACGCAAGTTTTAATAAGGATAAGCGCGTACAAATGCAGATGTGCTTTGTAAAAGTCGCGTATACATGCTAGGGTTTTGTAGTATGGATTTTTGATGATATTTGATCAGTTCGATTATGTATCTATCATAATAATATGTGTTTGAAAGTAATGGTTGGTTTTATTTGATATGGAATGAATGTTGATTAGTGATGATGCTACTGTATGATGATTTGTGTTTTGTTCAATGATCTGTGATGGATTTAGTATAAAATTCATTGTTACAGTGATTCAGATTCATGTATCAGTAATTTGAGATCTGTATGCATGTCTTCTTCAGGGGAACCACGTACATATGTGGGTATGATTCAGAACAAGACTGTATACATTCTGACATATGTTTGATAAGGGTTTGCAGTGACAGTAATTGATTTCTGTGATGACTAACATTGTATGGTTTGGTATAATGGTCTACATCTAATATAATTTTATTTGAATTCCTTGGTTGATTGATATTTAGATATTGGTTCCATTGGTTAGGTGATTTGATTCAGTAATTGGTTTCAGAATTATTATTTGGTATTGCGCTTAATAATGACAGGTGGATCTAGTTTGAAACATTCTGAAAAGTCATCCACAAGGAGCTGATGATAACAACCTTTAGAAAGGGGGTTGTAGTTGTTGAGGA
Source organism: Pinus albicaulis (assembly GCA_034641835.2). Taxonomy (NCBI): domain Eukaryota; kingdom Viridiplantae; phylum Streptophyta; class Pinopsida; order Pinales; family Pinaceae; genus Pinus; species Pinus albicaulis. The sequence continues at coordinate 199,232 of JAXQQM020061304.1, forward strand.
GGTAAATCCCCTCTATAGACAGAGGTGATCCCACTAGCCCTAGGGTGGGTCTAGCAACAATTGAAACACGCAAATTTATTGGTTCCTAGTTACAAAAGACAGAATCGTGATAGATCGCTTATCATGATTCTTTCGCTGTTGTTGTTGAAGAAGAAGTGGCGCTTCCGTTCCTAGTTGGATGTTGGAAAAAATACTGAGAGGGGGGGGTGAATCATTATTTACTGCATATTCAAAAAAATTTACTTTTTCATTCCTTAAAACCCATACGCTACTTTGCTAAAGCCAAGTAGCGTATACACGCAGATATCCTTCATAAAACTCGCGTATACACAGAGATCTAATTATGCCATTAGTTCTTCACTTATATCATTCCATCATTCATTCATTAGATGTTCTATAAACAGTAAACATGTGCAGTAAGAACAGAATAAACCATCACACAAAGCATCACACATGAACACCAGGATTTTTAGGTGGAAACCCAAGTCGGGAGAAAACCATCGCTAGAGTTGCTCAGCCTTCAATATTTTATTATAGAGAAAAAATATTACAACATATGTGATGGCGCAGACTTGACCAGCACGCAGGCACCCACCTGCGCTCGTTTACCAGCCTCTCCTGGAAGGGAGCTACAACCCCTGACTCATTTACCAGCCTCTCCTGGAAGGGAGCTTCGACCCCCCGATCTCGTTTACCAGCCTCACCTAGAAGGGAGCTACAACCCCCTGACTGAAGGCTACAACCCTCAGCACCTCTTTGGACCACGTTTCATCAATTTTCACATTGGATCCAACAACTTCAATAGAACAACATTTGCAGGCCACATTTCATCATACTTTCAGACTGGACCCTTTCCATACTTTTTAAGCACAAACATACATCACCAACAGATACTTATCAACATAGATCAGATAGCAGAAACACAGCAGAACAGATCAGATATTTCATACCCCTTGCTTCAGCAAACCCTAGTTTGCATACGCGCTTTACCTTCACTGATGTCGCGTATATACGTGCTTCCGTCCACATAAACCTGCGTATACTTCAGTACAAATTTCATTGCGCATACGCGCTTTCTCTTCATCGAAGCTGCGTATATACGCGCTTCCTCTGCGGCGAAGTAGCATATAGATCTTCAACCATTATAGAGCAGCATGCTTCTTCAGATCAGATCTTCAATTCAGATTTACCCTTTTACTTCAGACAAATGTTCGCCTCATTTCGGATCTAAGCCTTCCATATTCAGATCTAGTAGATACAAGTGCATTTCAGATCTAGATCCCCTTCTTCATCATTGGTGCATCAACATTCAGATTTATCTTCAAGTGTAACCCTTTCCATTCAGATCTACTTCAGAGAGAAGTATTCATAGTATTCATTCAAGCTCAGACATCTTGCACCCACACACATGATTTGCACAATGAATTTCTTCTCCTTATATAGGTTTATCCTTTTTCAATACCACGAGCCTTCAATACCACGGGCCCCTTTTTCAATACCATGAGCCAAACCAATACCATGAGCCTTCAATACCACGAGCCCCTAGATTTGCACTTTTTGAGTGCTTTTGCCCATACGCGACTTCCCTTAGACAGATCCGCATATACATAGAGACATACTCTTTTCATAATACTTTGAGCACATTCTGAATTCCTTTCTTCATTGCCTTCTGTACATACTGTAGATACATCATATTTTCTTCATCAAGAACATATTCTAGTAAGCACAACTTCATCAAGTAAGTTGCCATCATCTTTATCAAGTGGGTTTCCTTTCAGGGACAACACTCAACATCATAATATCAACAAGCATCATATCACATCAGATTTACATCATTTACCAAGTCCATAAAGTCAAGAACAACTTCATCAGGTGGATTGCCATCAAGGACAACACATGTCAATAGTCGCATGTCTTCATCTTCATTCAGTGGGTTGCCATCAAGGACAACACTCTGCATCATATTTCCAACAATCTCCCCCTTTGGACTTGATGGCAACCACGATGGTGTTTGGTTACCACAACAGATAGGTACATTAAGAACACAATGACACCATGTCACTCTCTCCATTTTTGACACCATTCAAACACCATGGCACTCTCCCCCTTTGACATCAAGGGCAAAGGGTGGATCAAAAACCAACATACTCTCCCCCTTTTCTCCTCATGTGGAAGAAGCATTCTACAGATCTGATATGCACTGAAGTGACCAAGATCCCCCTGAGTTCATGCTGAATCTTCAAACATATTTTCAATAAAGTACATGACTCTATGAACTTCCTATCACCAAAGACTCATACTTACATCAAATATCCAACCAAGTGGATTTACATATAAGACTCAAGTACCCAACCAAGTGGGTTTGCACATTTCAATTCAGCTACCCAACCAAGTGGGTTTACAAATTTGACAAGTCCTTACATGACTGAATATTGCAAGTTTACATCATGGGTCTCAACAAGACCTTTTCATCAAACTACCAATATAACTTTAAGACCACCACCAGAAAGTTCTCAAGAAAGAGAACATATTTAAGAACCATCATAATGCCATCAATGCATTATACTCAGCAAAGCTAATGCTCCCCCTGAATCTATGCATCCAAACATCCTTTCCATGTGACTAAAGCTCCCCCTTAGTTTGTGCATCCTGAACACTTTCACCAACAAATCATCAAGGCATCTTCATCAAATCATTTAGAAAAAGAATTATGAGAACTGGAACACCACCAGAGATACCAAACAGTATAAGATATACCAAACAGCACTGCAGCTGTGCTGAAAAGAGCTGACTCCAAAAAAAAAAAAGTCATCAATCAGACATACGCGGTTTTCTGTGCAGGAACTTACGTATATACGCGACTGTGTTTCAGGAAACCCGCGTATCCCAAGCCATCTTCTAAATTTCAACCAGATCTGATTCTCTGTGAGGCAAAGACAGTGTTCAGCTTCTTTTTGAGACATTTGAATGCTTCCCTGGACTACAGATAGATAGAACAGTGTAGTTGTTTCTTCAAGCGTCATCCAATGGTTGTAGCATCAGCACAATAGTAACCAAGCCTTCAGATTCTTTGCAGCATCAATACAATCTTTCCAAGAGAGATTCTCATATTAGAACAACATCTTCTCATAGGTGTCAAGCAATCATCCATGTGGTCCAACATCACCATGATCTTCAAGATTTAACATGAAGTAACATATGTAGGCAAAAGATCTCTCAACCATAGTAAAAAAATCTACATGATTTATTTCTGAATCAAATGACATCCAACTCATCCATGTGTGAGTACAAAAGATACTTATCAGCAACCAGATCTCAAAAACTCATCATAATAAACCATGTACCAAGTCATCATCATTTGAGCATGAGTATCACAAAAATCAAAGAATAAGCAGTCATATTGCCAACAATGCAATCATTAGTATTCAACCTGCTGCTCCCCCTAAACCAATGCTTCTTCCTTAACTTGTGCAATCTGAGACACCTTCAACAGCAAGTCATCAACAACAAACTCTGCATGATCTGTCCTCATCTCTGAACTATAAGACTTTCATCTCAACAATGAATTCTCTTCATCATAAAGCAACCAGGCTTCATCCATAATCTTCAACACAAGAACCCATGCATCATTTCATTATCATGAGTATAACTAGAATGATGCTAACAGTGCAATCATCAGCAGTCAGACTGATGCTCCCCCTGGACCTCTGCTCCAGATCTTCAGCAATCAGATAAATTTTCTTATCATCAATGCATAAGCAGCTGTGTCATCTGGAACTCGCATGTATACGCGACTTTGTTTCATATAACCCGCGTATGGAAAGTGAAATATAGAAAATTTCACATCTTCATCTCCTCCTGCAAATTTACCTTCTGTTCCTGTCTTTTCTTCACACCAGATGCACTGTCAGAAATACATATAACCAGAATAATCAAATTAACCATGAGATTCATCATGCATTTCTCCCCTTGTGACGATACATTACTAGATCTTATAATGTATCTCACATCATTCCTGCAGTCAATAAGAAAGGTCAGCTTCAGAAGCGGATGACTGCAGTAGGGTCAGAATTCCCTACATTTCTGATCGGTCCTTGAATTGAGTGTTTTCTTCAAGAAAATCATTGTCTTCTAGAGCATCCACAAAAGTATCCTTTTCTTCTCTAGATTGATTCTTATTCCATCCCTCCATCTTTTTCCAGACTTGTTTAAACTTTCTATTTGTGTGTTGGAAGTTATCCAATTTCTCATATCTATTCAGCCTGCATTCCTTTTCTACATGTCCATACTTGTTACAAGAATAACATCTTATGTGTCCAGAGTAATAAGAATTATAATGAGTATTTCTGATCTTCCTTCTTTTACAATCAGCTGCTTTATGTCCATACTTGTTACATGAGAAACAATATCCTTTGAAGGAACCAGAGTACCTTTTTATATAGGAACTGTTTGTTTGAGGCTGAAATGATCTGATCCTGCAATTTGCTGCAACATGCCCATAATTATGACATTTAAAACATTCAACATTCTTGAATGAATTCCTTTGAGAATACATGATTGTTGGTTGATCTTTTGTCTCTTTCAACACTTCAGGTTTTGCATTGACTTCCTCTGAATTTTTAGCACCTCCTTGTGAGCTAGATTCTCCTTTAACAGTTTCATGGAAACCAAGACCAAGTTTGATAGCAGGAGACCTTTGATTACTCAGAATATTGTCCAAAATATTAGTACTATCATGAAACCTCAAAAGTTTAACCTTTTCTTCTAATTTACCTTTGAGAATGTTTACCTCAACCTCCAAAGCTTGACATTGCTTTGTCATGCTTTCTTCTTTTCTTCTTCCATCTTCAACTTGATCCTTCAGATTTAGAATCTCTTCTTTCAACCAATCTTCATTTCCTTCACATGTTTGTTGCAGCTCTTCATTTTTCTTATTTGATTTTTCCAGATCTTCTTTGAGAGAGATGATTTCTGCTTCAAGGCCTTCCTTTTCAAATGACAGAGGTTCTTCATTCTTCTTATTTGATGCTTCAAGATCTGTTTGTAGAAAGATGATTGCAGCTTCAAGTCCTTCATTATTCTTGCTTGATTTTTCGAGATCTGCATTTAGATCGTTGATTTCTGCTTCTAGTTCTTTAATTCGATTGGATGCATAAGTATGAAACCTTTGATACTTGTCCACCTGTCCATTCAACATATCTATTTGATCTTTCATTTGAGAGATCATCTCTTTGTAGATAGAATCTTTCTTATCAATTTCCTTTTGTTGTGCTTCAACTTTGATCTTGATAGCTTCTTCTAGATCCACAACTTTACTTTCGCTATCTTTACTATTGTTTGCACAAAGAAGAGTATTACAAGTGGCCTTCTTCTTTTCCTTCTTTTCCATGAGTATTTGTAGAGCTTCGTCAGAAACTTCTGGATCCATACTGTCACTTTCACTGTCATAATCTTTGCATATGCAATTAAGTAAGAGACAAGAACAATGATTAATACCTGGTTCATCTTCTTCAATTTTTGCTATACATGATTTCTGAGGTATCTTCTTGTTTTGAGTAGCCTTCTTCTTTTTCTTCTTAGCCATGAGCACTTTCAGATCTTGGTCCGAATCTTCTTCATCTTCACTGGACACTTCATCATCATCTTCTTTTGCATAATAACTCTTTCTCTTTTCAAATTGTTTCCCTTTACCATGCTTTTCTCTATAAGGACATTTAGCAACATAGTGACCAAATTTTCCACACTCAAAACATTTGAAGGGAAGCTTACCTTTGAATCTTCCAGTACCTAGTTGGAGCTTTCTCACGAAATTCGCTTCTTCTTCATCGGATATATAGCTGGATTCTTTGACAACTTCCTTTTCCTTTCCTTTTGTAGATGCCTTAAAAGCAGCTTCTCTTACTTGAGAAGGGCCTCCTTGTCTCATTTCAAAAGTAGTCAGAGTACCATGTAATTGAACAATAGTAAGAGTTTGCAAATCTTGCCTTTCTTCAATAGCTGAAACTTTAGAGTCAAATTTTGAAGTCAATGATCTTAAGACCTTTTCCACCCGAGTAGTATCAGCTATGGTTTCACCCAAATTTCTCATTCGATTTACAATATCATCCAGACGAAGAAAGAAACTGGCAACACTCTCATCACTATGCATCTTCAGATTTTCATATTCAATTCTAAGAGTTTGGAGTTTTGCACTTTTTACCTTTGTGTCTCCTTCATAGCTTAGAATGATTTTGTCCCATATTTCTTTTGCTGAATGTAGCTGCATCACTTTAGCAAATTCTGATTCAAACATGCTTCCCAATAAGACATTCACTGCTTTGGCATTGATTTCATACTTCTTTCTTTCAGCTGCATCAGTAGGAATACTTGTCGGGTATTGATAACCTTCTTCCACGATTGCCCATATATCTGCACCAAGACTTTGCAGATATGCTTTTGTTCGTACCTTCCGGAATATTAGATTGCTTCCATTGAATAGAGGTGGCTTTATAGACATTACTCCTTCTTGACTTCCCATTGCGACGGATCTCCTTTAAGCGATCAAGCTTCTGCACAAGGACCTGCTCTGATACCAATTGTTGGGAAAAATACTGAGAGGGGGGGGTGAATCAGTATTTACTGCATAATCAAATATTTTTACTTTTTCATTCCTTAAAACCCATACACTACTTTGATGAAGCCAAGTAGCGTATACACGCGGATATCCTTCATAAAACTCGCGTATACACAGAGATCTAATTATGCCATTAGTTCTTCACTTATATCATTCCATCATTCATTCATTAGATTTTCTATAAACAGTAAACATGTGCAGTAAGAACAGAATAAACCATCACACAAAGCATCACACATGAACACCAGGATTTTTAGGTGGAAACCCAGGTCGGGAGAAAACCACCGCTGCAGTTGCTCAGCCTTCAATATTTTATTATAGAGAAAAATAATTAACATGCTGGCATGGAACATGACTGACTGCAGGCTACATAGTTTGACCCTAGGAGAACACCTTTGACTGGATTTACCGGCCTCTCCTGAGCTTCGACCCCAGTCTGTTGACCTCACGGGGAAGGAGCTACAACAAGGGACAAGAGCTACAGCCTCGACCACCACTTGATTGTTTCATCAATTTTCACACTGGATCCAACAACTTCAATAGAACAACATTTGCAGGCCACATTTCATCATACTTTCAGACTGGACCCTTTCCATACTTTTTAAGCACAAACATACATCACCAACAGATACTTATCAACACAGATCAGATAGCAGAAACACAGCAGAACAGATCAGATATTTCATACCCCTTGCTTCAGCAAACCCTAGTTTGCATACGCGCTTTACCTTCACTGATATCGCGTATATACGCGCTTCCGTCCACATAAACCTGCGTATACTTCAGTACAAATTTCATTGCGCATACGCGCTTTCTCTTCATCGAAGCTGCGTATATACGCGCTTCCTCTGCGGCGAAGTAGCGTATAGATCTTCAACCATTATAGAGCAGCATGCTTCTTCAGATCATCTTCAATTCAGATTTACCCTTTTACTTCAGACAAATGTTCGCCTCATTTCGGATCTAAGCCTTCCATAATCAGATCTAGTAGATACAAGTGCATTTCAGATCTAGATCCCCTTCTTCATCATTGGTGCATCAACATTCAGATTTATCTTCAAGTGTAACCCTTTCCATTCAGATCTACTTCATAGAGAAGGATTCATTCAAGCTCAGACATCTTGCACCCACACACATGATTTGCACAATGAATTTCTTCTCCTTATATAGGTTTATCATTTTTCAATACCACGAGCCTTCAATACCACGGGCCCCTTTTTCAATACCATGAGCCAAACCAATACCATGAGCCTTCAATACCACGGGCCCCTGGATTTGCACTTTTTGAGTGCTTTTTCCCATACGTGACTTGGAACGTTCTTTTCCGCGCGCGTTATGCAAGCTCATAAACGGAATCAGTACCATAGAGACATACTCTTTTCATAATACTTTGAGCATTGAATTCTTTTCTTCTGTTTATGCCTTCACAAATCTTGTAGATACATCATATTTTCTTCATCAAGAACATATTCTAGTAAGCACAACTTCATCAAGTAAGTTGCCATCATCTTTATCAAGTGGGTTTCCTTTCAGGGACAACACTCAACATCATAATATCAACAAGCATCATATCACATCAGATTTACATCATTTCCCAAGTCCATCAAGTCAAGAACAACTTCATCTGGTGGATTGCCATCAAGGACAACACATGTCAATAGTCGCATGTCTTCATCTTCATTCAGTGGGTTGCCATCAAGGACAACACTCTGCATCATATTTCCAACATTGGAAAGGTCACAATCCACGATCTTGATGCATCCAGATACATGTACACATGCAAAGAAGAAAGACAACATGCAACTTAATATTTCACACTTCTATAACTATCGATCAGTTAGAGAGGAACGAATGAAATTGCATTATATAATGGAAAAACACAATCATGGAACCAATAGCAGAGTCATGTATATTAATATTCGAGAGAACGATTACAACCGGTGCTCTGATGTCATGATCTTCCTTCAACAGGATTCTAGCGGGACGAGTCTCACAAAGCTTGTCAGGGATTTGACAGAACTCTCTCTCTCTCACTGGGTTCTCCTTAGCTTTGCTCTTGATTGTCAGTTAGCTATAATTTCCTTCCCAAAAGTTCAGCTAGCTAGCAAATTGAGAGGTTAGGCTTTTATAGAGGGAGAAGGAGCGGTTAGGCTCCATATAATCATGGGGGAGAGTCCTATCTCTTAGGAAGGTTCCATGAGAGGTGGAAAACCACTTCCTAAATAGGGAGACCCGGAGGCAAACAACCCAACCTCATTTTCATGATCCGTTCTGAAGTTGTTAGAATCAAACTTCTGCCTTCTATTGTTAAAAAAAATTCCTTAAAAGGCTTGGCATGGGCATAACATAGGGACAGAGTGCTAGCTAGTGCACCCACTAGTGTGCATTTTCCCCATTGGCACGAGGGACGAACTGGATACTCGCGCCAATGCCAAAACATGGATTTTTAGGGTTTTCCAGAGGAAATTTTCTTGAGGAGAATTATTTTCCTTATGAAAAATAATTCCATCAAGGTGTTTTTTCAGGAAATTTAGCTGTTCACAGGTCATAGGAATAGTCCTCCAATGTACGGGACAAGGGATTGCAGGGACGGTGACAAAATGCTGTGTAACAGATTCCCCCTAAATAATGAGGTCCGAGAGAGAGGGAGGGGTAAAATGCTTTATGAGAATGTGCCCAAATGAAAACACTGATGTCGGAAGACCTTCGAATACAAATACAACTGATATCTTTGATACATGATATGTGGTATGGGCACAGCCATCCATAATAGAGTGTAAAAAAACTAGGATCCAAGGTATGAACATAGCCATATCGTAAATAAGGACCAACAAGTAGACTCAGGTATGGTCGCAGCCATCCAATTGAATGAGTCATGTAATAAATCATAATAATCCACAAAGAATCTGCAGCCTAGATGTTTATCAAACAAAACCCAGGGTCTTGCGCTCCATCTCGACCCGAACAGAGTACAAGTTCGAGCATGCAAATATGTGAGTTGAAGTCGAACATGAAAGAACATCGTCTGATTACCAGCCAATAATGAAAATCGTTAACGGACATGAGAGGAACCACCAATAATGACGATGGCTCTCAAGGTACAAGAGGTACAATCCACGAAAAGTGAACAGTGAGCTGGCATCGAACACCCACAGAATCATCCGATCGAAGGCCAATAATGAAAACCTTGCGTCGAATGCGAAGAACCTGCCATTGAGGCATGCAGGCTCCAAGGTACCTGAAGGGAGTCTCTAGATCAACTTCTTGAATAATGAGCTAAATTCGACAGGAAGTGACTTTGATCGAAGGTGGGCCATAATGTTTCCCACATCATCAACACGAGACAGAGGGACATAATGTTTGTGAATCAAGACCAACAGAGAATCAGAGGGAGGTTGAAAACTGCAGAGGTCAACTTCTCTTGAATATATCGACGGCACAACATTATATTTGGCAGTATTTGACATCACTGGATCTGAGGTCATGGAGACATGGAAAAGAGCGGATGAGCGGTCAAAAGAGATTACCCAAACCCATGAAGGCAAGTAGATAACGAGATGAGATGTCCCCAACCCGACATGAATGCAGACAAGTTCCATGTTCAAGAGAGACATACTGCCAACATGACTATAATACTGGTTCCATTTTCCGCCACCATTTCTGGCAAGTACCCCAATTATTTTTGAAAACAAGCTTGAAGGGGATAGCATATGCTTGCGATATAAGTTTTTCCCTCAGAAAAATCCAACCTAGTACATTTAACGAGCCCTAGGAAGGAGGAACTCGAGTAATGCCATTACAACGGAGTCCGATGTCATTAGTTTTTAACGAGTCCGAAAATGGAGTAACTCGATGTCTTTTCATGTTTAGAGAGTTTGGAAAGACAACGAAAAATAAAACTCCAGCAGTCCCTTTTCGTAGATAGTCCCACAGATCCGAAAAGGTAGAAAACTATGTCTGAGATAACCTCCCAGTCGCGATAGGCTAGGGTATTCCTTTCTCGTAAATAATCTATCCCAGCCTGAAAAAGGGGTAAATGTATACTGGGTAGATGTCGTTTCGTAGCCAATTTAACGAGCTCAAAATGACAAGCGACTCGGCGATCCTTTCAGTTTTAGAGAGTCAGAAAAGAGCTGAAAGGTGACTCCAGTAGTGAATTTTTCGTGTTTGTACCGAGTTCAAAAAAGTATAAAATACAACTCGTGTCGTCATCCTAATCGCGTGAAAACCTGTCGCTACAAAAAAATCAAGTGTAAAACCCATTTTTCGACAAAAATATAATAAAATATCAGAAAAACAAGTCCCAAAACCTAATTTTGATTTTGAAAAGTTATAAATATTACCAATAGCAAAAAATTATTTACTTTTCACCTTTTTACCTCTTTGCAGAGCGATAGTGAGCCATTTCCTTTTCGATCTTGAGGTGACGATTGTGAACAATCCAGTGCACTGATCCGGATTACGTCTTCTTCAGGTAAGAGACACTTCCATTACCCATATTTTAAGCCATATTTCATAGTTTTTAATTGTCATTTGGAATCCATGAGGGGAGGAATTTCAAAATTAGGGCCTCTGCAGTTGGCACGGGTATCAGGCACAGACCCGCGCCAACCGACCTTTTTTCACACAGGGCTTGCGCCAAGTGGCGCGACTGTTAGCAAAACAGTCACGCCAATCGCGCAACCCAATATTCCATTTAAATTTAACAAAACATAGCCAATGAATTATTGTTTTAAGCACCCAAGGGATCTTACAATGTTTTTATGACCAAATTGATGCAAGTACAAAGAAAAAATGGTAATTTAATGGAAGGAAAGAGAGCACAGTGAGGAAATGTATGAATGCTCTCTGGAATTGCGGTTTGAAAAAATTCTTCCTAACGCCATGTCTCCGAGCTCAGCATGAACTACTGCAATATCTGATTAGCATCTAGGACGAGCGAGGAGAAGTTTAAACTTTGAGATCAAGTACTCGAGCTTAAAGTGTCAGACATGCACTTCATCACTGGACTGTCACGCAGGGGTCCATTTCCTATCTTGACTGGTACCAGGCCCTCAGGCGAAAACATGAGAATGGTCATGGACAGGGTGTGCACAGGGGCACGCAAAGGGTCAGGTAGTGAAAAGGTAGACATTCAGACCCTTCCTGATATAGCACTCAAAGTAGTGCTACATACCATTATGCGGGCTGTGGAGTCGTAGGCACCGCACGAGGCTACCAAGACACAACTCCTTCTTTCATCAGAGTGCATGAACCCAACAGTGTTTGACTAGGCCACAATCGTGACTATGAACATCAAACGACAACTGACCAAATGAAAAAATACCAAACTAAAATAGTTTGGATATGGGTCAATTTTGGTATCATTCTTCTTTGAACAACTACCTATCTTCCAGTGCCATGGGGTTATAGTCCTGGGTCCACCATTGAGAGAGCCATGGATGGCTCGATGGGAAGCATTGATGCCCAGGGCAGGGGGTAGCCAACAGATATCCTGGCGGCCCGAGTTCTTTGGATGGCTCCAGCGACATCTGATCGTCATAGAGGACTGGCACTATGTGAGCATTGATTTCACTAGATACCTAGACCTTTTGCTCCCGAAAGGAGATGACTAGGATGAGGAGCTGGGTAAGAATATTTTTAATTTTATGAGTTTTATGATTTTTGGTATGCATGCATGTTCTAACAGCTGATCCTATAGGCATATGTTGGCCTAGAGAGGCCCGTCGGGATGTCACCAATAGCGAGGAGGACCCCTCTCGCTTATGACCCTCAAGGTGAGGGGGCTGAGGGGGACGAGCTTGTACAAAACTTAGAGGGGATCGCTCGCAGAGTTCCGAATTATGCTTGTTTAGCTGATGTTCCCTTAGTTTATCAGAGGCACACCATAGGGGTGCCGAGTCGACTCCACTACTTACTGAGGCGGTTGGTGCGGGTAGTGACGTGCACCCACGACCACCATGCCGATTAGTCGCCTAGGCTTTTTATATGCATATTTTTTTAGAGACATGTTGTCTCCAGACGTAATTGAAACAAAAATGTATATTTTTGGTTCTATATGATGCACACGTTGCAAACACTCGACATATATATATACATATATTTTCTACATGGATCTTGCTTACATATGATGATGTTTTTTATATATTGTGTAAATGCCTATCTAATACCATGTTGGCTACTGCATCCGTTAGTGTATTAATTCATCTTGGTATATGCTGATATGTAATTTAATCAAAATTTCTTTCAAGTAAACGAATACGCAGATACAGTCTTAAAATGCATGGGTTTCTAACTGAATAATGACCATTGAGGTGTAAAACCACAAGTTGAAAATCTAGATGTAAAAGTAACATGAGAATACCAAGGTTAACAGCCTCATTTAATAATTCCAAAATGGCACTATATTCTGCGACATTATTTGTAGTAGGCCCTAGAAAAACACCTTGTAAATTAACCAAATCACCAGCAAGATTGTAAATTACCCAGGCTGCTGAAGACAGGTTCCTGGTACTGCGGGAGGCACCATTCATGAAACCGACATAAGGAGTAATAGACATATGCATAATCAGGAAGACCCAATAAGAAGAAAAACGCTTACAAAGCACACCACACCACACATGCACAAAAATGAAAAAATAACCTATGTACATATACGACGCAAGAATGATTCAAGAATAATATTTCTTTAGGTTCAATCCATTTCTGGGTTGTGCCAAAGGAATACCTTCATAATCGATCAGCTCATAAGCCCCATTTTTCAATACACGTTTAACGATATAGGGCCCATGCCACATAGGTTGGAATTTTCCTGCCCCAAGCTTGTCATGGGCTTGATCATACAAGAGGACGAGGTCCCCTTCGATAAAAGAGTGCAGAGAAACTGTTTGATCGAAATGAGCTTTAACCCTCTTTTTCTATGCCTCGATAACTAACACAGCCAAGTGGCGAGTTTCGTCCAATATCTCGAGATATAGGAGACGTTCTTCCTCTGGGGAGGTATCGAGCAGTAATTCCACCACCAATTTTAGTGAAGGGATCTAACATTCAATCGAAAGAGTAGCTTCCAAACCATACACCAACTGAAAAGGTGTAAACCTAGTTGCACTCTTCATTGACGTTCGGTAGGCCCAAAGAGCTGAAAAAAATTGGAGATGCCAACTTTATTTGTGTATACCAATTGTTCGTTGAAGGATCGTGACAAGCACCTTGTTCACGGCTTCAACCTGGTCATTTTCCTGAGGGTAGTGTGGCGTTGAGCTGTCGTGATGCAATCCCAACTTAGATGTCAGCTCTGCCATCATATAGTCCTGAAAATGAGAGCCATGATCAGTGACGATGGCTTGAGGAATGCTTAAACGTGTGATCACATGGTTGAAAATGAATTGTGCAGCTATCTTACAGTCTACAGCCAGTATAGGCATCGCTTCGGCCCACTTGGTGAAATAATATACGACAATGATGATATAAGCATGCCCCCCGATCGAGTGAGGGTTACACGTCATAAAATCAATGCCCCATTTGGAAAAAGGGCCTATGATAATGAAAGGATGTAATGGGAGACGCGCCGCATGCATCTTGCGTTGGAAAATCTGGCACTCATGACACTTTCGTATTGCAACAATACAATATTTAAATATAGATGGACAGAAATAGCCCGCACGAAGGATCTTCTGTGCGATAGCATAACCAGACATGTGATCGCCACAGGCGCCACTGTGATAGTCATTCAGAACTTTCTCAGCCTCCTCTAAGGTAAAACACTAGCGAAGTACAGAATCGACTTCGACACAATATAGGGTATCTCCGATAATGCGATATGGTTGCGGTTGATGTCGAATGCAACGTCGAGAATCCTTTTTTAACTCAGACCGGAAGGTATATGTATGGAGGTACACGATGATATCACCATACCATGGATCGAGAGTGCTAATTAAGAAGAGAGTTTCATCTGGGATATGATCCTCAGATTGAGACAGAACAGAGTCGGTAGGGAGAGAACAAATGAGATCAGCAAAAACCAGCGATTTATTTGATTTGGCAATAGTGAACTCCAAATCAAACTCTTGGAGGATGAAAATCCACTTTGAGTACTTGCCCCCTAGCAATTGTCGAGACAAAATTTAAGTCATGGGGTTGCAGTCGAAAATCATGGTTACCATGCATAACAGGATGTAATGGTGAAACTGCTAAACAGCCTGGACCACGGCCAGCGCCAACTTCTCGACGTGTGCATAATGCATTTCAGTGTTGAGGAGGTTTTGAGACAAGTAGTAAACCACGTGTTCGCTACCGTCATGGTCATCTTGTACCATAACCATGGCAGTCGTACTAAATGTGGCAGCCAAATAAAGGGTAAAGTCGCGATGATAATTTGGAGGATGGATTAAAGGAGCATTGACAAGCAACGTCTTAAGGTTATCAAAATATTGCTGAGCAATCTGGTCCCAAAAGAAAGGGACGTCCTGTTTTAGAAGTCGCGTAAACCCTTTGGATACCTCTGCATATTTCGGGATGAAACGACGTAAGAAATTCTCTTTCCCTTGAAGAATTTGAAGCTGATGCAATGAGGATGGGGAGGGGAGATTAATAATAGCCTTGACCTTGAGAGGGTCAAGGAGAATTCCGTCCTTAGAGACAATGAATCCTAAAAGCCGACCAGAGTCAACACAGAAGACGCACTTGTGAGGATTAAGCCTGTTGTTGTAACATCTGCAGCGGAGAAAAATCTAGCGAAGATGTTCCGGATGGTCTTCACGTAGAGCTGAATGAGCCGGAAGGTCATCCAGGTACAGCTGAACAACATTACGTATGTCGTGAAAGGCATAAGACATGGCATGCTGGAAGGTAGCCCCAGTGTTTTTTAAGCAGAAAGGGAGATTATTATAGGTGAATGTTCCCCATGGACAAATGAAAGCGGTCTTATGTTGATCAGATGGAAGGATATTGATTTGATTATAACCTAAAAAGCCATCCATAAGCGCAAATATCTCACTCCCCGCACAATCGTCAATGATCTGATCTATAAAGGGGGTGGGATAGTTGTCCTTAGGACAAGCCCGATTGATATCTCGATAGTCAACACAGACTCGAATTATGCCCTGCTTCTTATCCATAGGGACAATATTGGAAACCCACTCTGTCAGAGGGATCAGATATATGAAACCCGCTTTAAGAAGTTTCTCAACTTTAGATTTTATAGCAGCGGATTTCCAAGGATGCACTAGACGCAGACGCTGGCGCATAGGCTTCGCACTGGGATAGGTGGGAATTTTATGCACGAAGATACTGGGATCGTTTCCAGGCATCTCTTCATAACACCATGTGAAAAAATCACGAAATTCACGGAAGAGACTAGTGTACACTTGAATCTCATCAAGAGAACAAGTGACTCCCACATGGATGTTCTCGACGACCCCTAGTTTAACGGAGATGTCGATAGGCATTGTTTGGGTAAAATTACTCAGATTTCCTTTCGAAAATACTTCATGAGTCAATATTGGCATTTGGAGAGGCAGACAGGGAACCTGAGATGCAAAACGCTCGAGACAATTAGACATTTCCCCCAGGCCGGGCATGAACGAGGAACGATGATGTCCATCACTCCACGGCAGATCTTCAAGAGACATAGTCTCCATGATAGCTTCATAATATGGAAAAAAATCTCTCAAAGGATAGGGCGAATCTGCATCGCCGAGCCAAGGGGATTGAGAATAAACATCAAGAGCCATGTTCAAAGGAGCATTATCAACAGGAGGAGGATCTGATGCAGCAACGATCTCACAATAATTGATTTCAACCGGGGTCAGAGGCATCGATTCTCCAAAAGAGGCAACCTGTTCAAGAGAAGGGATGATCCATGGGTCATCTGACCTAGAGATCATATTGACTTGAATGGTGTTCGGTGGTGGAATGGGAAAAATACCCATGAGAACGGGGTCCTTGGAAAGACTAGGTCCTATATTGTCGGGGGGATTAGGAATTTGATCCGTGTACGACACGTTGTTCTCGGAGGATGAGGTAAAGAAATACAACTGATCGATAGTAATAATCTTTCCCTCATGTGGAAACTTCAAAAGTTGAAAGAGGGTGGATGAAACGCACAACATGGCATGGGTCCAACTGCGACCGAGTAGAAGACTATAGTTGAGCTTGGCATCAACAACTTCCACTTCGACATTGACTATCTTACCTTGCAATGTAATCAGTAGACTCGCGAGAACACTCAAGGGTTTTCATTCCCTTCCATCGAATGCCTCAAGGGAATTGGGAGATGAAGTGAGGGCTGGAGAGCCAAGGGCACCTTCGTCCACAACGGCCCTGTGAATATTGAGGCCGTTAATACTGACTTGTATAACAAGCGCGATCTAGTGTGGAAGTCGGGGGACAAAATTCTCTAGATCAAAGGTGATAAGGCTAGAATCGGCAGGATCAATTCTGCCGATCGTAGATAACAAAGATTTCCATTGACACGGAAAAATTTGAAGTACTTCCAACATGGAAATAATAGAAGGCGCCTGTGCCAAATCCTCAATGATGTTGTAATGCTGAGGAGCATGGGAATTCAGATTATAGGAATACTTTCGGAGAAAACCTTTGGAAGGTGGTCATACAACGGGTTCAGCACTGGGCCTTTCAATCTCAAGAGGATTAGAGGCAGGCGGGGGAGGAGGTCCATCAACGACTTCCTTCCCAACTGCCTAGCATGATCCATCATAATCCTTCAATCGAGTGGTAATAGAAACAGGGGCAACAAAATTCATCATAAAAACCTGAGACCCAAATGGTGAAGATGGCGAAGGCTGCTCGACCATCTGGGTCTGCTGAGATGGAAAAGATTCCTTAAGAACTGTCGGAGTCCCCTTACTGCCCTTAAGAAGTTGACTAACCTCAGATCATCGAGGACAATCTTTGGTGTAGTGGTCTTCATCACAGATCAGGAAAGGGTACTTCGGTTTTCCACTGCGAACCATCATCAGCATGTGGTTTGGGAAATTCTAGTTTTGGGGCATCAGATTTGGCTTTGCCTTTGCCCTTATTTTTCCCTTTGGAAGTCTTGTCCGCAGGATTGGCCTAGACGACATTGACTTCAGCGGTCTTACCAGAATCTGGAGTAGTCTGAGGAGCAGAATTGTTGGAAGAATTCGATTTATGCTTCCCATTGGAAGACTTACGAGAAGTCTGAGAGACGGAACCAATAACACCATCTACTAATGGAGTAGCTGGTGCTTTAGAGGTCCCTGGTCGCGGGGCATCATTCAAGATGTTGTATAATGTGCCAGACTGAGAGTACACTAAATTGAGGTACTGGGCACGAGAAATGGCTTGTTCCTCGGTTACACATGCCCCCATAGCAATGTCTTCTGCAATCTTGTTGACAAAGGAGGTAGTGAACTAGTGAGTTAGAAGTTGATCAGTCATGTCAAATTTGATCAAACGACAACAACGTCTCCATTCATGAATGTGATCTGAAATATGAGTGGCTTTTTCCTGTTTCAAAGATGTCAAGAGATGCGTCCTGGCTTCATAACGAACCGGTAACTAGAAATGCGTCAGGAATGCCATAGCTAGAGTATTAAAATATTGAAAAATACCACGGGGCAGTTCTATATACCATTTAGTTGTAGTGCCGGTGAGAGTGCACTGGAAAAGATGTAGACGAATCGAGTCAACGATCCAAGAATTTGAAGAACACCATAAGTGGTATGTCATGACATGTGCTTGGGGGTCTTCTCCAGATTTTCCCTCAAACTTAGGAAATCGCCAGGCACCTTCGTCGAAACCGGAGGCCAATATGGATTATGAAGAATCAGATCATTGGTCAATTTGGACAAGTCCGGTAACTCCAACGTGGCGAGAAAAGGTAATTGAGGGTTAAAATGCATGCCAGGTCTCTGATAACGACCTGTACCTGTACTCCATCCTGGTTGAGCATAACTCTACCCCCATTAGTTCTGTCCTGGAGGATTCTGACCATAGGGGGTATAAGCCAGATAATGAGGTTGATATGGCGGCAGATAACCAGGATACGGGGGTTGATAACCACGGTACTCATTCTGATTATATGTGGGCCCCGATTGAGTAGTGTACAGATTGTGTTGCGGAGTATAAGTATAGCCTGGCTACTGAGGGAAATAAACAGAACCTTGGGGCTGGTTGTAAACTAGTCGAGACTGACCTTGAAGGTAATAGCTACCTTGGGGTTGAATGGGCTGCTGGTAAGTGGGGCCCTACTAAGTCAGATAAGTCAAGCGCACGGGTGGATTCGACTGTGGCATAGAATAGATCGGCTGTTGAGCAGGTTTAATAGGCTGTGCAGGTTGTCCTGGTTGAACAGGTTGACCTAGCTGTGCAGGTTGCCCTGGTTGAATAGGTTGACCTGGCTGATGAGGGACACCAGGTGGACCCGGCTGAGCAGGTTGACCTGATGGCGGGAGCGGGCCAGGTTGTGCCTGATAACCAGGTTGACCTGTGACAGGACCATAAGATGGCCCTGGATGTGCAATATTTTGACCAATTGGAAAATGAGGCTGCTGAGGTTGCACCAAAGGTTGAGAAGGATGGGTTTGCCCCCAAGGACTGTATGGTGGTCCAGATTGATACCCCAGTTGCCTTGTCGGTCCTTGAGGTTGCCCTGGTTGGACCACAGGGTGAGGCTACAGAGGTTGACCTTGAGGATTGTAAGATTGCCCTTGCGGGCCATAAAGTAATCTCTACTGGATCGAAGGTTGTCCCTGTAAGGGTTGTCCTTGTGGGTCATACGCATACCCTAGCTGGGCCGAAGGTTGTCCCCGGAAGGGTTGTCCTTGTGGGCCAGAAGCATATCCTTGCTGAAACAAAGGTTGTCCCTGAAAGGGTTGCCCTTGTTGATTAGAAGGTTTCCCAGGCTAGGTAGATAGAAAACCGTTAATATACTGATAAGCCTCATGAGTAGGAAAATGAAGGGGGTTTCCCTGCTCATCATATTGATATGGAAATACGTAAATCGGGGCACCATCCGCTCCATAATAGGAAAAGTAAGGACAATTAAGATCTTGAGAGGACTGATCAACCTCGAAGATCGACGGCTGTAAAGACAGCCGATACTCCTCGATAGAAATGTTCTCTGGATGGAAGAAGCTATATAAACGTCTTCAGGAACTGACGAGGTCCTAGTTGACTGAGTAGTGACAACAGGCATAGACGCAGCCACCCAAATAGTAGGTCTAACAGGTGCTGATGTGACAAAAGGGGATGTCATGATAGGTGTCAATGACGACATCCCTAACGAGAGAATGGTCAGATTCTTGGACGGAGTCGATGTTCCCATAGAGGCAATAGCGGCCATGACGTGACTTAAAGACATATATCCAGCTAGGAGCGTTGGACCAAGTGAAGACATAACAGAAGGTTCAGGGATGTATTCGGGAAAAATCTGGTAATCTTCACCAGAAGTAGGAATTCCCTCACTAGGAGTAGGACTGGATGAGTCCATATCCGACCCTGCCATAAGATCTTCTAAAAGATGACGGGGACTAGGAGGTATGACAGTAGAGAAAAAGTGTGATCTTGATGTAAGAGGAGGAAAGTGTTCCCCTACTCCAAATCCAAACCAAGTGTTGGACAAGGGCCAATTGAACTCAACTGGTACTCCAAAGGGAAGTTCAGATATAACCGGTCCCCCATCGGGAAACTCGGATACAACAGGCTGCTAATGCTCAGCAGAGGACTGAGAGACCTCTGGTGAATCGTCTGTATAAGGAATACCAGTAGACGAAACTCATGGTTCCGCCACTGTGACTATAGAAAAAAGAGGAAGAGATTGAAAATAAAGACGCACGGGCAAAAAACCAAGGCAAACAAAAACAGGTCGAAAAATCAATCTCTAAATGGGTGTGTGATCGTAGGTGATTAATTTTACCACATTGAAACTGGAAATTTTACTGTTTCTTGTTTTAAGAGTCTAGAAACAAGTAAAAGATGACTCTATCACTTTCAGTTTGGAAACAAGCGTGAAAGGACAAGCGCTTGATGATATTTTCAAGTTTAAGGAGTCAGTAAAGATCAAAATGATTGCTCTGGTAATCTAGGTAAATGGGTGTACCAGATATCCGTGAACTCCCATATACACCTTGGTAAAAATGAAAGAGAATTCAACCAAGGACTTGATGTACGTGCAGGTAATCTCCCTGAATGCTATGTCTAGTGTATCACGAGTAAAAGGCGGTAGACTCGGCTTCCTACAGATAAAGGATTTGCAACCTAATGGGGTCTAGCACTGTCTGTAGCCAGATGGCGAGCAAACGTTGCTAGGCTTAAAGACGCCAGAACACGTATCTACCTTAGACTACTATATGTTCTGTTAAGTTTCAATGTTTCCTTAGGTTAATTCAGTAAATTTTAAAGTTGATCTTCAATTTATGTTTCAATTTCAAGGCCCTATTGAATTTTGGATCTCATAAAACATCTAGATGCAAACTACATGCCACAAAATATCATTTTGTTCAATGAAGAGCTATCTACGGAAGAGTTGAGAGCTTTCAAATGATAGCAAAATGAACACACAAAAACATCAACTATTGTTTTCAATGCAAGCTAATGAAAATAGAAAATTTTTCTCTAGATTTACATAGCACTAGTAATGTGAAAGAGCTTTCAATTTTCACTATGCCAATCAAAATGCAAAATATTTTTTTTTTTTGTATTTTTAAATATATTAGAGTAAATGCACTAAATGAATGAAAAATTAATAAAAACATCAATTTGAGAACGATAAAGAGAGAGCTGAAACAAAACAAGTTCACTCAACTCAAACAAACACAATCAAGACGCAAACCGATGACGAAATTCTTCAAAGCGAAGAAGAATCTCGAAAGAGACTTAAAAAAACTGTGTAATCTAGGCTTGGAGCAACACAAAGTGAAACTGAACAAAAGAGAGGAAAATCACTCAATTAATGCAAGGATTCAATGGAATCCAACAAGCTGAATGCAAAGAAGCAAAACGAAGTTGACCGGGAAAGAAAAGACCCAAAACTCCCACAGGAGGCTCAGCACACTGAAGCACCTAGAAGCCTTAGGGCTAGAATGAAAAACTGATAGAAAAATGTGAACAACCAGAGGACAGGGGCTAAACACAGTAAAAAAATTACTTCAAAGCACTCAAAAAATAAAAAAAAGTGAACCAGGACCAAAATTCAAGGTCAGAAAGTCCAAGAACAGGCAAACCCCAATACCAAGCAAGGTTGGCGTTCCTGTTTGGCTATAATCTGCGCCAAACAGGGGTTGGCATGGGGGCCTAGCTAGAAAATAGCGCCAGTTTGCGCGACTGTCAGGGGTGTAACCGTGCCAATCCAGTTTAACCTAGAAAAAAGATGAAAATGGATAACAGAGGCTGGATCTGGTCTTCTGGGGGCCGAACAGGGGTTTAACACTAAGGAAGGTGAACCAGAAAAGTAGACTAAACAATCAAAAAACAAAAAACAACCCAATGGAGGAAGGACTAACTCCCACTAATCCCCAGTGGAGTCACCAAATTGTTGAGGAGGTAAATCCCCTCTACGGACAGAGGCGATCCCACTAGCCCTAGGGTGGGTCTAGAAACAATCGAAACATGCAAAGTTATTGGTTTCTAGTTACAAAAGACAAAATCGCAATAGATCGCTTACCATGATTCCAATGCTCCTGTTGTCGAAGAAGAAGTGGTGCTTCCGTTCCTAGCTAGATAGGTCACGATCTGTGAGCTCGCTGCATCCATATACATGTACACATGCAAAGAAGAAAGACAACATGCAACGTAATATTTCACACTTTTATAACTATCAATCAGTCAGAGAGGAACAAATGAAATTGCATTATATAATGGAAAAAAAAAATCATGGAACCAATAGCAGAGTCATGTATATTAAGATATGAGAGAATGATTACAACCGGTGCTCTGACGTCGTGATATTCCTTCGACAGGGTTCCAGCGGGACGTGTCTCACAAAGCTCGTCAGGGATTCGATAGAACTCTTTCTCACACAGGGTTCTCTTAGCTCTGCTCTTGATTGTCACTTAGCTATAATTTCCTTCCCAAAAGTTCAGCAAGCTAGAAAATGGAGAGGGCAGGATTTTATAGAGGGAGAAGGAGAGTTTAGGCTCCCTATAATCATGGGGGAGAGTCCTATCTCTTAGGAAGGTTTCATGAGAGGTATAAAACCACTTCCTAAACAAGGAGATCCGGAGGCAAACAACCCAACCTCATTTTGATGATCCGTTCTGAAGTTGTTAGAATCAAACTTCTGCCTTCTATTGTTAAAAAACATTCCTTAAAAGGCTTGGCATGAGCATAACACAAGGACAGAGCGCCAGCTGGCACACCCACTAGTGTGAATTTTCCCCATTGGCATGAGGGACGAACTAGCTACCTGCACCAATGCCAAAACATGGATTTTTAGGGTTTTCCAGAGGAAATTTTCTTGAGGATAATTCTTGTCCTTATGCAGAAGGATGCCATCAAGGAGTTTTCAGGACATTTAACTATTCACAGGTCATGGGAATAGTCCTCCAATGTACAAGACGAGGGATTGCAGGGACGGTGACAAAATGTTGTGTAACAGTAGCTTTCTTCTAGTAGGTGACAGAAAATGAGAGAAGGTTGTAGCCTTCTATAGGTAGGTGCCTGCGTACTAGTTAGAGTTTGCACCAGTACAATATTGTAAGATGTTTTTCTTTTAATATAATAAGACAAAGACAACGGTAACGATTTTTTTCTCCTACATTAGGTTTACACCTAAAATCCTAGTGTTCATGTGTGTTGATATGGTTCTTGAGTGTTTATGATCTATCTGCTTCTTACTGCTATATTGATGAAAAATGAAGTAATTATGCACTGATTAAACTTGAACATATGATTAAATTAATAATCCGTTAGTTATCTAGAATACGCGAGTTGTATTAATAAAAGTCACATACATACGCTAGTTTCCTTCATAAAAATAGCGTACACAAATAAAAACAAGAGATTGAATATTTGAAGAGAGTAAAATACTGATTCACACCCCCCCGGTCTCAATATTTTTCCTAACAATTGGTATCAAAGTAGGTCCTTCAGAAGAATCTTGATTTCTTGAAGGGATATTCACTAAGATGATCAATAAAGAGGGAGTCTCTTCTATCCAACCACCGTTTTTTATTGGAAAGAACTTGGTTTTCTATAAATTCATAATGGGAGCATGTCTGCATTCACTTAGAGTTGACCTTTGGGAAATCGTTGAAGGAAGCTATAAATATCCATCCTCCATCCCCATAGATGATGCAAGGAAGAAACAATATGAGACCAATGAAAAGGAAATCAATGCTCTCTTAGGAAGCATGAATGAATCATAATTTGTGAAGCTCATGCAGTTGAATACGTCAAAGGCTATATGGGAAAATATCATCCAAAGCTATGAAGGTGACACTAATGTAAAGATCGTTAAATTTCAAACATTTAGAATTCAATATGAGAATCTCAGAATGCATAATGATGAAAGCATTGCAATTTTTGTCCTTGGGGTAGATGAGATCGTTAACTAAATGAGAAATCTTGGTGATCAAGTAAAATATTCAATGCTTGTTGAGAAAATTCTAAGATTTCTAACCCAAAAATTCAATTCAAAAGTATCCACCATTGAAGAAATGCAAGATTTGAAGAACCTTACTATTTACTAGCTACATGGGATCTTAACAACTTATGAAATGAGAAAAGGGGGTCCATCAGATATCAAAGAAGCAACATTCAAATATAATTATAAAGGAAATGAAAAGGAGGATCCCAAGGAAACATGTTACATATTAGACGAAGAAGAAGTGAATTTTGTAAAGAAACTCCAAGTAGGAACTAACAAGTTTAGACGTAAGCTTCCTTTCAAATGTTTTTATTGTGGAAGAGTTAGTCACTATGCTACTAAATTCCCTTCTAAATAAAATCTTGAGAAAGGAAATAATTCCTCAAAAGTGAATCTTAGGGGAAGGTTTGATAACAAGAAAAGTTTCTATATGCATGAAGATAGTGATTATTCTTCCAATTATGAAGATGTGGAATTTGATCAAGAATATAAACTACTTATGGAATTTGAAGAGAAATGTGTATATGAATCTAATTATGTTTTTATAGATTTTCTATAAGAAAAAGATACTCTCATTAAAGAAACAACTTAGTTAAAAATCTATTTGGAAGAAGCTAAATTAGCTGAAGAAGTTTTAGAAAATAAGTTCTAGAAAAGGAAAGGCACAATGAAAGGTTAGAACTTGAAATAGTAGGTCTAAGAAAGGAACTTGAGAAAACAAAATCTTTAAATCTTAGATTTTCTAAAGAATCCAAGAATTTATAAGAAATCATCAATGTATAATTCTCTCCTCTAATAAAGATAGGTCTTGGATACAATCGTGAATCATCAAAGACTAAAGAATATTTTGAAACATCTACGGGAAGTTATCTCAATGCTGTAAAGGGAATCATCCATTAGAATTATAGCTCTCAACAAAGGAATACGGGATCAAATGACTCTCAAGTAAAACATCCTTACCACAATCAAAGGGGAAGGCTTAGAAAATTTTAAGGGTGGAAATTTATTTTAAAGTTTATAAATCTTGGCGAATATCACTTGCGTCTAATATAAAAACTATAAAATGTTTGTTGATATATTTATAAAATTATCCAAATTTATAATTATTTTATAAGTAGATTCATATAATTTTGGAATTTTTTTGGGTAAAATTATTTTACAATGTAGAATTTTGGCGAATAATTTTTAGAATAAATGGAAATTGGCAAATCGTTTTTTTGAAAAAAATCATGGAAAATTAGCCCACTTGCGAATATTATCCCCTAAAATTTCCATGGGAGAAGCTCCTAAAAAAGGTACTATACTCCCAAGTACTCCTACTTCAATGGTCAATGCTCCACTTGTCATAACTTTGGTCATAAAGTTGTTAAGTGTGTCAATTATAAAACTATTATAACTAGAGAAGCAAGAAAAAAAAAAGAATGAGATTGGGTCAAAGAAATTATCTTAAAATGCTTTCTCACCTCTTCAAGATGAAACATAATGTTATCTTTGTAATAAATTTGGGGACAAAGAAATTAAATGCAAAACCAAAATGAGACCATCCCATCAGCATGAGAAAATGGCAATAACACCCAAGGTATGAAAAATGAAAACCATAGAATCTAAAAATTGTGGTCTAGCTTTTTATGTAGGAGATCAATAAAATTTGTGGTACATTGGAAATGGATGTTCAAAGTGTATGACGCGTGACAAATACAAGTTTATGTATTTTAATGAATAAAGAAATAAAATAATGTAACCTTTGGAAATAGCTCACCTGCTGCTATAAAAGGGAAGGGAACTGTTTTGTGAAAGAAAAAGGTTAAGGTTGAAAATGTTTTATTTGTTGATGGATTAGGACATAATTTGTTGAGTGTTAGTCAATTGTGTGATCAAGGGAATGAGGTTGTTTTCATATCAAAGAAATATGTGGTACAAAATCTGGAAACATGTAAGAACATAATAAAGGGAGAAAGAAATCCACGCAATGTCTATGTATTGGAAGGCGACCAAGCACATTGTTACTTAAGTGAATAAGAAGAAAGTTGGATTTAGCACAAAAGGTTGGTACATCTAATATTATCTGAATTACACAAGTCAAGCAGAATGGGAGTAGTTCATGATCTTCCCAACATCTCTCTACCAAAAGGTAACATATGCAAATCATGTCAATTCGGTAAGAAAACCAGAGTTCAAATCAATCCTAAAGAAGGTACTTCAAGTAATCCACTTGAAATTATTCATACTGATCTGTGTGGTCCTATGAGAAAAAAGTCTCCTTGGGGTGAACAATACTTCATATTATTCATTGATGATTTTACAATAATGTGTTGGATTGGCTTACTTAAGCATAAATATGAAGAATTTGATAAATTTAAAGTATTCAAGGCTCTGGTAGAAAATGAATTAGATTTGAAAATCAAATGTCTTAGATCTGAAAGAGAAGGAGAGTTTATATCAAATGAGTTTTTCAATTTTTGTAAACAGTACAGCATAAAAGGTAGTTTTCTATAACCAAGGCTCCTAAAAAAATGGAGTGGCAGAAAGAATGAGCAGACCAATCCAACAAATGGAACATGCCATGCTTGATGAGTCTGTAATGCCTCATACCTTCTAGGGAGAAGAAACACATACAACTATGCATATCCTTAACAAAGCTCATGTTCATGTAAACAATGATAAAACTCCTTATGAACTATGGTTTGGTAAGCCTCCAACTATCAAATATTTTGGAATTTTTGGAATCAAATGCTACATAGATAATAATTATGATAAGCTTGGAAAGTTTGAATCTATAGATGATGAAGGAATCCTCCTTGGATACTCTTCTATAAGAAAATGATATAAATGTTATAATAAAGGGCTTCAAAACATTGTTTAATACATTGATGGTGTGATTGATGAAGCATCCACATGTACCAAAAATGAAGCACCAACAGATGACAAAAATGTTCCTACTATAGGCCAAAAGGTT
Source organism: Pinus albicaulis (assembly GCA_034641835.2). Lineage (NCBI taxonomy): Eukaryota > Viridiplantae > Streptophyta > Pinopsida > Pinales > Pinaceae > Pinus > Pinus albicaulis. The sequence continues at coordinate 226,370 of JAXQQM020061304.1, forward strand.
GTAGGAGAGGGAATTAGTGAAGCATCACAATAAGGAAATGAAAACACAGAAACACCAGAAAAGACTCCTTTAACGCATGTTTAGGAAAATCATCCATAATCTCATATTCTAGGTGAAAAGGAAGTTGGAGTACCAACTAGAACAACTCTTGTTGGAACTTCTAGTTACGTAGTCTTACTATCCATAATTCAACTTAAAAATATGAATCAAGCAAGCAAAGATGAATGTTGGATTAAGGCAATGGATGAATAAATTGATAAAATAGAAAAGAACCATACATGGGACTTAGTACCAAGATCTCATGATAAAAATGTTATTAGGAAAAAATGGGTGTTCAAGAACAAATTGAATGAAAATGGAGAAGTAATTAGAAACAAATCAAGACTCATATGCAAAGTATATACTAAAAAAAAAGGAATATACTTTGAAGAAAAATTTGCACCTGTAGCTAGACTTTAATCCATACGAATTTTTCTTGCATGTTCAAGCTTTCATAGCTTTAAAGTATATCAAATGGTGTTAAATCTGCATTTTTAAATGGGGATCTAGAAGAAGTTTATAATGAACAACCTGAAGGCTTCATTCTATGCAATAATAAAAATATTGTTTAAAAACTTAAGAAGGCTCTATATGGGTTAAAACAAGCTCCTCATGCATGGTATTATCATCTTGACAAGTAACTTCAGCAACAAGGCTTCACAAAAGGGTCTACAGATAGAAACCTATATATAAAATTTGATACAGACAAACTTTTGATAGTTGTTGTTTATGTAGATGACATCCTATTTGGAAGTAATGTAGAATCTACCATTCAATAGTTTTATTTTGTTATGCAACAAGAATTTGAGATGTCTCTACTTGGTGAACTAACATACTTTCATGGTCTTCAAGTTCAACAAACAAATAATTGTATCTTTCTCTCACAAACCAAGTACCTCAATCATATTTTTAAGAAATATGGAATGGAATACTACAAGCATGTATGCACACCAATGGTAACAGGATGCAATCTTAGTCAAAATGATGATTCTCCTTCAGTTAATCAACCATAATATAGGTCTATGATTGAAATCTTATTCTACTTTACAGGCATAAGACCAGATATTATGCATGAAAATGGGATTGTTGAAAGATTTCAAGTAAATCCTAAAGAAACTAATCTCCAAGTGGTTAAGAGAATATTCAAGTATCTACAAGGAACTCAAGATTTTGGTCTATGGTATCCCAAAAATTCAGACTTTTCACTTCATGCTTACACAAAGGAAAATTGGGCAAGAAATATTGATGATCAAAATAGTACTAGTGGAGGAGCATTTTATTTGGGACATCACTTGGTTTCATGGTTCAGTAAGAAACAAAACCTAATTTCTTTATCTACTGTTGAGGCAGAATATGTTGTTGTTGCATCTTGTTGTACTCAACTTCTATGGATGATGCAAACATTGCAAGAAATTCAAATCACGTTTCCTCAACCTATACCTATTCTTTATGACAATACTAGTGCCATAAGTATCTCTAAATATCCCGTCATGCACTAAAAAACCAAAAATATTCCATTCAAATATCATTTTCTAAGAGAACATGTACTTGAATAAAAGGTCAAATTGGAATATGTACCTTTACAAAGCCACTTCCGCGCGATTCCTTTGAATATCTCAGACATAAATTAGGAATGATCTCTGCTTCATCTCTCTGCTAATTATTATGCATGGAATTTCATGTCAGGGGGAGATGAAACAATAAATTATTGTAGTTTACCTTCTGTACGCAGATCATATGAAGGACATTCACGTGTATATGCGAGTTTTGATCTATAAAATCACGTAGTGTTGGGTGTGGAGCCTGATTATCATCATGATTTAGAGGTATTTACTTGAGATGGATGTATACCCTACGAAGACTATACACCCCTACATGTGGGGGGGACTTGTCCCTCTTGCTGTGGTTTGGTGGTAGTGCCCCCGAAGCTAAAAATAGATATAAAATTTCCTGGTAAAATATAGTAATTTTGTAGTCAATCTGGGTCGTTCATTAGGCAGATGATCTGAAGGTATAAGTTATGTTTAATTTAGGGTTTTTTCCCTATAAGGAAACCCCTCGGTTCATACGAGTGTATTGTATTGTGGCTGTGGGTGGTGTTTATTCTGAGCAAGAAAGATACAGGGGAACTATGTGAGAGAGTAGAGGATATTACAGTGGATCTGATGTAGGTTGTGTCTCTTCATTTTGCTGGATAATATAAAGGAAGAACTAAATGTTTCTCCATGGACGTAGCCCAAGTTAGGTGAATCACATATATCTGTGTCTCTCTTGTTTTATATGTTTTCTGTCTTTTTATTTCCACATATTTTTATGTGGTCCATTGATCTGTAATATATAATTTTCTAACACGTATGTTTCTCTAAGATGAAGAAACAATGGGATAAACTTAGGGAGATTTTCTGATATGTTTCAACCGATTATTATTTGTCTTTCTAGTTCTAACATTTCTTGGTTACATTCTATTAATGATGTTCATAATTTACTAAGAAATGATACTGGTTTATGATGGTTCATGAGTTGTTGCAATATGCCATTATTGCTTTGGTTCTTTTGATGGATTTGCTGATTGACGAGCTGCATATGATCAGACCTAATAGTGAATAGCTGGCAAAGGATCAAGGGGATAATTTTTTATGCTTCTAATAACACATTGTTGGAATTATAGTTTCTTGAGCACCAGTTTCTAAATGACGATGTTTTCATGCTTCATTCATTTCTTGCTAACATTGATGAAGAGATATGCTAAATATATTAGTTGATGATGTTGCTACTCAGTTCTATGTCTTATGATGCTTGGAAGCATTGCATATTATTTCTATTGGATGATTTGATACTAAAATGACTTATCTTACATATTTCTCATATTGTTGTCCATATTTCTACTATTAGATGTTCACGTTGTAGGTTCCTATATGGTGTATGATGGTTGTTGATGACAATCATGGTATTTCTACCTCCCTATTGAGGTCTCTAGTTTTGGTTATACATGTCATATTTGTTTTTTCATGTAAAGGTGATGTAAAGGTCCATATTGTAAAAACATTGTAAAATTCGATCAAGTATGGACTGTTGGGGTCAAGTAATTTATGTATGTAATCCCCTTACTTTGAGCATTTGATGTAATGTCGAGTCAAATATTTAACACCGCTGTGTTGGGTCATTGATGTAAGCATGAGTCCTTGGTGATAGGAAAATCCATATTCGGTTAATTCATAGAGTCAAGTACTTCATTGTATATCTTCCAGAAGATTCAACATATGCTCAGGGGGAGCATGTCCAGTATACAATCCTCATCTTCAACAGATCAACCCTATAGTGATACTCTCTACACAAGGGAAGAGAAGTATTAATTCATCATTGATCAACCCTTTTCCCTTGATTTAAAATGGGGATATAAGCTTGGTGTTTATCTTGATATGCTTACAAATTTGTTTTCAGGTATTTACAGGTGGTGGTGTCCAAACACCAAAGTGGTTGCCATCAAGTCCAAAGGGGCAGATTGCTATAATTATGGCTAATGTGTTGTCCTTGATGGAAACCTAATTCATAGAGATTTCAAAATGATGGTTATGAAAATACTAGGGGTGATATGAATAAATTAATATTAGTTCAGAGACATATGGATGGTAAAGATAAAGTGTGAGAAAGTATATGTGGGTCCCGTGAAGCAAAATCACATACATACGCAGGTATGATGAAGAGAAGTCACATACATAATATACACCATGGTATTTTGAATACCATGGGTCTTTACCATGGTATTGTTCCATAGTATTTAGAGTGACAACAGATATTTAATCATGTCAATGAATACATACAAAATAACCAAAGTTTACCTAAGGTATTGGCTAAGTTAAATACTAGATAAAGAGATGGAGATCAAAGTGCTAGGTGTGCAAGTTTTGAATTTTTTATGGATGATTTTATCTGAAATAGGTGTGAACCACATAACTTGGAGATGGATCAAATTTGATAGATCTTAAATGAATACATATTGGTTAATATATTTATGAGTTGATAGATCTATGATGATGATAAAATTATGTGTGACTGTAATGATGTGTATGGCGAAATTTGGGTTTGACATATTTTGTGGTTGCAACGAAGGTTTTATTCAATGATTTACTATTTTTATGTCGGTTTGACTTTGATAAGTCACGTACATACACGTATCTAATTCTAAGTAGTCGCGTATATATTTTGAAAAAGTTAAGAATCTGTATGCAGGTGTTAATAATGGTAAGTGCATACATACGCGGATGTGCTTTGTAAAAGTCACGTATACATGCTAGGGTTTTGCAGTATGGGTTTTTTATGATAGTTGATTGGTTTGGTTAAGTTTCAATCTGGTTTGTTGATGATGTCTGTTGGCGAAAAATAAGGTCTCTGAGCAAGACCCAGGTTCAGGATAGTGGCCAACAAGGTTTCCACAGTAGTTTAGGACAATGCCGACATTTTTACCTTACTCCAACAAGCAGAGCGTCTCACCCGAGGTGTGACGTGACCTTAGTAAGGTTAGGAGATAGATCAAGTATCAAACGGTTACAACCATGAAGAGAAACTAAAGGAACTTGAAACAACAAATAGATATCGCTACTATGTATAAGTTATTACTCATTAAGCACGTTCAGGATGCTGAATTAAAATTTAAAATGAGGCATACATTAAAAATAAGAAACTGACTAACACTTAACTCGGAACATCAAACACAGCAAGAACCATATTTCATTATGATTATCAAATGACATACATTACTACGTAGAGTCTATTACAGGGTGATTCAGTACAACAAAGATATAAAAAATCTCTCCTACGACTCTCTCACTCGGCCCTCTGCCGGACTAACTCTTCTGTCTACGCTAGTTGATTGCCTATTTGTTCTTCCGCCAACATGAATGTCAGTATTTCCTCTTTTCCTGCTTTGTTTTTTTCCACTTCTTCTTGATTACTGGGAGTTTCGTTGTTTTTCTTTGTCTCCCATACCTTCCATCTGCACTGTTCTTCGCAACTGTCGCGACACCTATCTTCCGGCTATCCGCAATTGTGACAACTCTCTGTCTACTATGATTGCACTCCTCCACCTATTCTCCACAACTAAAAACTATTCCTTTTTCAAAACAAAGGCCCCAACAAGTCCCAAACACACGTTATTGACTTGTCCCGAGTCAATATTTTCCTACTGCTGCGGCTTCCATCAGTTTGTATTCTTCTGAGGCTGACTCTGTCTTCTTCGTTTCTTCACTATATCAAAACAAAGGCCCCAACTTCGGAACCTTACTCAATGTTGAAGACTTGATTTCTGCGAGCTCAGTAATTTCCTGTTTCCATTCTCTAATTAGCTGGTCAGTTTCAGTGGCGACTCTTTCAACCTCAGTTTCACCTGCTATTGGCGACAACTTGCTGAATACCTCTTGAATCTTTGTCTTGACTTCAATTGCCATCTGTTGTATTTCCTCTAATTTATGATTGACTGGTTGCCTTATCTCTCTAAGGACCTACTTTGTGGTAGCAGAATATCTTCTTTATTCTAGTTTACTTGGTTGTAGAGCTGGTTTATGCCGACGGGATCCTTGGCCTACTTGATCTCTTGTGAAATTTGTTGAAGTTGTGCTGAGATAGGTTGGGCTTTCTTGGTAAAAAATTAGAGAATTCATGTAAATGATTCAGTAGGTTGTAGGCCTCTCTAACTATCGTCGCTAGGGTTTCCTTCATTCTGGTTACTTGCATTTGCTTCTCATTAACCTTCTCAGCGTATATCACAGCGAGATCTGATAATGATGGTCTTGTAGCTAGCGTTTGTCTGAGCTCTTAGTTTTCTTTGTTGAGACTTGTACATGTCATTTTCACTCGGATAAACCTTTCGACCATGGAGCAGGTTGACATGTCCTCTGGTTTATTTTCATCCCAAGCAATTACTGTTGGCTAGAGGTCCTTAAAGATATCCGTTACCTTTTCCAGTTGTTCTTATAGAATTTCCTTCTCCCCTTTTAGCTGATTGCGTTCTTCAATACGCACAAGGACCTACTATTGTTACTGCTTGAACCTCTATTGGAGGTTATTATGAAACCCTATTGCCTACTGTGCTGCTTGTTGAATGAAGTTGTATAGGTGTTCAGTCCCCTATTTTTGCATGATCTCAGCGCTTGACATGTCATGGGTTGGCGGTATTTCTCTGAGGGGTTGCCCACTGGCTATTTATCTCTCTGAGTTATCATGCAGTGATACATGTTGGTTATGTTGCAGCAGCTAACTTTTTGGGTTATTCATACTCATGGTTGGTTGAATCTGCTGTAGTATTAAGTTGGATTGCTGAGATGTGTTCAACTCTTTTGGCGAGGGTGTTGTGTCTGCAGTAAAAGATCCTCCTTGAACTAATAGTTCAAGGAAAGTGCCCTGCCCCACCAGAGGTTTGTTAACCTTGGGTACCATAGTCGTACTCAAGTTAACTTCTACCTCAGTGTCCCCATTTTTCATGTTTCTTAACTTTACTAGGTCTGAGATAGTTGCTGAGGTGGATGGAGTGTGCGTGGATTGGTCTTTGGAAGTAAATGAAGTATGGGGTGATGAATGGTGAGTGCAAGGTGAAGAGGTGTAAGTGTGGGATGGAGATGATTTTTGAATATTAAAAACTGAGAACGGATCAAACGTAGGCAGCGCAGAGGTGACCTGGGTGGCAACCTCTCGCTCTTCTCAAATTGGCACTCCTGTATCCATGGGTTGGGTCTGATCTTCCTCGGTAAGGTAAAATATTTTCCTAAGCACCATAATTATTGATTTCTTGGCCTTAGGGGTAGCTACTAGTGGTTTAGGTGCCTTACTCTTATGGATTGAAGTTACTGTGGTTGCTAGGGGTGAATTAAACATGGTAGAAGGTAGGGCAGTGACAAGAGGTGTAATAATGGATGGTGATGTAGAATTTGAAGATTAAAAATCTAAAAAATAAGGAAACATAGGAGAAGAACTTGTGAGGGTTCGTATTACTCGATTGAAGTCCTTTACCCTCATGTCCAGTTGTTCCAGTAATGGTGTTAGCTGCAGTCAACAAATCCGACTCGTTGTTTCCTCTGGTGTCTCCCCTGGTAGTGCTTTCAGCATCATGCCCTCGAATGAATAGTGATGTATTCCACTTCTAATCTCCATTCCAACTCTCGGCCATGAACATACTTCGATGTGGAACGCCTTTTTGTCAACCTGAAATTTTAACGATCTCATTTTGAACTTGGTTTCATCCATGCAATTGGGTTTGATATATGTCTGCTTGTGAGTGACCCCAAACCATATCTGCAAGGAATATCTATCCAACAGGTTCCTCGAAACCCTTTGTTGTCTCACCACCACATCCACCATCTTCCTATACCAGAATGAGAAAGCCTCCTCATTTACCTCCTTGGTGTTGGGATCTTCGGAAATTCTGTAGGGTGTAAACTTCATCGCCATTTTCTAGTCAGTTGTGGTTTCTACGAGTTGTCTTACCCCTGGGTGATTCCATTTCCACATCAAAAATTTCATTATGAGGCAGTTGTAAATGAATCCTGTGGCCCTTCTATAGTTATCTTTGCAAGCCTCAAACAGTTCATTCAGCAAGAACGTATACCAGTTCAGCTGGGTTCCCTGGAGGCAGTGTTCCGCAACTAAAATGGTGTCAAGGGTGCATTCGCCTTTGGTGTAGTGCCTCATCGTCTTACCCACTATTAGGTAGTAGGAAAATTTGACTACTAGATTGTTGATGAGGTCTATCTTCGCCCCCTTTCCTCCTCTTCTGGTCTCATATTTCTTATGGTAATCACAATCTCCTGCCTTCTTGGCTCTCTTGGACACTTTTTGGAATGTCGTCGAGACATCCTTCCCTTCTGTTGATAATCTTGTAAGCCTATTGATATCATCTGCATGTATCAGTATTTCTTGACCGAGCCACAATGATCCATTCTGGAGTTTTCTCAGCAGAAATTTCATACACTGCATTGCTGCTCCCATTGTTCCAAACACTGGGAGGTTCCTGAGGTTCATTATTGTCGATCTTTGGATACCTCTGAACTCTAGATTCATTCTTGCTACTTCTCCTCCTCCTTATATAGAATAATTCTCTATGTATACCTATCTCTTCATAGCCAAAATTGGTATGAATCCATGAAATCTGTATCAATTAGCCACACATTGTCATACTTGCCCACTAACGATTCCATCCTTTGAATTCTCTCATCGAGCTCAGGCTCGATGACTGCTGGTGCTACCTTTGTCATAGTTGTACTTCTTCTGTATACATAGAGTGTTGTTCCTGATCTCTTTCTGTGACTTCCTGCTACTAGAATATCTCTTTGAACTTCCTCTAATGAAATTTCACTTGTTGCTACGGCTGTTTCTTGTTCTAACTCAGAATTTTTCGGCATTCTCGTGCTTTCTTCTTTCATGCGAGTTAAGTAATGTAATGAGGTTGTTAAGACCCCATAACTAATTAATTTTTATGTCTCTCCTGTGGCTATAATTGTTCAATTAGTTACCGTGGTGAGGTGTCTTCTGACATTTCTAACTATGTCTTCGGGTTTTGGGTAGACGTGATGGGTAATGATTATAGCTTAATATGTCAAATTTATTACGGTATGGTTGTTACTAATTATGGAATTTAATTCTCAAATATGGGTGATCCTACGAACTGACATCGGTATGATGGGTTATTATGTCGGAATGATGTTTGACACACTTGGATTTCTAACGTGGATGACGCATTAGACACTACCCCCCCCCCCCCCCCAACCACAATTGGTTGTGATGTGGTCTACACATCGCAACAGGTGGATTTACTCTCTGTGTTACTGTAATTATTTTATTTATCGGGAATCCTATTCTGTTTCTCATCTCGGGTGTGAGAGAGTTATTGACTCAATCTATTTCTATTTTACCCTATTGACTCCTCTCGGTTGCGAGAGTAATTTGAAAAATAAATTATGAAACTTACTCGTGATAAGGCTTTAGGCGTGCGCCATTCACCCATCCTTGTAATACTTAGCCATCTAGTTGTGACATCTAAACTGCACCTGAATCTTTAATTTCAATGACATGGTATGGTCCCATCCAGTGCATTCCGTTTTTTCCTGGGAACTTTTGAAATTTGTTGTCGTACAACATAAATTTTCCTCCGATTGTGAACGTCTTATGTTTGATATGATGTTCATGCCAAGCCTTCTGTCTTTATTTTTGGACTGTCTGATGGAATTCTGCTAGGAATTTGTCTTCTTCAAGCTCTTGTAGTTCATGGAGGCATTCATTGATTGAGTCTTCCTCTGTCAGATGTACTGTTGAAGTGATTAATAGACTCGGTATGATAAATTCAGCAGGTACCACTGCTTCTCTCCCATACACCAGTCAGGAAGGAGTCTGATTGTTCAACCTTTTTACAGTTGTCCTATATGCCCATAATGTTGTTGGTATCCGCTCATCCCAGTCATCCCAATTGGCATTGCATATCTTGGTTGGTGATTTTTCTAAGATCCTATTAAATTCTTCAATGATTCCATTTACCTGAGGGTGGTATGGACTGCTCTTATGATGTTGCACCAAAAAATTATCTAACAAAGACTTTATTGTTGTATTGATGAAGTGTGTACCTTGATCACTGGTTAGGATTCTTGGGCAGCCAAATTTGCTAATGATATTTTCAAAAATTAACCTGGATGTTGTGTTTGTTGTGCAATCTCTCACTGGTGTTGCCTCTACCCATCTTGTGAGATAATCTGTTGCGGTAATTATGTACCTTGCCTGTGAATTTCTTGTCATGGGTGAAATTGTACCTACAAAATCAACAACTCATTTTTCAAATGGTTGCAGTGCTCTTACAGGTTGAAGTGGAAACTCATCTCGGTGTGATGGACGTCCCGTTCTTTGGCAGACATCACATTTCTTTACATATGATTTACTATCCTTATGTACTATGGGCCACCAAACCCTGCTTGTAATATTTTTCTTGCGGTGGTTTTTGTGCCGACATGCCCCCCCACAACTCCACAATGACAGTCCCACAATATATCCTCTCTTTCATGGTCCATGATACATCTCTGCAAGACCTGGTCCAATCCCATCTTATACAGTTGTCCTCCTATCAGTTGATACTCAGCCGCTTTCACTACCAAATGTCTTCTCTGAGTCGTCGTGTATTCAATTGGGAAATGTACTATTGCCAGATATACTGCTATCTATTCCAAATAGTCTGGGATGGCTTCTACTCTGAAGAGGTCAGCATTTGATAACTAATCATTGAGGGATCCCCCATTCTCTCCATTTTCTAGCCTTTATAAATGGTCAGGACCTACATTTAACCTTCCTGGTCTCACTATCACTTTGAATGTGAAATCCTGGAATAGTAGGAGCCATCTACAGATTCTTCCTTCAAGCACAGGCTTGTTAACCAGGTACTTCAATGCTGAGTGGTCCGTGAATAATTTGAACGTACATCCTAGTAGGTAATGGCGAAACTTCTGAAGGGAATACACCATCGTAAGAGCTTCTCATTCTGTTGTTGTGTAGTTCCTTTTAGAAATCGACAACTTCCTGCTTGCAAAATAGACTAGATGATCAATCGAAGTTTCTCCTGGATGAGCTAACATTGCTCCTAATGCAATTCTGGAGGCATCAATATGGACATGGAATTGTTTGTCCCAGTTGGTATGAACCAAGATGGGTGCACTTGCTAGCTTTTCTTTCAATGTATTGAGGGCAATAGTGCATTCGTCAGTCCAACTGAATTTCTCTAACTTCCGCAACATCTTTTCCAATGGTGTTGCTATCTTTGCGTAGTTGTGGATGAATCTTCTATAGTACCCGTTATTCCAGAGTAGTGATCTTAACTGTTTCACAGTCTCTGGCGCTTCTATGTTAATAATGAATGCTACTTTTGTTAGATCTACACAGACACCCTGTTTACAAACAACATGCCCTAGAAGTGTCCCAAACGGTACTGCAAAGATGAATTTCTTGAGATTGAGGGAAATTTGGAGTTGTCTGCATTTGTCGAACATTATTCTCAGCAAGGTTGCATGATTTTTGAGTAAGCTATAAACTGTCCAATAATCCATGTATACCTCAAGGAACTTGTGGCTATATTCCCAAAATTCTTCTATCACTATTCATGAAAACACCGCTGGTGCATTATTCAATCAAAAGGGCATGACATGGTATGTGAACGATCCCCATTCAGTTGTAAAAGTGGTATTCTTATTGTCTTCTTCGGCTATTCTCACTTGATGATACCTCGAGAAACCATTTGTGAATGAATAGGCTCCATTTCCTGCTACATTTTCGAGCACCTCATCACTAAACAGAGTGCGAAATGGATCATGTATGCATGCATTATTGAGGCTTCTGTTATCAACACATACTCTAATCTCAGATTTTTCATTTTTCTTTGTATGACAATGCGACTAAGCCACTCTGCTTCATCTACTGGAAAAATCAACCCTGCTTTCAACATTTTATCTATTTCTGCTTTGACTTTCTCCTTTACCCTTGGATTTAGACGGTAAGGTCTATGCTTCACTGGTCTTGTGTCAGGCTTCAAGACTATGTGAATTTCCCCCATGTCCCCTTTTATCCCCTTTAGCTCTGCTACTGAGGATGGGAATAAGTCTTCATATTCCTGTAAAAGGTCAAAGATCTCCTTGGTCATTTATGTATCCGAGTAGTCGCCAATGGATGCTATTTTGGGTTTCTCTAGGGTTCCAATGTTCAGATTCTTAGTCCTCTAGGGTAGCAGATATAGTCCTTATGTTGTCAGTTCTTCTTGTATATCCCGCTCCCCTTCTTTCTCTTCAAAGTATAAGTGTCGAAGATTCTCTAGATCATCATCATCCATCTCATTGTTTATTCGTTTGCATGCTACTGATTGTTTGATAATATGTTCCGAGAGTGGTTTCTCTTCGTCTTCTTGAATTTCTTGAAAAAATAGTACTCTTTTGATGGCTTGTAGTGCCTGTGTAACCGGCTTTGTATCTCCTTCAAAAGAAAAACATTGTGTAAAATTTTCTGCAACAACTTGCCAGGTGCCAGTTCCTCTCTTCTTTTCTTCGGTTAAGTACCAGGCCTATGGAATTGTGTCTAGTGAATGTATAAAATCGTGCATCCACAAATATTCTGGATACCCTCCTTTCTTCTAGTTGTACTCACAATTTTCTAAATGCTTCATGGGGTCAGAATCCCCTTGGTACTTCTCAATGAATTGTGGTCCTACATCTTCTTTGAATCTGGCTCTTAGTGCTATTGCAACATCTTCCCATCTTGGAAGTGAGTTGCGATGGTTGATCCACCATCTTGCCAATGTGGATTGTAGAGCTACATCCATAAGAGGGACTCTATGTTCTATTGGTATTTTTTCTTCTACTTTTGCAATAAATGTACTTACAACATTAATATTTGATAGAGTCGGATATCCCATTACCTCAGCTCCAATCTAGTTGAATCCTCAGATATTAGCACATATTATTGTATTAGTATCATATCCTGCCTATTGCCAATCATCCCAAGCTATTTCTAAGCCCAAGTTTGAACTCTGAATGCTTCTCCAGCTTACAGTCCCTCCCGCTATTGGATTGATATAGTCTTCTCTCTTCCCTATTTTCATCTGGTAAAGGTGATCAATAAGTTGAGCATCCTCTCTGTTGTCAATAGTTTCTATATATAGGAGTCCCTGATATGGGTCAAGTGGCTGAGTGACCCTGACTTCATCGTCTTCAAATATCATCAGTTCCTTTTTCAAGTCGATCACTGCATAGTTCTCAAAGGCCCAATCTATCCCCAACAAAGCAGGATAGGGATCCTTATCCCCCATGATGTCTATCACCTCAAAATATGTGTATGTTTTCACTTCCTCAACATCAACCTTGACCTCTTCTAGCCCTCCTATGGGCACAATGCAGTATTGATTTGCCATGTGGAGCTGTATTAGTGAGTATGTCAACTTTGGCCTCCCTAGTGCTTCCCATGTCTTTCTTGGTAGAATGTTGACATATGATCCTAGGTTGAGCATCGTATCTTTGATTTGAAATCCTGTGACTTGAGTATTCACGCAGTATTCCTTTCCCATTCTTCTCTTATTTATTTTTATTCTCCTTATGTATTTTTGGTTTGAATCTCTTGACTCCTCCAGTTTTGCGTTTTCCTGCACTACCATCTCTAGATTTTGCTTTAGTTGTTCAAACATTGGTGAATTGGTTACAATTTTCAAAAATAATCGGAACCATTCCTCAATAATTATACTTGTATGGGCCTGTTTCTCTTTTTCTACAGTCGATTGTGGGAGCTCAATGCCATTGCGCCCCCTATTTGGGAAAAATTTTCCACTGCCTCCTTAAAATATTTCTTCTGTCTATCTGTTCTGAAAATGGGTTTTGGAGATGCTGGCTTGATCAGCTTTATTGGGTCTATATTCTATGTATCTTCCCCTATTCTCTTTCCTCCTCAGGTTACTATGGCTACATTTTTCATAGCCCGAGCCTCTACTATTCTTGGTTCTGCATTCACTAGATTCACTCCTCTCTATCCGGCTCTTTCCTCCCACCTCTTGATTAATTATGGAAAGTCTTCAGTCATGTGTATATTGACTCTGCATTGAGAGCACCATGGTCTTCTGGGTAACAAACATTTCCTTACTACGTCTCCTTCTTGATCACAGTTGTAGCACCTTACTATTCCTCTTCCTCCAGCTCTTCCTCCTCCCATTCCTCCTCCTTGTCCCTTTGGAACCTCATTCACTCTATAAGATGGTATGTCCAATCGTTGTGCCAGTGCATCAAGGGCTCTACACTACTCTATATTATGCATTGTGGAAGCACAGAACTCAGAATATGTATTGTTTGGAATGTTGGAGTACTTATGAAAAATTGGGCATAGTCATGGAGGATGACCAATGCCTTTGCATATTTCACACTATTCGGTTACGGTCTGATTTTGTTGAGTGGGGAACCCTGGAAGTGGGGTTGCGGCTGGTATAATACCTGAGTGTTTATCTGCGCAACTCCCCCAACTAGTGGAGTCCTTTGTGTCCCTACTGCTGAAGCTCCTGCATTCTTCCCCTGCAACCTCGGGCATTCTGTGGTCATGTTTCCCTCCATCAGACAATGGGTACACCACACATTGGGCCTTGCAGGTCGTATCGGCTTAATGTCCTTCAACTTCTCTGTTAAACTGGCTATCTGATGTTGTAGCCCTAATATGGAAGGGTCTTGAACTGTTGCTCCTCCTCTGAACTCTTGCATATGCCCTGCCATAGCCTCTATCTTCATAGATTGCTCTAGGGCATCTTGTAAGGTATCAATATTATGTTGTGTTAGAGGAGTGCTCATCAATGGAAGAAGTGCTTTAATAAACCAATATTTTTGATGATTCAGATCAATTGGGTAACTCATTTTCCCAATCACATCCTTGAACCTCCTCATCAGGTCCCCTGCCATTTCACCTTCTCACTGTTTAATCTCCCACAACTCAGATAACCCTTGATGATCTGTCTGAGGTAGCTTAAATTCTTTGACAAATTCTTTCTTTGCATCATCTATCGCTAGGTTTGGATGAGCTTCGGACCATTTAATGAACCAGCAAAGAGCTCTCTCTCTTAGAGTAGTCTGGAACTCGATCAACTTAACGGCCTCTGATGTTTGCCGAGCCCTCCATATTGCCTCGTAGAGATACCAGTGTTGCTCCACATCATCGTTGCCTCTCTTAGATAATTCTGGGTATCGAGTCAATGATACCGCCATATTTATTTATATGGGTGGTACTAAAATAAAACCTCCACTTCTTGGTTGTGAAATTGTATTACTAGCACTATAGCTAATAGATATTTGTACTATAGACTTAACACTATTCAACTTTTTAAACTCCCGCAAATTAAAAAAAAAATTATCTGGTGGCTGATAGAGTACCAGGGGAAGGTTGGGACTAGAGCTACTTAAACTTTGGGGAATAGAGTTACCTTGAATTACGGGTGACAACCTCTCTCGAAATAGTTGCTCCATCACAACATGCAACTCCACATCGGATATCTCCTCGGGGTGTGCGTCCTCCACATTGGACTTTTCTCTTTTTCCTCTTTGGGTTGGGCTCCTATACACTTGCCTAACTTCTTTGATGGTCCCTCCTATTCCTTGGGACCCCGTCTGACCTTATGTTTCCCATGTCATCTACGACACCTTCTCCTTGTCCTGTCGACTAATTTCCTACTTCTCAAACTCCTTCATCACTCTTTCCCACCACTTCTCAGCAATTTTCACCCTCCGATGTGCTCGTCACTCTCTCAATCTACTGGAGGTTCCAACATCCATATCCCTATTCCCCCTTCTAACTTACTTGTAGAATATTTCCCTCAGCTCCTTCCCCCAGTACTGGAGGTTTAAGTCTCCATCCCAGACTTTTGAAATTCTATCAAACCCTCGTCCACCATTAAATATTTAATCCACAATGGGATCTCCTTCAATAGTTCTCCCTACAATTCGGATCTGAATACGCCTTCCACTTTTGAAAAGTATTAGTAACACTCGACTGCGAATTCCACAGTGTATCCTTCCAAGGTAGATCATACCTATAAATCAACAGCTCGGTTCAAATCGGTGTCTAACCGATGGAGTGCTATTAGGTTCACGTGCGTCCACTTGCGACAGACCCCACGTGACCCTCCTTGAAGTGACTTGACTTGTAGTCTCCGCAACCAATTATAAAGTTCTTCCAGAAACTTTCCCCAGAAAATTCTGTATAGGTCACTTGTAGATTCAGAAAATAGAATTCGATCCTTGACAGCTTTCTCCCTTTGTTGTCGTAACTTTTCTTGTTGCGATATGAACTGGTCTAAATGGTTATCCCACCAGGTTCATAGTTCTCTCTCGTAGATCCATGATACCATGATCTAGCTCCTAAATGAATTTTCAGGTCCCAGAAACATAACCATTTGTTGGCAAAAAAGGAGGTCTCTGAGCAAGACCCAGGTTCAGGATAGAGGCGAACAAGGTTTCTGCAGTAGTCTAGCACAATGCCGACATTTTCACCCTAATCAAAGGAGCAGAGCGTCTCACCCGAGGCATGTCGTGACCTTAGTAAGGTTAGGAGACAAATCAAGTATCAAATGGTTACAACCATGAAGAGCAACTAAAGGAACTTGAAATAGCAAATAGATCTCACTACAATGTATAAGTTATTACTCACTAAGCACGTTCAGGATGCTGAATTAAAATTTAAAACAGGGCATACATTCACAATAAGCAACTGATTAACACTTAACTCAGAACATCAAACACAGCAAGAACCATATTTCATTATCATTATCAAATGGCATACATCACTCCGTAGAGTCTATTACAGGGTGATTCAGTACAACATAGATCTAACAGATCTCTCCTACGACTCTCTCACTCGGCCCTCTGCCAGACTAACTCTTTTGTCTACACTGGTTGATTGCCTATTTTTTATTCTGCCAACGTGACTGTCAGCCTTTTCTATTTTCCTACTCTACTGTTTGCCGCTTCTTCTTGATTAATAGGATTTCCACTGATTGTCTTTGTCTCCCACACCTGCCATCTGAGCTGTTCTCCGTAACTTTCACGCCACCTATCTTCCAGCTATCTGCAACCATGACAGCTTCATGTCTATTGTGATTACGCTCCGCCACCTGTTCTCCGCAACTCAAAATTTTTCATTTTCCAAAACAAAGGCCCCAACACTATCTCTCTCATAATAATATGTGTTTGATAATAATGGTTGGGTTGAATTGGTTATGGAATGGAATGTTGATTAGTGATGATGCTACTATATGATGATTTGTATTTGGTTCAGTGATCTGTGATGGATTCAGTTTAATATTCAGTGATTGATTCATCATTACAGTGATTCAATTTTAGGTATTAGTAAAATGAGATATGTATGCAGATCTTCTTTAGGGGAAGCGCATACATACGCATGTATGGTTCAGAACAATAACATATCCATTCTAACATATGTTTGATTAGGGTTTGTAGTGAATATAATTGATTTCTGTGATGACTAAAAATGTATGGTTTGGTATAATGGTCTACATCTAATCTAATTTAATTTTAATGCCTTGGTTGGTTGATATTTAGAGATTGATTCAGTTGGTTAGGTGATTTGATTTAATTATTGGTTTCTGAAATATTATTTGGTATTGAGCTTAATAATGATAGGTGGATCCAATTTGAAACACTCTGTTGTTCTCCCGTGTTTTGACAGATTGGAAAATCAAAAGACAAGGCAACATCAAAACCAATCTTTAGAGTTACATGATCTAGTCCTCCTGTTCTCAGAGAGGGATCTCTAAAATTATTTGTTTTTGCAAAGTTTTATCTTGTGTGCTTTGGATATTGGTTTTAGACTAGTTATTAAGTGCAAGTGTTTGTTTGTTTGGTTGAATTGATACATAAGAATATGAAAGGTCTAAGAAATATAGATAGAAAGGAGAAATGTTAGTGTCATTGGGCAATGGAGTCAAAAAGAGGTTATGACAAACTTATAAATAGATATAGGATATCAAAGGGAAAATCTAACTTGGCCGTAGGATCCTTTTGTTTATGAATGAGATGGGCATTAATGGTTTAGAAAAGAGAATTTTAATTCTCAACAAAGGGAATTTGAAAGCATAACTTGAACATTAAAGAGTTATTTGATAGACAGGGCTAACCATGAATTCTACAAACCACACTTTAAGCAAACAATGACTTCAAAACCACTTTTAAAATGAAATCTAAGATTCGGGGAACACCCTATTTCCTCAAAGATTTTATTTCAAATGACTTATAAAACATAAAAGATTCACTGATAATTACGGGCATAGAAGAGGGAACACCTAAATACATCTATGATCACAACTATAAAGACCTTTAAGACAACTGTTCACACAAGGACAAAGGGCATGATCAGAACATACCTCCTTGGCTCACTATAAACAAAGATACTTCAAAGGGAGACTTCAATAACAACCTTTAAGTGGAAGCAGACAAGCGGGGAGAACCATAAATCATGTTGAAACCAACTATTCGAACTATTAGAGAAATAAACAAGCATGAGGCTAAAGAGAGAGATTAAAATACCTCAGCAGAAGAAAACATAAAACAGTGAAGGATAAATAGGTCTAAGGTGCTTCCAAGAGTCATTTCTTAGCCTAAAACTTTCATCCTAATGTAGTAAGAATTTATGGAACAAAATGAAAACAGGGGAAAACATTAAATGGTTCAGAATACTTCACCAATAGCCAAGCTCATGGATCCAATGATAGAGCCTTCTCAAGAACAAGCATGCAACAACATCATTAGGGCTTCCAAGATTTCAATTTATTCTTCAACTTCTACAGACTATGTATTATTTCAGAGAGTTTTAGTATTACAACTAGTGATCAACCAACCAACAACGTTTCATCTTCTACAAAAGTATTTATAGAAGAAATGAGGAGGTGGGATGGGATAAAAGATCTTCAAGGTTCATTTAATACAGATTAATGCTTCTCAGCCTTTAAGGGGCTCAATGGAGAAGTCTACAGATATTTCCCCTGTATTAATTTTTTACATTAAGAATTAAGCTCGGTGGGGAGCTTTTGTTGAATTTAAAGCTCTGTGTCATCTCTGTAGTAACTCAGCAGATATTTTTCAATAATTTCTTCAGCTGAATTAACTATTCGGCTGTCATGAGGCAAATATCCTCTATTCTGGTCATTACTCGGCCTCTGTTGAATGTTTTGAGGCTACAGGTGGCAATCCAGTAGCTGAGAGGAATCAATTAGCCTCTGATGTGGTAGTGGAGGCATCCTCTGTCTGATAGATATTATTGATTTTCTTTAAACACCGTTAATTGGATTTAATTCGGTGTTTAAATGAGTGGATTAGGCTTTTGATTTTCGATCTTAGCCGTAATCCACCAAAACTGTGAAAACAATCTTCAAACTTCAGTTCTGCTATGATTAGGTCTTCAATATTGATACTCTCTACTTTAATCATGCTTCACTATGTCTTGTTGATGTGCAGGTGTCATAGAGGGTTCATATGGCATCAGTGCTCATGATGCACCGATGAAACGTGGCGTTGAACCCTTCGTAGTAATCCTCTTTGATAAATGAAAGCCTAGAGGATCGTCATCCTCGGCTTTCTTTTTCTTTTAAATTATTTTGAAAAACTTTAATACCTGCATAAACAATAAAAACATTAAGAAAATTCTGCGTATTTGGTAAAAACTGCTTTGGAGGCTTTGGCTTGGAGCATATCCGTTAGATGATAGCATCCAATGGTGGAGATTTGATTGCGGGGTCAGACGGAGAGCTGTGGGAGAAAATGGTGGTGATTTTAAGTTAGGGCCGTTGATCTTGCAGAGATCAAAGATCGGGAAAAAATGCAATAATTAAATGCGATGGAGTCACATTATAATTACAATAAGCAAAAATGCGAAGAAATACAAAGGAATATAGTGAAAATCCCTTTGGGCAGAGGAAAAACGCATTTGAGGAAAATTGGGGTTTCTTAGAAGATTGTGGGATGTCAGATGAGATTGGCCAACGCGATCAATGGCAGAGATTGCTTATTGAAAACCCTTTGGAAAAGGTGGAGCGTGATGAAACAACGCGAAAATGATCTAAGACCATTGATCTGCAGAGATCAACGGTCAAGGAGGAACGCGATAGATCATAGTGCAAATGAGGGAAGGTGCTTTCGGAGGGAAAAATAGTTGGTTTCGCGTGGAAAAATGGGAGAAAGGTGGTTTCACCTTTTTGAACGCGATATGCGTTAGGAGGTGACACATGGAATTTGAATACCGCCCATATCGCGTAGCCCTCTAAGAATTAATGTTCGTGCTTGAATCTGCGCAAAAATGCGCACTAGCCTTTGCATCTGAGGTCTTAGATCGGATGGTGGGAAGTGAACGCGATATCGGCAAGATGCACGGGTAGATAGCATGGTAGGGTGGTTTTATTACGGGCCGTCGGATCAAAGATTGGACAGCTGAGATCAAATCTGGAGGGAGGCAGGGCCCACGGGAGTTGAGCCTGTCGGGATAAATCTAGGCTGTTAGATGTAAAGGATCAACGGTGGAGATTGAATCTAGGGTATAAAGAAATAAAATATGAGGTGGAGGAAGGGTGAATTTGGTCCATTGATCTGCAGAGATCAGCGGCTAAATTTGGTTGAAAAACATTATGAAGCGGGGCGCATGAATTTTAGCCAAGGTCGGGAGGATTGATCTGGGCCATCGGACGTTGACACATGGACGGCCCAAATACAATCGGAGCTTCGCAATCGGAGGAGGCAAAGGTTGAAAAGGCGCTAGTGCGATTGGTCGTGAGCTGTCGATCTGTAGATCAGATCGACGGTGGAGAATGGATCGGAAGGCGGCCAATCGGAGGCAGAAAATAAAATATAAAGCGCACCCAATGAGATCTCCCGATGCGATATTGTGCAGGCCGTTGATTGGTCCAAAGATAAATGGTTGGGAAGGGCTCCAACCAATGAACGACGGGCCACGTTATAACATAAAAAACCAAAAATTTAACGAAATACAAAGGATTTTCGACTTCGGGTGGGTTATATATATGAGGTTTGGCACCCATCTGCAGGGTCGCTGGTTTATATGAGGAGTGAATGGGACCGGGGCTTTATGTATAAGGTTGCCAATCGAAATTGGGAGGAAGGGGCGGGCTTTTCAATCTACCCATTTAACAAATCTCCGATGCGAGATTATATTGACCGTTTGATCAGGAAAAGATCAATGGTCTTTTCATTAAAACACATGAACTGGTGCATTTAGTTAAAAACATAGGATAATGGGTTTTTATAAATTAACAAAGGGAAAAAGTGATCGGGAATGGTTTATATAAACATTTAAGCACCCGATTGCGGGCCTTGGGTTACATGAAGCGAAAAAGGGCTCGGGGTTTATAAACAGAGACCAATCGCATCGGAACTCTTTGTTTAACACAAACAAATGCGCTCTCTGATTTGTTCCGATGCGATAAGCGCCCGACTGGGTTAGCGCCCGACTGGGTTAGCGCCTGGTTCTAGGGCGTGGGCATATGGTGGGGAAATTTTTAGAACTTAGCCCAACGGGGCTTAAGCCTATGGTTAAAAAACTTATTTTTTATGAAATTTTTCAAGGTTTTTGATGGATTTGGGGGTTTCGATAAGGTTCAAAAGTGAGTTTCAAACCTTATAATAGGGATTTTGTGAAAGGAAAGAGGGGAATACACGAAAAATGAAGGATTTTCATGGGGAATAAGAGAATAAAATGAAGGTTAGTTTTGAGTGGAGGGAGGGGAAAAAAATGAAGTATTTCAGCAGTCTTTTCTTCATGGAAAATAGCAGAATTTCTGAATTCGAAAGGGAGACAGTAGTGAAGATTAAACAGAGGACATGATGTCTTCATAAGGCTTCAAGAGATAACAATTTTTTGCAATAAAACTTGTTTCTTGAATGCTCAAAAAATGATTTAGCCATCATTTGATATGACAAATTTTATAGGTGGCTAACACACTCTAAAAAGTGATCCACAAGGAGATGATGATAACAATTTTTAAAAAGGGAGTTGTAGCTTCCTTCTAGTAGGTACTGGAAAATGAGAGAATATTGTAGCCTTCTGCAAGTAGGTTCTTGCATACCAGTTAGAGTCTGCAAACAGTACAAGATTGTAAGAAGTTTTTCTTTTAATAAAAGAAGAAGACATATACAAAAAACGACGGTTTTCTCCCACATTGGGTTTCCACCTAAAATCTTGGTGTTCATGCGTTGTAATATTCTATTTTCTTGATGTGGTCAAAATGGATGAAATATAACCATAATATTTACGATGGGATATTCCCATAGTATTTTCCTTAATTTTTCAAGGGAAAATAATAAAATAAGGTTTTTAGAGAATCCCAAGCCTATTAAAGGGGATAGGAGTTAGACATTTTCCATCATCTAGATTTTATCTATTTTATTGTGTTTTATTGAGAACTTGGCATGGCCAGTTCTAAGTTGATCCCAAGACAAAAACCCCACAGTGAAATTTGTGTGGTAGATCCATCCAGGATTCACAAGTGGGCTTCAATGTCTTATATTTGTCGCATGTCATTTGCCCGTTTTCCAATCTTATTGTATAGGCATGTGTTATTTTCTTCATCTAATAATATAAATAAAGGGTTGCATGCCATTTGCCATTTTTCCAATCTTATTGTATGGGAATGTGTTATTTTCTTCATCTAATAATATAAATAAAGGGTTGCATTTCTATATCTTGTATGTATTCTTATTATTATTGAAAGTTTACTTAATCAAAACGTTAAATTGTGCTAGATCTGTTAAAATTTTCAATGTATGGGATCTTACAGTGGTATCAGAGTTGTGCATCTTGCTAGAAATTTAGTGAGATTTCTCTTCACCTTAATCAAAAATTTCCATATTCAATGGTACATGATATCATCCTAGTTGGCATCTTATTTTTTAAATAATTATTTCTACAATTGTTTAGAGACCAAATCGAGTTTTTCCTTAAAAAAAAAAAATGGGTTTTGTGTTGATTGTTATCCAGAGTTGGAGGGAACTGGTTTTTTGGTTTATCTACATAATTTCTCTTAATTATATCACCTGGAACTGGTTTTTTGGTTTATCTACATAATTTCTCTTAATTATATCACCTATCACACATGTTGTTGGAGGCTGAATGCCATATATTTACAAGTTTCATCCTTAATAAAAAAAAAAAATTTGGGACCATCGAAGAGCCATAACCCACCATAGCAAGAGACTCAAGGCCAAAGCCACTCATGCACCAAAATCCATAGGTTGATAGGCCTTTTTCCAATGTAATGGAGATGGTAAGCCACAATATCCACCACCATATTTCAAGGGTTAAACAAGTCCATTTGCAGTCATTTACAACAAAAATGACAGTAGAATTTTAATACAACATGAGTCACAAGGCTGTGGGGGACCGTACATCTGCCATACGCAGAATCGAAAGGCCATAATGCCATATCCATCAATGTCAGGTTATGCAAGGGTTGATCCATTGATTGAAGGCACGCTAAGCATAAAATCCACACCCACCCATACACTTGATCACAAGGCCAAGAGGCCATATTATTGTACTCATTTCATGTGCCATATTTTCAGGGCCTACAAGCCATATTCTCGTGAAGAAGAATTCCTCCATATTTTGCATTGCTTCGGCTAAATTCTATACCTGTGGGTCAATGAAATCCATTGTATGTTGAAGAACTCATCCATTCTCTATAGACCATTAATATTCATTAATTTGGTGAGACTGAACTTCTGAAGGAATCCGAATTTTCCATAATCAATCAGGGTACGAGTATTTCTGCTGCTCAGTTTTCGTGTTCGAGTTCAGGATTAGGAGGTAGAGTTACTGAGTCTATTATCATTACTAAGAGGTAGAATTAATCTCAATATCAGAAGTCTGGATCAGTATTGAGGGCGAAAAGAATTAATTCTTGAAGATATATCTGATATTTCTGAGCATTATTTAGTTACCTTGAAAGGTGAAATTTTAGAAGAGCTACACAGGCGCCAAGAAAATGAAGTTCTAACACCTACTCTGATTATTTTGCAAAAATAATCAGAGTACAACTGACCCAATTGGACATAATTTGTCTTACAGAGGAGATTGGAGTGCATACCATGCGACCAAGTACGCAGTGAATTCAATGTGCCATTCATGTTGTACTTCAAATACAGTGGCCATTGATTTATCACAGGAGTGGGTGATAAAGCACAATGTCGAGGCCGAATACTCACTGTGAAGTTGCTCAGAAAGTGGAAGGAGAAGGCCATTTTAGGTTGATGCAAAGAGTGTTGTTCCCCAACGTGGTTCTAAGGCAAGGTGATTATTGCGGACATATCTTCAATTAGTTTCTACATTTTGTATTTATGCACTTTGTATTGATTTATAAATGATTTAAATAAATAAATGAATAAATAAAAAGAGGAAGGAAAAGAAGAGTCGAGTTTGGTTCAAGGGTTGTTTATATAAAAAAAAATGATAGCAAGGAGGGTTTAATTTCATTTTGGTGATTCGTATAGAAGAATTGAGAGTATTTTCCAAATTTAAATTTATATTAAAAAAAATGGTGAAAGGAGAATCATTTTGGGGTTAAATTTGTTGAAAATATTTGGAAATGCATGATTGAAAAAATCTCTCAATGAAGAATTAGTGTATTCTTACATATTTTCTTGCTTTGGTATGGGAGAAGATGGGTTGTCTTAAAGAGACCTTGGAAAACACCCAAAAAATTCTTCATGAATTAGTGAGAATATAAGGTCCTTTACGCAGCAATACCTCCTTAGACCAAAATGATGGTCAAAGCAGTGGTCTATTCTCGAAAAATATTCCATGCCATTTTGCATCCAAAGCAGCGATGGGAAGTGAAGGAAGGACATGGAATATGGGCTAAGCTTTTCACACTTGGATCTGAATTGCAACAAACAAAGTCATTCATAGACCTTCATAAGTTTGAGGAATTAGAAACATATCTATCTCGGATGGGGAATATAGAATGGAAGAAACTCACTTGGGCTCTCAATCCATCCATGCTTGCATTAATACAACAAAAACTTTGGGAGAATCCTTATGAATAGGCCAGGCTCATAATTGCTTCTTGTCTTAGCAGGATCATAGCTTTAACATCGCCACTACTACCTTACAATAATGATATCATGAGAGAGATATTGCAGCTAATAGTATAAGCCATTCAAGGGTTGAACAACATCATGCTTCCTACCTTTCAGAAAAAGTGCAAAATCTTAGAACTCATGGCAGAGTTTAGCTTTGGCACATTCATGCCGAATCTAGAATGTGAGGAATTGATCTTTTAGGTGTTCTAGAACTTTTACACCACATTACATCAACTCATCCAGAAAGTATCAAAACGAGCATGTAAAATATTATGTTTTTGTTTCTAGAAGGAGATGTTGACATCTTCAAGATACTAAGATCCAAACTGCTGACCATTTGGAGAAAGGAAATAATTGTATCACTAGATGCCTATGATATAGTCGAGAATTTGGTCATGCAAAACATAAAATTGCTCAGAATGGTGTTGACTAAGGAGCTTAAAACGGTTGATGGAGGAAGCAAGAAAAAAGGTAGTAAAACCTGCAACAATAATGAACTAAGAAGTGGAGGTATATATTTTATCTGCAAGGGACCTTGGGCACATAACCATTCAAGTCTAGGTGATAATGAGGCAACGAGGGTAGAACAGTTGGAGACTCCTTTAGATCATGGGGATTGATCCATAGTTTTGTTTCATTGGTTTTTAGGACATCACCCATGAAGGATCAGAGCAGTGAAGTACTTAACAAAAACACAATGTTTTTCAAATATACTTGCAAAACAAGCCGATGATAATCAGTCAACTTGACAAAGTACATGGGGAAAGAAAGGGGGTAATTCCTCCTAACAATGTGGTAGACTCTTGTATAGTTGAGTCCATAGATATGCAGGAGGACACCCATAAATAGTATGTTAAATCAAGTTTAGATAACATTCCACTAGTACATCCATGTTTGAAAACTAGAGAGGGTGAACAACATATTGTCCCCACACCTGGAGAAGTCCAGGAAGAAGGCATTCAAGGAGACACAAGTGAGGATCTAGTAGTAATAAACTAGCATAATGAAGGGAAGCATGACATATATAGTATGTAGGATGAGCCATAAATGAATATTAGGTCAAAGGTTCAAGCTGGAGCTATGATAGTTGAGCATCCGGTGCAGATATATATAAAGGTATTCAACAAGGCACAAAAATTTCCAGCAGAGGACTTTTTGGAAAAGATCATGCATTTCAAGACAAATCTTATAATGTTGAAGTAGAGAGTCTGGACAATCTAAGACATTTTTTTACAAGAGAATAGGAAATTTGAGGAGCTCATAGGGGTAAGTGTTGAATTAATGTCCAAGTCTTCTAATGTTGAGGAATAACTCAAGTCCCTCACAAGACAGCAAGAAGAATACAGTTGGGAGTCCCAAAGAATCCATCTACAGAAGTACAAAAATAAGGCTTGCAACACTACCAAACCACCTTTATACATTGAGAGCAAATGGATCATGTTGGGTGACTAAGTGGAGTAACATGAGTTTATCATCCCGCAACATCAGCATAGTAGACTTATTCCATGTGCATGCATTCCTACATTAGATCCTTCCCACGGTATGTATTCGCGAGAGATTATGACTTGGAACTTCATCGATGGGATGATTCCTAGGAGGATACCCTTAGCCAAGGGCATATTACAGCCTGGGCCCTTAGGCACAGGCAATGATGGAGGGATGAGATGGTATCATAACCCACAGGTCGAGGGACTTAGGTGGCATTG
Source organism: Pinus albicaulis (assembly GCA_034641835.2). NCBI lineage: Eukaryota > Viridiplantae > Streptophyta > Pinopsida > Pinales > Pinaceae > Pinus > Pinus albicaulis. The sequence continues at coordinate 252,747 of JAXQQM020061304.1, forward strand.
GGATCCAGGTCAATCTCTTGAGAGAAGGATTGGCCAGAGTATTGTTTGGGGTCGAGTTATCAAAGGACCCATTCAATATCATTTAGCTTGGAGGCATGGAATAACATACGGGTTTGTATGGGATCCATATATCCGTATACAAATGCTTTTTCTATGGACAGAAGTGGATTGCTTGAGGGCAAGCACTATTTGGGCAGGAGGATTTGTAATATTCCCTTTTCTTGATGTGGTCAAAATGGATGAAATCTATCCATGATATTTCCCATGGTATTTTCCCATGGGATCTTCCCATAGTATTTTCCTTCATTTTTCGAGAGAAAATAATAAAATAGGATTTCTAGAGAATTTCTCAAGCCTATTAAAGGGAATAGGAGCTAGGAATTTGGATCATCTGGAGTTTGTTTATCTTATTGTGTTTTGTTAAGAACTGGGAGTGGCCAGTTCTAGGTTGATCCCGGGACGAAAAACCCCGCTGTGCCATTTGTGTAGTGGATCCATCTAGGATTCACAAGTGGGCTTCAATGTCTTAGATTTTTCATTGTTGAGTAGTCGTGCATGCCATTTGTAGGTGTTCCAATCTTATTGTATGGGCATGTGTTATTTTCTTTAGCTAATAATATAAATAAAGGGTTGTATTTCTATATCTTGTATGTGTTCTTGTTCTTATTGAATGTTTACTTAATCAGAACACTAAAGTGTGCCATAGGTGTTAAAATTTTCAAAGTTTGGGATCTTCCATGTTTGTTGATATGGATCTTGTGTGTTGATGATCTATCTTCTTCTTAATGTTCATGATTACTGCTATATTGATGAATAATGAAGTAATGATACACTAATTAAAGTTGAACATATGATGAAATTAATAATCTAGATATACGCGGGTTGTATTAATAACAATCAAGTACATATGCTAGTTTCCTTTATAACAGTAACATACACAAATCAGAATAAGAGATTGAAAATTTGAAGTGAGTAAAATACTAATTCACACCCCCCTCTCTCAGTATTATTCCTAACAAGGATGAGGAAATGCTTTTAAGAATTTTTAATTCATAATCGAAGGTAGTCATAAGGATGGTGGCATTGCCCTTATATGATTTCAAGGTAAGAAATTTGGAATTATTATTGAGGTTTCTAAGGGCCAAATATTCTTCTTTGGACATGTTGAGTCTAGGTAATTTGAGATGATAAAGAATGCACCCACATTATCGCCTAATTTCTTCAACATCATGGGGCAAAATATGAGGGGTAATATGTTCTACTGCACAAACGAGCTCTCTAGAGGGAAGGCTACAAGGGATGATGAAAAAGTTAAAACCATTCTCTAAAATATTCAAGGAGGCATGGTGAAGGGGTTCAAAATAATTATTAGCCAACATGGAGCGAATAGGCTAGGGATTAAAGGGGGAAGATGGGATGAAGGAAGAAACCAATTGAGAAAAGGAAGATGTTAGGTTGGAGAGAAGAGCAATGGATGTGTAGAAATTAATTGAGGGGGGATTAGAGTAGAAGGAGAGGGATTGGGTGAAATGGAAGACAATTTTATAACAGGGAGGGAGACTGACTTAACAACGAAGGGATAAATAAGGGGCTATGGGGGAGAGGAGGGATTATGAACAAGATCAAGGGTAGAAATTTAGGAGTGAGGGTTGGAGAAGGGGTATGAGTGGAAGGAAAGGAGGGTCCATGGTTGAAATCAATTAATGATCAAACTATGAATACATTGGAAGATTTGATTGAAATTGAAGGATCAACAGATAATTTGAAGGAATCTGTGAGTGAGGAAGTGAGGGATTGACAAGGGAGGATGTTCTACAATGGGAATCATTCAATCTAATGGACATATCAATGGAAATTACATAGGAGTATTTGAAGGAAGAATCATAAAGAAGATTCTAACATTGTTGGTTGATTTAATTGAGAGTTAAATCCATGTCATTTAATTTGTCAACCCGGGGTTCGTGAACTGATGAGGTATATGTGCACTATATGTACTATGTGATTATAGATTAATCTAATGTAAGGAACTTGGAACAAATTAGCAAGAAAATAATGAAAGCAAATGAAAAGAAAGTGCACATGTTCTTTCCCAAGCATATTCATTTTCAGTGACTCTTTGTCTCAAGGAACTATGGTCCTTGAGATTACTAGTTTCAAATTACTAGTGCGAGATTAATAATTTTCCAATTCAATCCAAACTTATGGAAATTCAATTAATTCAAACCCAATCCAATCCAAACATACATAGATTAAATCAATCAAAACAACATTAATGAAATCAAAATAACATAAAAGAAACTAAAATAAACTTGCATAAATGAAATAACATAAATATTTACAACAAAGGAAAGAGGTGCACAAGATGCATTTGATGGGGGCCCTCAACTCCTTAGCAAGCACACAAAATGATTACCAAAGCTGGGAGGTCAAAGGAGCAACATATATTCCATAAAATGAAGTTGGAGAAAGTTCCAAAGATATTACAATAATTAAACTCTTTTTTTGTCTATCCTCACTTTACAAATTATATCTTGGAATGGAACTCTAAATGAGTTTCCTTTGAAGGATGCACTCCTATTTAAACAAAAACATAAGATGACTAATCAATAGATATAGATCCAGAAATTTCTCTTAGATCCACATTTATCTCTTGTGGTTACAACCAATCATCTAAAAATATGAGATATAAATCCTCTCAAAATTCTCTCCTAGTTTTGATAGGAGAAACATATCAAAACATCGATGATGCTTCTCCTTTGAATGTGCTTAGTCAATGATCCAAATATTCTACAAATATTCCACAAATATTCATGAGTTGGAATTGAAATTAGATTTTGTGGTTGAGTGGCCAAATAAGGCTCTTCTAGAACCTTCAAATAGGCCTACAATATCATAACACTCATACCACTTTTAGATATATATGAAAACATGTTAATTTGCTAATATTTAATCATAAATTCTCTTAAAGTACTTAAAATAAATGACTTGGAAAATAATAATGATAAAATCATATGATCATGAAAATTGTTATTAATGTAGGGTTATGGAGCTACAGAATATGGTAAAGAGTTACGAAATGTGGTAAAATGATGAAAATTAGGGTAAAAGAGGCTGACATTTTGTAGGCCCAACATTTCCCCCCAGCTAAAAATGTTGCATGTCCTCATGCAACTTTGCATTGATTCCATTAATCATAAGTTGATCTTTTTGAAATGTTTTACTTCTCTACTAACTTTGGATTTGTATTGATTCTATTTTAACTTTGCATACTCATATCAATTGATAACTTTATTTTATTTGCAAAGTGTACTTTGAAAGAAATTTGATTGCAAAATATTTTTTATGGTTGGTTCTTGTGTGACAACTAAAAATTTACAAGTATTGGTTCTTGTGTAACAACATTATTCTTATTTTTGTTGCATCAAAATACTTGAAAACATTGAGAATTCCTTTTTAAGGCCCCATAATGGTTGTCAGATATTTAACGTGATTATCAATTTATCTTTGAAAAACATATAAACTTTTGGAATCAAAATGCAATAATATTTGATTGGGAAAAATATGTTGGTTACGATGAAATAAAATGTGACATGTGACATGAAATGTGAATGTGAATTGACATCCCTTCCCCCCAACTAAAGGTGTTTTCAATTTTTGGAAAATGAGAAAGGGAATATAAATGTGGTGAAGAATTTCTAAAACCATAATTTTAGCATTTAAGGAATTACATGATTAAATATTAGAAACAACATACCTTCACTGATCTGAAAATGGAAGTATTTGTAATGCTATGCAAAGTATCCATTTTCATTTAATTTAGTGTGCAAAGTGTTCTCCATGACTTGCAGGTTAAACAAAGAAGTTTTGGTTTGTTTCTGAGTTTTATGTGTGAGGATTTGTTAATTAAATTTATTGTTTAACATATCACCACAGAAATACACAGCAAGTAAAATTCACCATAACATAACATAACAAATTGTTGAGGCATTTCACCCCTCCTGGGCTACATCTGTCGGTCCAAGGCTCCCCAATTACATGTCCTCGCTCTATTAATTTGCTCAAAATGGTTACAAAGTGAAAAATATGCATAAACAGGAAAAACCAACTGTAAATTTGACTTAAGAAGATAGAAAATAGCTATAAATGGCTTTTGTTTCACCTTTAACAGTGAAATACAATCCAAAACAGTGCCTTCTCCATGATGGCCATGGTGGCTCCTTCCTCTTCCCTGAAGAAAAATTTGTTGTAGAACACCTCCGTTTTCTCTGAAACCTATTCCAAACTCTACATAAGGTCAAAGATACCCAAAATTGACTTAAATTTTCTCTTGCTTGGTCGAATATTGAGAAAGTTATGACCAAAACAAATTTTTTCCTAGTGTCACTAGAAAACCTCCTCCAAAACTGGAGGAACTCCAGTTAACTTCTTCAAAATATTTGGATAGGCGGACTTGGTAGAACCATGCTCCAAATTAGGCGATAGCATTTAATTTGACTGTTATTTTTGGGCGCGTTCACATGCGGAATTTCTGGACAGTTAACTCGCTGGCAGATAAGGTTGACCCCTCGCCCATGGTCACGGGTCGGAGGTCCTACGCAGTAGGAGCTAACCACTAGGGGTTTAACCCATTTTCCGTCAGTGTAAAGGATCTAAGCCCTTGGTTCATAGTGGTGGTCACATAGCTTTCAGGGATTCACCCTAAGGGCTTAACCCACATCTCCGCCCAATTCAAACGAGTCGACTCGAATATGCATTTACCCACTACACGAGTCGACGACCCGACTGCACGTTTACTCTGCGTGCCTGTTTTTTTCACCTCTGCCTGAATGTTCATTTCAAATCTACCCATTCAACATGCCGACCCGAACATACGTTCACCCTCTCCCGACACTTCAACTGAACTGCCTCTGCCATGCCGGTCGGGTCGACCCTACCCGAGGAGTCGAGTCGAGTGTTCGATCCTCATGACCACCACAATTTTCATAAAAAAATTTCAAAAAATGGCCTAGGGCCACATGGAAGCCTCTGGAAAGGCCACGTGGCACCCACTAATAGGCCCAAAAAACTTAAATAGAATTACTTTGCCAATGTAATTTTTTTTGTAAAATTTGACAAAATCAATTAGTCAAAAAGTCTTGTTTTGGAGGTCACTTGATGATTGCAAACCTCAGTAACTTTCTCATACGAACTCGACTTTGAGAACCGTTCGTAGTGCCAGAATCAAAATGATGAGGCCTTTATGTCGTTCATATTGCAATAATTTTTGGCACTTCCATTTTTGAGCATTTTTTTAAACTTGGACATGATCACCTGATCACACCTCCCCAATGGGAAGCTTTTGGACCCCAAAATCTCTCTGAATTACAAAAATTGAAGATGAGGAGATTGATTCTTCACTCTTCCAACCTTGAACCACTAAAATCTCCCTAATTTCATCAAATTAAGCCTCTCATAAAAATATAAATTCTTCCTTGAGTCCGCTGATCGACTGTTGATAACCTTAACTGTGTCATGATGAAAATTTTTGAAATTTGCAGAACAACAACTAAGATTTGCAGAAAACATACTGCTCCTACAATGGTCTACATTCAAAGGAAACTGAAAATAAGATTCACCTTGCCAACTATCCTTATGGCAAATTTTTTCTGAATGAACCATGTACTTGTGTCGATTCCCGACCAAGTTTTGTCGCCATAGTACCCCACCATTCTGAAACCAGCAATGATCCTTGTTGAACTTTGTGTCCTGTTTTCTTGTATGCTTTTCCCTTTCTTGGATTCTTGCACCACTTTTCACTGACACTTTGTTCTCTGCATCGATCGACACCAAAGACAGCTTGTGCAACATCTTGTCATCTTTTTCCAAAGACAACTTTCTTTCAGGCTGAAACATATCATCATTTATATCAACAACAACATGAAAAGGATTATGTACAAAATATTTTTTCTTAACCATCAACAAATTAAAATTTTGACTTGCATTGACAAGCCTTTTCAACTACCCTGCATTCACTAAAGAAGATTCTAGCTTCTTCCGATGTGCCCTCACATTAAACTCCTTGCCATCCTTGAATAGATGATACTTGTTCTCATGGCAATGGAAGATTGCTTTCCTGTCATATAAGTAGGGACTACCCATCACCACACCTGTAATTTCAAGCGGTACCACATCTAATTCAACCATGTCAACATAATGAGATGTTATGGCGAAGCACAACATGCACTTCCTTGAAACTTGTAAATTAGCATCCTTGGAAATCCATCCAAGTGGATATGGCTTTGGATGTGGAATGGCCTCAAGTTTTGGCTTCTTGACTAAGTCTTCTGAGATGAGATTCGCTTGAGACCCACTGTCAAATAGTTTGTCTATATTTGTATGTTTTGAAATTATCCTCACATGAAACAACTCTATTCTCCTCTCTTCATTTGGAGCTTCTATGTGACAGTTTAAAATGCTAGAACTGGGATTTGTTTCATTTACAATATTTTTCCCCTTTATGTTCTTTAGTGACATATCTATGCTTTTAGTTTCATCTCCTGATTCAGACCCTAAGTCTTGTTTAGCTATTGCAACCGTCTTGCCCTTTTCTTTGGCCTTTTCTTTGGTTTTAAATTTTTATGGTTTCTACTTTGGATGAAGTTTCCAGCAATGGTCTTCATCGTGGCTTGTTTTGGAACAATTTTTACAGAATAATTTCCCTTTTTCTTTCCTAGAGTTTGCATTTATTTTTCTCCATTTGCCTTTAAATTCCCTATCCTCATTCCGATCAAAACATTGTTTACCTCTAGCCTCTAAATGCGTGGCTTGGATACAACCCTCGTCTAGACTAGTAGGATTGAACATAAGGATAGTATGTATAAGATAGCTGTGTAAACCACCTATATATTTCAGCAAAGTCTCTTGGATATGCAAATCAATTCCTAACAACAGAGCCCTTCGTCTAAAATCTTGAGTGTAATCTTGAATATTTTGTCCCTTAAGTTGTCTAAAACTTTTCCAATTCATGATAGCCTTTTGTAAATGAGATAATGGATAAAATTGTTGTTTAATTATGGAAATAAATTCAGCCCATGATAAGGTGATCTTACCATGTTTTTTAATTTCATCCTTGGTCTTGGCTTCCCGCCATACCAATGCTTCTCCCTCCATTCTCAAAGAGGCTAACAGAATCTTGGTGTCCTCTTCATGAAGGTTTTGTATCTTCAAATAAACTTCCAACTGTCTTATCCAATTGTCAAGTTTCTCTGCATTGACTTCACAAATAAACATAGGCAACTCAAATTTAACATCAAGCTTTAAAAATGGATTTTTACTAGTGGTTTTGGACTTGTGAGATTGATTCACCAATGTAGAGGATGACGATGTAGAGGAAGAGGATGAAGATGGGGATGGTGGAACACCATTTCCTCCGTGTCCTTTCTTTGACTTGTCATCACTTTTCTTTCCTCCTGAAGAACCCTCTCCTTCTTTTTGATGTTTATACCCTTCTCCTACAAGCCTTTCATTCCATTCTTGGTAGAGTATCCTCACCATCTCAGTCATGTCTAGGAAAGCCTTTCGAAACACCTGTTCTTCTTCTTTGGGATCAATGTCTTTAGGAACTTCTCCTTCTCTTGAATACATGCTCAAGGATTCTTCTATGGCTTTTATTGGTGAATTAGAAGGTGGAGTTAATGGCTCTCTGGCCCTCCTTGGTTGAGGATTATTTTTAGCTCTAACCAATTGTCCTTCCCCTCTCTTGAGCTTAAGCCTAGTAAGCATCACAACTTGCAAACATTCAACTATATCTTTGCACAAGAACAAATGCAAAGTAAAAATTTAGCTCCAATACCAACTAATCTGAAAATGGAAGCATTTGTAATGCTATGCAAAGTATCCATTTTCATTTAATTTAGTGTGCAAAGTGTTCTCCATGACTTGCAGGTTAAACAAATAAGTTTTGGTTTCTTTCTGAGTTTTATGTGTGAGGATTTGTTAATTAAATTTACTATTTAACATATCACAACAGAAATACACAAAAAATAAAATTCACCATAACATAACACAACAAATTGTTGAGGCAGTTCACCCCTCCTGAGCTACATCTGTCGGTCCATGGCTCCCTAATGGCATGTCCTTGCTCTATTCATTTGCTCAAAATGGTTACACAATGAAAAATATGCCTAAACAGGAAAAACCAACTGTAAATTTGACTTCAAAAGATAGAAAATAGCTAGAAATGGCTTTTGTTTCAACTTAAACAGTGAAATACAACCCAAAACAATGCCTCCTCCATGATGGCCCTAGTGGCTCCTTCCTCTTCCCTGAAGAAAAATCTGTTTTAGAACACCTTTGTTCACTCTAAAAACTATTCCAAACTCTCCAGAAGGTCGAAGAGACCCAAAATTGACTAAAATTTCCTCTTGTTTGGTCAAATATTGAGAAAGTTATGACCAAAACCAATTTTTTCCCAGTGTCACTAGAAAACCTCCTCCAAAACTGGAGGAACTCCAGTTAACTCCTTCAAAATAGTCGGATAGGAAGACTTGGTGAAACCACGCTCCAAATTAGGTGGTAGCATTTAATTTGACTATTAGTTTTGGGAACATTCACATGTGGAATTTTTGAGCAGTTAACTCGCTGGCGGATAAGGTTGACCCCTCGCCCATGGTCACGGGTCGGAGGTCTTATGCGGGAGGAGCTCACCACTAGGGGCTTAACCTTTTTTCCACCAGTGAAAAGGCCCTAAGCCCTTGGTTCATAGCGGTGGTCACATAGCTTTCAGGGATTCGCCCTAAGGGCGTAGCCCACATCTCCACCCGATTCAAACGAGTCGACCCAAATATGTGTTTACCCACTACACGAGTCGACGACCCGACTACACATTTACTCCGCCCGCTTGTTCGTTTCAACTTCGCCTATTCAACATGCCAACCCGAACATACGTTCACGCTCGCCTGACACCTCAATTGAACTACCTCTATCGTGCCGGTCAAGTCGACCCTGCCTGAGGAGTCAGGTCGAGGGTTCGATCCTCATGACCACCACAATTTTCATAAACACTTTTCACCAATGGCCTAGGGCCATGTGGCAGCTTCAAGGTAGGCCACGTGGCACCCACTGATAGACCCAAAAAACATAAATAAAATTACTTTTCCAATGTAATTTTTTTTGTAAAAATTGACAAAATCAATTAGTCAAAAATTCATATTTTGGAGGTCACTAGACAAATTCAAACCTCAGTAACTTTCTCATACAAAATCGGTTTTGAGAACCATTCACGGCGCCAGAATTGAGCGATGAGGCCTTTCTGGTCATTCAGATTGAAACCATTTCTAAGCACTTCCATTTTTTATCATTTTTTTAAACTTGGACATGATCACCTGATCATTCACCTACCTGAAAAGTGGAAAAGTTATATATATATAAGAGTGTGGTTGCTGCTGCTAGATCATGGAATATGAAGTAAAAGAATATGATCATCTTTTTATTTATCTAATCTTAAATTTTAATCTTGATTGCTACAGTTGTTGAATTCTGAGTTGATTCTTGCTGTAAGATGTTGAACTCATATAGTCTTCATTCATTCTCAATCAGTGGCATAATTCTTATCTATGTGAATAGATGTGTCGATTTCGAACATATAAAATAAATTGTTGGATTACTGGCCATTAATTAATTTCATTAACCAACATGAGATTACTCACCATTGATGCCAATGAGAATCAAGATTCCTAAGTACATCTTACTAGGTACGAACATATGTGTTGTAGTCGAGTCACTTAGAAGATCTGACAAATATGGGACATTAATGTATTCCCACTATTTATTGGCGATAGATCTTGCCATTAAGGCAGGGAAGCCTCAAGGTACTTGAAATATCTTTAGTCTTGATTCCAGATGACGTGTCAGAGTCGATGGGTCAAGACTTGTTAGAAGGGAGGCCTTATTGAATCCTCCATCATCTTGTGCGAGTATAAAATAATAATTTTAAGGACCATAGATGAAAGATTTGTATTGAAGCAAGGTTTATTTGATAGAATGGAAGAGGAAAATGGGGTGACTCAACTTTGTAAGGGAGCTCAATGACTTTAGTTTTGAGTTAAGGGTGAGTGAAAATCAAGTAGGAAAGTATGAAGATTGTAAAGGGAAAATGAGTTTTGAAATCATGGTTTAGTAGTAGAGAGATGGAAATTTATGGATCAATTGTAGGCTTAGAATGAGTAGCAAAGGTAAAATTGGTACATGAGAGGACTTTTTTAGTAGCAATGGTGTAATATACCTGATTTGGCATGGAATGAAAGTGTTCTTTTTAAAGAACTTTGGTCTTTAAAAGGAACTCATGCATATTGTGATCTTCTTTCATTGTCTTGGAACCTGCAAAAACTTAGCATTTTTCTAAAATAAAATGTAAGCTATTGAGAGAGAGAGGTGTTTAGTCTCTCTTCATATGATATATACACATAAAAACTTAGAAATATTAATAATAAAACAAATTCAAGGTGTTAGCACTCCACAATTTCCCAAGACTGTGAGAGAAACCCAGAGGTAACCACAAAACCACTTGTAAAGCTGGGATCTAGCCCTTCTAGCTTCAGAGAGGGATATCTCTTTATGATTTAGATTTTTTGATTAAAGGTATTAGGCTAGTTATTTAATTCAGAGGTTTATTTTTGAAATATTTGGTTGTAACTTCAAGAATAAGCCATTGGGAAATGGAATCATAAACCTTAAGTAAATCAAGTGCAGGAATAACAGATGAAGTGTAGCAGTGCAAGGTACGCAAGCTATTGGATATTTTTGAGCATTTGTGGAGTGAATTGGAGGAAAAGATTTAGATTCAAATAAATATAGAGCATTGAAAAATTAATTCTATATATAATTTCAGTTTCAAAACACATATATTTTTTATAAGCCAGAGGAGAGTGTAATTAAAAAAATTCAACCCATAATTTTCTTTAAACAACACAAATAAGAATAACATATGGAAAAACGAAGAAATAACAATTTCACAAGAGGAAAAAAATCACCAATTTGTCTGACACATGAATCCTGTAACAAATTTTTGTATTACTAAAAATGATCACCTTTAGCTTGCTGAGATTCAACAAGATGATGAGCTTTGTGAAAAGATTTGCCTTCACTAAGTGGGCCCACAGGCTATTTTTTGTGCAAGTCTATTTTTAGACTATGTCTGTTTTTAGACATGTTGATCATATTTCAGAAGTTGCAGGATGCTATTTGTGGATGGTTGATCAAGTTGGAAAAATATATGAAATTCTATTTTTAGAATATTGGGCGAAGTCTATTTATAGATCGTCAATCTAAAAATAGATGCATGTCGATTATTATTAGCTCTTAATAATAATCAGACTCTAAATAGCAACTTATTCTCTTGGAGAACTTTAGTTCAGTGCACAGATGTGGCACAACAGCTGACAGAAGGAATTACGCTATTCCTGAGGGTTTACTGGAGCTATTGGATGGAGGACTCAGTTAGAACTCAAGTGGTAGATTTATGACACAGTTGTAAGAAGTAGTTATGGAGTTGTATTCAGTTTAACTCAGTTAGGCTCAGTTGAGGTAGTTGTATCTAGCCTAACTGATTGATACACTAGTGAGAGTGGAGTGAATTGATTATTTGATTAATTCATAAATAATAACTCATTAATCAACTGAATAATACATCATTTAACTACAGTGCATGGCAGTTTTAGTGGAGACCAGTGGAGGGATAGGTGAAAGGGCAAGATAGACTATATGTTGTGACTATTAGTGATGCATTGATTGCATCAAACACACAGTGGAGATGCCAATGAGGATTGTGCAGTTAATCCAAGAGTAATTTGAATTCATTCAAAGCTATTCTTCAGTAGAGATTGCGCAGTGGAGGCAGGCTAGCAGGTGGCAAATATCGGTGCATGGATTTTCAAGATTAGGCTTGTATAGTGTATGACGATTGTACTGTACTAAGAGCTTGTGATAAGCTTTGTATGTTTGTATGAGATTGTCATATGATCTCCATGTTACATAATATATAGTTGGGGTTTTCAGCTTCAGTCTTTCCCGGTTAAAAGCTGTGTTATGTGCGATTGATAATTTTTGTTTATGCATCACATGTGTGTGCAATTAATTGTTTCTGCAAAAGATCAACAAGTGGAATTGATTTTTTATTTTGCATAAAGTTAAATAGTGTGATATCAGGAGAATAAAGGACATATGCATGCTTATTACATATAATTTCTACATGGTATCAGAGAATTTTTGATTGAATATTGCAATTGTGAAGTGAGTTTGTGCTAGTGGATAATTCGAATTTGCTATAGAATATTCTTGGTGCAGAAATCGAGTATACATTGAAATGTATTTCAACGGGTTGAGATTGAAGTATGCCCTTGATGGGAGCTTGAATTACATAGCCTGGAAGGACAGGATGGTGGCAGTGTTGGAGGATAATGGGTTGAAGGAGTTCATCAATAACGATGTTCCTAAGCCAGGATCTAGCGATGTTGCATTACTTGATAAATGGAAAAAGAAGACTACAAAGACGAGGAGGATTCTGTTGGAAGGTGTGAAGGACCATATTGTGTCAAGAATTCATGGGAAAGCCACTCCATTCTTAATTTGGAAGGCTTTGATAGACATGTTCCAAAGCAGAAGTGACCAGAGGATGTTGGCGCTTAAAGACAAGCTCAGAAAAATAAAAATGGAGAAAGGCGACAGTATTCCAAATACCTCACGAAGTTTTTCCACTACAAGTATGAACTGGGAAGTGTGGGGGTTACTGTTGATGAAGAAGACTTGGTGAGCTTGGCTCTCCTTGGGCTTCCGAAGAGTTCGCATAGCTATGAAGACTCTGTCAATGGATGGGAGAAACTGTCGGGATGGGAGCGACTTTGGTCAGATCTTTTGCAGGAGGAGATAAGGTAGGGTACCAGGGATGGATCTTCATCGAAGAATGAAGATGAAGAGAATTTTTCTTTGGCTGCCAAAGCAAGGAAAGGGAAGGGGAAGAAAAATCCTTCTAAATCCAGTGTGAAAGGAAAGAAGCAGGACTTGTCCAAAGTGAAGTGTTTTCACTGTCACGAGCATGGACATTTCGCCACTAACTATCCACGAAAGAAGAAGAATAAGCAGGCTGCTGGATCTGCAGCTGGAGAGGCCTTAGCCTCGCAATTTGAGCTGGATTTTTCCTTGATCACATGCTTGGTTTCAAGCTGCATGGGATCGGTGTGGTATCTTGACAGTGGTGCGTCTTTCCATATGACGGGAGACAAAGATTTGTTTAGTGACTTGGAGGAGAAGGACCTCCAGATGCATATAGAGATGGGCAATGATGGTCGGTACATTGCGACAGGCATTGGGACCATTACCTTTGAGAGGGAGTCTAGTAATCCGTTCTTGTTGAATAATGTCATGCATGTTCCAAGTCTGACGAAGAACTTGGTCTCAGTCGCAATGCTGGAAGACAAAAGTTATGATGTTTTTTTCAGTGAGGGAAAAGCCTTCCTTCGACATAAAACAACAGGTCAAACCAAGAAGATAGGGGTTCGAATTAAGAATCTCTACAAGCTAGAGGTAGATGGTTGCACTGCAATGGTGGGCAAAGTAGAAGAAGTGGTGAGCCGGGATGAGGGCGAATTATGGCATAGGAGAGTGGGCCATCTTCACCATGGCGCTTTGAAAATTTTGCAGCAAATTTCTACTGGACTTCCCAAGGGTACTCTTGCGTAGTCATATCAGTGAAAAGGATGTACAATGAGTAAGTTTGTGAAGACCACCTTTCATGAGAAGGAGAACTGTGCTTCGGTTTTCCTGGAGAGAATTCACACAGACATGTGTGGACCATTCTCGGTTGCTTCAGCAGCGAAACACAGGTATAATGTGATATTTTTTGATGACTTTTCTCATAGATTTTGGATCTTCTTCGTGCAGAAGAAGAGTGAAACATTCTCAAAGTTATGTGAGTTCAAGGCATTGGTGGAGAAGGAGTCAGGGAAGCAGGTGAAAGCTCTAAGGAGCGATAATGGTAGTGAATACATCTCGAGCGAATTCAAAGACTTCTATAGCAAATAAGGAATTTGAAGAGAACTCATAGCGCCTCATAACCCATAGCAGAATGGGGTCATGGAGAGAAAGAACAGAATGATCGTGGGTGTTGCACAAGCGATGCTACATGACCAGGGCCTACCGATGCACTTGTGGGCGGAATCATGCAACACTACGATTTATGTGCAAAATCGTTGTCCTCATAGAGTACTTGGCATGAGTACACCCGAGGAAGCTTTTACTGGTAAGAAGCCTGATATTTCTAATTTGAAGGTTTTTGGCTCACCTGTTTACATTCATGTGACGAAGGATGCCAGGAAGAAGTTGGAGCTGACTGCAGAAGTTGGGATATTTTTGGGTCACACAGAAACACCCCACAACTATCGTGTGTATTTTCCAAACAGTCAGATGACTGTTATGCGACGAGATATAAAATTCAATGAGGTGAAAGCCATGAAGTTGTTGCTTGAGAGGGAGCTACACTTGCATGCGGAAGAGGAACTTCTTGTTCCCAAAGATGAGCCTCTGGATGTGTATCAACCACAGTAGGAGATTCATGGAGTGGAGGAGTCCACTCATGCAGAACCAAACATAAAACAAGGCAAAAAGCGTACCATAGAAGCTGAGAGACTAAAGGTGGTTGTAGCACAGAATGTAGGAGTTTCTACATCACAGTGCAGACAGAGGCAGTCACTTGACCGATATACTGGATACATGGCTCTTATGAGCAAGTGTATTGTGACAGAGCCATATTCTTTTGAAGAAGTAGCGCAGGATCCCACATGGGTAGATGCCATGGTGGAGGAGTATGACTCCATTGTCAGAAATAGTGCTTGGGAGATTGTTCCAAGGCCGGTGGGAAAATCAGTTGTAGGATCAAGATGGATCTACAAGGTAAAGAAAGTTGCTGATGGGAGCGTCGATAAGTATAAGGCAAGATTTTTTTCCTGGGGCTTCTCACAGATTGAGGGTATTGACTATGAAGAAACCTTTGCACCTGTCGCACGGTATTCTTCCATATGGACCATCCTTGCTCTCTCAACGCAAATGGGTTGGCACATTCATCAGATGGATGTGAAGACTACATTCCTTAATGGGATCATTGAGGAAGAGGTTTAAATTGAGAAGCCTGAAGGATTTAAGATCTTCAGCAGTGAGTCACATTTGTGCAGGCTCAAAAGAGCACTGTATGGGCTGAAACAAGCACCCCGTGCTTGGTACACTTGGATCGATAGCTATTTCACTGGAATTGGCTTCACCAAGAGTGAGGCGAATGCAAACCTGTACCAAATTGTGGTTGAGGGTAAGATTTTGATCATTGTAATTTATGTTGATGATTTGATACTAAGAGGTGATGAGTAGTTGATACACTCATGCAAGGTTGATCTTGCAAAGGAGTTTGAGATGAAGGATTTAGGCCTCCTTCATTATTTCCTTGGATTGGATATATGGCAGTGAGAAGGTGAACTATTTGTGTCTCAAAGAAAGTATGCCTGGGAGATACTGAAAAAGTTTCACAGGTAAGGTTGCAAGCCTATCGACACTCCTCTTCCATGAAATTGGAAGAAAGAGGATGCTACATCGGCCAAGGTAGTGGATGCCACTGTTTATCGATAGTTGGTGGGTTCGCTCATGTATTTAGTCAATACAAGACCAGACATATGCTATGTAGTGAACCAGCTTTCACAAGTGATGGTTAAGCCTACTAAGCTCTTTTGGAAGGCGAGAAAGCATGTCTTGAGATATCTCAGGGGCACATCTGAGTATGGTTTATGGTACAGACAGACAGATGAGGTGAATTTTCATGGCTTCATAGATACAGATTGGGAAGGAAGCCCAACAGACAGAAAGAGCACATCAGGAGGGATTTTCAGTATCGGATCTACGGAATTTTCTTAGTACAGCAGGAAACAAATATCTATGGCACTCAGTTCAGCGGAAGTACAATACATGGCAGCAAGTTTAGCTGCATGTGAGGTTATCTAGATGAGAAAGATTCTAGTTGGTTTGTTCGGTTCACATTTAGATCCCACGGTGATTCATTGTGATAATCAGAGTTGCATTAAACTCTCGGTTAATCTTGTGTTTCATGATAGATCTAAACATATTGATATCTGGTATCATCATATTAGAGATTGTGTGTAGCGGAAGATCATGTTGCTTCAGTACATTCCCACGGAGGATTAGGATGCAGATATTCTGACGAAGGCGCTCACCAGGAGAAAATTTGAATACCATAGAGGCAGGATCGGGGTGAAGGATAATCCCTATCTTGTTGAGAGGGAGTGTTGATATTCAACAAGAGGATGAGCTTAGTGAAAAGATTCACCTTCACTAAGTGGGCCCGCAAGCTATTTTTCGCGCAAGTCTATTTTTAGAATATGTCTATTTTTAGACATGTCGATCATATTTCAGAAGATGCAGGATTCTATTTGTGAATGGTTGATCAAGTTGGAAAAATAGATGAAATTCTGTTTTTATAATATTGGGCGAAGTAAATTTATAGATCGTCAATCTAAAAATAGATGCATGTCGATTATTATTAGCTCTTAATAATAATCAGACTCTAAACAACAACTTATTCTCTTGGAGCACTTCAATTCAGTGCACGGATGTGGCACAACAGATGACAGAAGGAATTATGCTATTCTTGAGGGTTTGCTGGAGCTATTGCATGGAGGACTCAGTTAGAACTCAAGTGGCAGAGTTATGATACAGTTGGAAGAAGTAGTTATGGAGTTGTATTCAGTTTAAGTTAGTTAGATTCAATTGAGCTAGTTGTATCTAGTCTAACTGATTGATGCACTAGTGAGAGTGGAGTGAATTAATTAGTTAATTAATTCATAAATAATAATTCATTAATCAATTAAAGAATACATCAGTTAACTACAGTGCATGGAAGTTTCAGTGGAGACCAGTGGAGAGATAGGTGAAAGGGCAAGATAGACTATCTGTTGTGACTATTAGTGATGCATTGATTGCATCAAACACATAGTGGAGATGCCAATGAGGATTGCATAGTCAATCCAAGAGTAATTCAAATTCATTCAGAGCTATTCTTCAGTAGATATTTTGCAGTGAAGGCAGGCTAGCAGGTGGCAAAGATCGGTGCATGGATTTGCAAGATTAGGCATGTATAGTGTATGACGATTGTATTGTACTGAGAGCTTGTGATAAGCTTTGTATGTTTGTATGAGATTGTCATATGATCTCCATGTTACAGAATATATTGTTGGGGTTTTCAGCTTCAGGCTTTCATGGTTAAAAACTGTGTTATGTGCGATTGATAATTTTTGTTTATGCTTCACATGTGTGTGCAATTAATTGTTTCCGCAAAAGATCAACAAGTGGAATTGATTTTGTATTTTGCATAACGTTAATAGTGTGAGATCAGTAGAATCAAGGACATATTCATGCTTAGTGCATATAATTTCTACATAGCTCAGTGAACAACTTTGCATCAAAAAACTTCTTTCTTCATACAAGTCCCAACCGATAATACTTCGAATTAAGAAGTATTTATACAAACTTTTAAAAAATATATTGATTTAAAATATCAAGGTTTATTACAAAATATCTTAAAACTGTTTATATAAAAATAGTACAAAAATATAGGATTAAAAAAACTGCAGAAGTTGTTGGCACTATCTTTGAGGATTGCTGGTGATGACTTGGCCTGAAAAACTATTGTTCTGTTGCTGAAAATGTAAAATTACTTTTTACTCCAAAATTCTACACAGCTTATCCCATATATTCTCTAATGTGATGGAAACTTTATCTAGCTTCCTGTAAGTTTCATATAACTCAGTATATTTCTGGAAAGTTGGTTCGACTAGGAATAAATGTTTTAGTTCATTTTAAATCAGCAAGTTGAATTCCAAACCCTCCATGAAGGCTTTTCCTATGATGGCTCCTTTGATAGTGGAAATTTTGATTTTTCTTTGGCTATGGTGTACAATATTTGTTGATAATACTCCAATTTAAATAACTTATTCCAATTCATTTTAGCCCCGGAAGCCCTTTTTGATTCAACACATTAATTTTTCTATGAAATTTCTGAATGTTGGCCTCCAAGTTATGGCATTTATTTTATAACTGAAACATTAGATTCTTTTTAGTAAGGACCCTTTTCACTTCAAGGATGGTTTATGTCATGTCTGTGATCTCAAATTCTTCTAATTCATCCTTATTTTTTGAATTTAGGACCTTGATCAATGTATTGGCTTCACCTGACATTTGTCCTAAATCGTCCTTTACCTTTGCAACGATCTCCTTTTATCTATGTACTAGTTCCTCTTGCTAAAAAATTATCTCAATAGAGGGCCAATTTTCAATGATTTCTTGATTTCTTTCAATTCATATATTCTCCTTAGCCTGTACAATTGTTTGAGCCATAGCCGACTCATTTTCTAGTTGTTCAATTATCTGGGTATGGCTATGACTCTTTTGAAGCTATCCTACATATTTATTGTCAACTTTTAACTTTTGTTCCTGAAGGTTTTTAAGCTGAGATTTCAAATTCTCAATTTCCTTCCCATTGATGGACATTTCTTCCATGACCTTGATCAATTGTGCTAATGCATCTTTGGGTTGTACCCCTTCTATGATGGTTGCTGAAGTGGATGCTTCTATTTTTGATGTATCTACAATGGGAATTTTTCCTGCAATAGAAAATGATATGAGTGGAATAACTGCCATCTGAGAGGATTGTTCCTTTTCCTTTAACAAATTTTCCATTTCAAACTCGATCTGTTTAATTTGCACATTTTTTCAATGATTATATTGAACATGTCTTCTTTATCTTTCTCTAAGTGTCAAACTTATTTTTCTTGTGAATCTTCACTAGATGGAAGCTTGAGTTGCTTGCTTAATGTTGTTATGTCTGCATTATTCCTTCTAACAATTTCTTCGGTAGCTTTTACATATTTAAGATCATATCCTAATTTTATCACTAAATCCTCCAATGGTTTAATTTGTGTATTTAGCTAAAGAGGATATCTTCTCAAGTTTCAAATGAGACTGGGTATTATTGTCTGAAGCTTGTAGCTTTGATGTTGTATTTGATTTGTTAGTCAAATTTGAATACAACATCTCACATGTTTGTTTGTGCAGGTCCATTCGATCAATAGTATGAACTTTATCAACGTCGAAGCAAAATACATACTTCTTGTAGTCATATATAGTTTTCTGAGCAGGAAATACTTCTTGGACGAATGCAATATGCATTTTTCCTTTCTCTATGTCATAGGCAGAAATAATCCTATTCAGTGAGGTTGTTTTTTGTTTCTAGAATTGAGTATAAGTTGTAGCCTTAAGAATCTCATTTTTCTTCTTAATTTCTTTGTACCTGGAAAAAATGTTTTGTTCAACCTAGTCATGAACCAATTCTATTGTTTGAGATGTGTGTAGAGGCTCTTGAGAGATCGAGGAGGATGGAGATTCTTTAAACATATCTTTATTTCTTGGAAAAATAGAAGCATAAGAACCTGCCAAAACTATACTGGACAGTGTATCGTCTTCATGCAGGAAATTTGATGTTGTATTGGTCTTCTAATTCTTTTTGTATATTAAGAAATATTTTTCTCCAATCTCTATGACTGAAGGAGAAATATCTTACTTCAGCCTTGTATCCTGGCTCTCTTTTGGTTCTGGAGTCTGCGCATTTTCTGTAGATATAATCTGCTCTTTTTCCTCCTGTAAGGTATTTTCCTCCCACTGCTCTTGATTCATAAATTTCTCTATCTAAAGCCTTGGAGTGTGAGTATAGGGAGCAGTATTATTCTCTACTCTGAACTTTGAGATGATGCCAAAGGGTTCATATGACCAGGGGAAGCTAATTTTGAAATTAATTTTTTTTAGAGTGAATCAACTTCCTTGCATGTTGCCATGGTGTTACAAATAAAATTTCCAACCAATGTCTTGATTTTAAATTGAGATTTCTTCTTTGCTGAAACAAAATGTAGATCAGCCATGTTGATTATCTGTCTAATATATTATAATGAGAATATCCTCATAGGAGCATACCTAGGTAACCTGTATGGAGGAAATTCACATCCATACACTTTGATTTATGTGTAATTTTGGTATAAGTACCAAGCACATGTTTTAGTCTGCTAACTAAGATGCAAAATTCTCTTTATCTCTGGTCCTATTCTTGGTTCAACAACATTGTTCAATAGGAAGGAGGCTACATACAAAAACTAGTCAACATAATCATTGTAGGTGAATTCATTAGTGTGCTCCCTTACCAAGGAAGTATAATGAATCATAGATTAGGCATTTACTTGCTCATCCAATTTCTGTAATGTACACTGAAAATGGTTTTCCTGATGAAATAGAAATAAATACACTAAAATTGAAGCATATTTAAAACTACCTTGTGTGGAAAATTTGAGGAATTGTTCATGAATGTCATTGGCTAAGAACTCACTGTAGATTAAAATGATTGAGGGATTTTCATCCTTTGAGAAAATTGATAGGAATCCAATGATGGCTTCATCAACCCACTAATAGGATTGATAGCTTAGTAAACATGAAACTATAGAGATGATCTGCTTGGTCATTTCAAAGAACATGAAGGATGAATATGAAAAAAATTTCTTAGGTAATTGGGCATCCTCAGGTAGGAAAATCTTAAAAATATTGGCTCTATTAGGAAAGGTAAGGTTCTTGTAAATATCCATGAGGGATTCTTTAGAGAATGGTTTTAGGGAGTCAATTTTTGAATTTTGTAACATTAAATTTATTGACTCAAGAATTTGCAGCATTTGATTAATTGACTTAGGGGTTATGGTGAAAATAATGTCACCATTCTGGGCTACAATGGCTCTTTGGCTAGGGATATATATGGAATGGCACCATGCCACAAATTCAGGAAAGTGATGGGTTTGGTGAAAAATGAATTAGGGCAGGAAGGATTCCCACAAACCAATTTCATCACTTTGGTCAATGAAATTTTGTTTTAACCAGTTGTGAAGTTCATAAAGATCGAATTCACAACTATTTTCAAGGATTTTATACTCCTGATCTACTAGGGGAAAATTGTCTAGGTTAATGACAAGAGGTAACATAGGGTTTTCATCATTTTTCATATCTTTTTCTTTAGGGGCCATGATGAAAAGGAAAGGAACGTGATTGCTCCAATTACCCAAAAATTTAGTCGACTGGAGGTCGGGCTCGATAATTTTCAGTTGGTAACAAGTGATATTTATGACTGGATTCTAGTGCAGGTTGTGGTTTTGTCGAGCTGACTCATGGTGGCAGGATCAACAGTTGTCTGGTTCTCTGTGGAAAATTAGTTTTCTCAACAGTCAGAACAATGAGCAGAAGGGGCCACCAGAAAAGGATAATGCCAATTTATACAGAAAAATGGTCTACCACTGGGGTTTTTAGCCATTATGGAGCATATTTATTGGTTAGAATAATAGGTAGGCCACATGGCGGGAGTTTTTTGGATGGGAAGTGTAATGGTAGATGGAACAAGGCCGAGTGGGACACAAACATGGAGGTAGAAGAGTGGTAGTGAGAGGCTACGTGGCAAGAAATGGATGGAGTGGGGGGAAATGTTAATGGTCAAGTACTTTGGCGGGAGCGAGATGAGTGGATTTCAAAAGGGGGGGGTCCAAAAATACATTTTTCCCTTTTCCGCAGCAACCCCCCCTCCCCCCCTGGTGGTTAACTGTCAGAGGGATTGGGGGTCTCAAACTCGATGGCCTATCGTTGGATCGGGCAGGTCAGATCTTCACCATCAGATGTTGTGCACACTTTATCATATAATGACGAAATGTCATTTCAAATCACTTTATGACAATCCATTAACCACATTTAAAGGCACGATTAAAATAATTAATATAACTTAATGAAACTAATGAACTCACTTCATTACATTTAACTAATCGCGCTTAAATGGTGTTGGGTATTTATTATATTCTTTCCACGACTAGTCACACGCATGGTTTTGTGCGGACCTGCCCATGGTTTTGTGCATGGGTTAGCACATGGTTTTGAGGCATGATGGTTTTCGGCCTCTGGTATTTTGTAGATCCGATCAAGGGAACTACGGTTATTTTCTAATCCAGGGTTAATGGATTGGGGTTTATTTATGCTTCGACATGTATATATATGTGTTGTAACACTAAAAGGAATATAATAAAAAATCAAGTTGGTCGTCCCGATTTGGAATCCAGGGGAAAAAATTTGTGTATATTTGTTTTATGTTTTATGCTCTCGCTATTGTTTATTTTCTATTTTTAAGATTCGTTTGTAGATAATTTCTGTACAGGGTTAAAACCTACATTTGGTATCAGAGTTCTTTCAGTTTCAAGGGGACTCCTTTGCTGCTGAGGGTTTTTTTTCTTGGGCCTATGGTAGACTTTGTTTAGTGGGATATCTATGGGATCGATTCTTATGGTGAAAGAAGATGGCGAGCAATGGAAAGATAGAGATTGAGAAATTTAATAGTTAGAGTTTTGAGTTGTGGAAGCTCAAGGTGGAGGATCTGCTGGTGGATAAAGATCAGTGGATCACAGTAGATCTAGGTACTAAACCAACAACAATGTTAGACGAAGACTGGAAAAAGTTGGATCAGAAGGCAAAGAGCACAATATGGTTGTGTGTCTCAGATTCGGTATTGTTGAATTTATCTGGGGAAGCTACGAAGAAGAATTTGTGGAACAAACTTGGGAATTTTTACCAATCTAAGTCTCTGGTGAATAAATTGTTCCTACAGAAAAAGCTGTATAACCTGAGGATGAAGGATGGAGACTCGTTGACAGAGCATTTGAATGCCTTCAATAATGTGGTAAGTTAGCTATCATCTGTTGATATTAAAATCTCAGATGAAGATAAGTGCATCATTTTGATTTTTTCTCTACCAGACTTGTGGGATAGTCTGGTTATTGAAATAGGTAGCAATACAACTACCTTTAATTTTGATGACATTGTCTCAGCCTTGCTATCGGATGAAATAAGACGGAGAAATATTGAGGGTCAGAATGGAGATGCCTTATCTGTATGAGGAAGGTCCCAGAACAGAAACAAGAATAAGGTTTTGAGTGGGAGATCTAAATCTAGAGGGAGATATAAATCTCCTGGAAAGTTTGTAAAGGTGTGCTAGAAATTCAGAAAGGAAGGGCACAACAAAAACGACTGCAGATCTAAAGCTCCTGAGAAAGGAAAGGGATATGATGATGCTCCATCTGTAGAGGCAAAAACCACCTCGGATGAAGGTGGGGATGTGTATTTGGCTTCTTCTTCAAATACACATGTATATCATGAGTCATGGTTGATTGACTCGGGTGCATCCTTTCACTTCACTCCCCATAGGGAGCGGTTCTGTGAGTATGAGAAATATGATGGCGGTGATGTCTTCTTAGGTGATGATAGGAAGGCCAAAATCGTCAAACTTGGAAAAGTCACGCTGAAGCTGCAAGGTGCAAGGATTAGAACACTTCCTGGTGTTCTGCACATTCTTGAATTGGCCAGATATCTGATTTATGTAAGCGAGATGGATGATGCAGGTGTTAAAACAACGTTCAAGAAAGATACATGTAAGATGGTTTGGGGAGCACTGGTATTAATGCAGAGAGTTAGGATTGGAACTCTATACAGGCTTTAGGGCAGTACTGTTATTGATGGGTGCAACAGTTCTGTGGTTCTTGAAAGTGGAGTGGAAATCCTAGTGGTCTCTGGAGAAAATACCATGCTATGGCATCAAAGGCTTGGAAGTATTAGAGAGAAGGGCCTTCGGATAATGCATGGAAATGGTATGGTAGAAGGTATGCCTAATAGCTCTCTGGATTTCGATTTCTATGAACATTGTGCATATGGGAAGCAGAATCGAGTGAGTTTTCCTTCTGGTGCTAAGAGGGCAAATAAGATATTAGAGCTTATGCACAGTGATGTGTTTGGACCCGTGTCGATTCCATCACTGGGTAAGTCTTTGTACTATGTTTCATTCATATATGATTTCTCAAGGAATACATGGATATATTTCTTGAGGAAGAAATCTGAAGTCCTTGACAGATTTAAATAATTTAAGGCTCTAGTGGAAAACCAGATAGAGGAGAAGATAACGGTGCTGAGGACAGATAATGGTGGGGAGTTCTGCAAGAATGAATTTGAAGAGTTCTGTAAGAAGTGTGGTATAGCACGGTAGAAGACTACTCCGTACACACCTGAGCAAAAAAAAGTTGCAGAAAGAATGAACAGAACGCTGACAGAAAAGGAAAGAAGCATACTCAGTGGTATCAGGTTAGGACAAGACTTTTGGCAAAGGCAGTGGAGACTACATGTTACTTGGTTAACAGATCACCTTCATCAGTGTTGGAGGATAAGAATCACATGAGGTATGGACTAGTAAGAAACCCTCTCTTTCACATCTGAGGGTATTGAATGTGATGCATATGTACATGTTCCAAAGGAGAAAAGTACCAAGTTGGATAATAAATATTAAAGGTGCATCTTTATTGGGTATAAGGATGGTTTAAATGGTTACAAGCTTTGGAACCCGGAAACAAGGAAGGTTGTGTACAACCTAGATGTGGTGTTTAGAGAGGTGAAAGATGTTGTTAAACATGAAGTCGTACCAAAGGAACCTGAGAAGATATAGTTTGAGCTAAAGGAGGATGAATCAAACTCTACAACAGAAGAAGACTCAGAAGAGGAAGAGCCATAAACTCCAGTTGTGAGAAGATCAGTTCGGGAAAGAAGACAACCAGAAAGGTATAGTCCATCTGCTTTATATTCAATTTTTTCTTTAACTATAACTGATGATGATCCCAGAGCCATTAGGGAGTGTTGAGATTCAACAATATGATGAGCTTAGTGAAAAGATTCGCCTTCACTAAGTGGGCCCGCAGGCTATTTTTGGTGCAAGTCTATTTTTAGACTATGTCTATTTTTAGACATGATGATCATATTTCAGAAGTTGCAGGATGCTATTTGTGGATGGTTGGTCAAGTTGGAAAAATAGATGAAATTCTATTTTTAGAATATTGGGTGAAGTCTATTTATAGATCATCAATCTAAAAATAGATGCATGTCGATTATTATTAGCTCTTAATAATAATCAGACACTAAACAACAACTTATTCTCTTGGAGCACTTTGTTTTAGTGCACAGATGTGGCACATCAGTGGACTGAGGGAATTACACAATTCCCAAGGCTTTACTTGAGCTAATGCATGGAGGACTCAGTTAGAACTCAAGTGGCAGAGTTATGACACAGTTGGAAGAAGTAGTTATGGAGTTGTATTCAGTTTAACTCAGTTAGAATTAGTTGAGCTAGTTGTATCTGTTCTAACTGATTGATACACTAGTGAGAGTGGAGTGAATTAATTAGTTAATTAATTCACAAATAATAACTCATTAATCAACTGAACAATACAGCAGTTAACTACAGTGCATCGCAGTTTCAGTGGAGACAGTGGAGAGATAGGTGAGAAAAGTAGAGATAGACTATCTGTTGTGACTATAATGATGCATTGATTGCGGCACACATGCAATGGAGATGCCAATGAGGATTGTGCGATCAAGGATGGAGTAATTCGAATTCATTCGAGCTATTCTTCATCTTGGATTGCGCAGTGGAGGCGGGCTAGCAGGTGGCAAAGATCGGTGCATGGATTTGCAAGATCAGGCCTGATTAATGTATGAAAATTGTACTGTACTGAGGGATTGTGATAAGATTTGTATGCTTGTATGAGATTTTCATATGATCTCCATGTTACATAATATATAGTTGGGGTTTTCAACTCCAGGCTTTCCCGATTAAAAACTGTGTTATGTGCGATAATTTTTATTTATGCTTTACATGTGTGTGTAATTAAATTTTCCGCAAAATATTAACAAGTGGAATAGATTCAGTATCTTGCATAAAGTTAAATAGTGTGAGATCAGGTGGATCTAGGACATATGCATGCTTAGTGCATATAATTTCTACATGGTATCAAAGCATTGTTGATTGAATATTGCAATTGTAAAGTGAGTTTGTGCTGGTGAACAATTCGAATTTGCTACAGAAGATTATTGGTGCAGAAGTTGAGTATACATTGAAATGGATTTCAATGGGTTGCGATTGGAGTATGCCCTTGAAGGGAGCTCAAATTACATAGCTTGGAAGGACAGGATGGAGGCAGTACTGGAGGATAATGGACTAAAGGAGTTCATCGATAGCGATGTTCCTAAGCCGAGATCTAGCGATGTTGCATTACTTGACGCATGGCGAAAGAAGACAAAAAAGACGAGAAGGATTCTGTTGGAAGGTGTGAAGGACCATATTATGTCCAGCCTTCATGGGAAAGCCACTCCATTCTTAATGTGTAAGGATTTGACAAACTTGTTCCAAAGCAGAAGTGACTAGAGGAAGTTGGCGCTTAAAGACAAGCTCAGAAAAATAAAAATGGAGAAGGGCGATAGTATTCCAAAATACCTCACAAAGTTTGTCCATTGCAAGGATGAAATGGGAAGTGTGGGGGTTACTGTTGATGATGAAGACTTGGTGAGCTTGGATCTCCTTGGGCTTTCGAAGAGTTGGCATAACTATGAAGACTCTGTCAATGGACGGGAGAAACTGCCGGGATGGGAGCGACTTTGGTCGGATCTTGTGCAGGAGGAGATAAGGTGGGGTGCCAGGGATGGATCTTCAGTGAAGAATGAAGATGAAGAAAATTGCGCTTTGGCTACCAAAGCAAGGAAAGGGAAGGGGAAGAAACATCCTTCAAAATCCGGTGCTAAAGGCAAGAAGCAGGATTTGTCCAAAGTGAAGTCTTTTCACTGTCACAAGCATGGACATTTCGCCACTAACTGTCCACAGAAGAAGAAGAACAAGCAAGCTACTGGATCTGCAGCTGGAAAGGCCTTAGCCTCAGAATTTGAGGCGGAACTTTCCTTTATCACATGCTTGGTTTTCAGGCTGCATGGGATCGATGTAGTATCTTGATAGTGGTGCGTCTTTCCATATGACGGAGACGAAAGAGTTGTTTAGTGACTTGGAGGAGAAGGACCTCCGGATGCATATAGAGATGGGCGATGATGGTCGGTATAGTGAGACTGGCATTAGGACCATTATATTTGAGTTCGGTAATCCATGCTTGTTGAAGAATGTCATGCATGTTCCAGGTCTGAAGAAGAACTTTTTCTCAATCGCAATGCTGGAAGACGAGGGTTATGATGTTGTTTTCAGTGAGGGAAAAGCCTTCCTTCGACATAAAAAAATGGTTGAAACCAAGAAGATAAGGGTTTGAATTAAGAATATCTAAAAGCTAGAGGTAGATGGTTGCACTACAATGGTGGGCAAAGCAGAAGAAGTGGTGAGCTGGGATTAGGGCGAATTATGGCACATGAGATTGGGCCATCTTCACCATGGCGCTTTGAATATTTTGCAATAGATTTCTACTGGACTTCCCAAGGGTACTCTTGCATAGTAAAATCAGTGCAAGGGATGTACCATGGGTAAGTTTGTGAAGACCATCTTTCATGAGAAGGATAACTTTGCTTCGGTGATCCTGGAGAGAATTGACACAGACGTGTGTGGACCTTTCTTGGTTGCTTCAACAACAAAACACAGGTATTATATTATATTTTTTGATGACTATTCTCATAGATGTTGAATCTTCTTCATGCAGAATAAGAGTGAAACGTTCTCAAAGTTCTGTGAGTTCAAGGCATTGGTGGAGAAGGAGTCGGAGAAGCAAGTGAAAGCTCTATGGAGCGATAATGGTGGTGAATACATATCAGGTGAATTCAAATACTTATGTAGCGAAGAAGGAATTCGAAGAGAACTCATAGCGCATCATAACCCACAACAAAATGGGGTCGCGAAGAGAAAGAACAAAATAATTGCGGGTGTTGCACGAGCGATGCTTCATGACCAGGGCCTACCGATGCACTTGTGGGCATAAGCATGCAACACTATGGTTTATGTGCAAAACCATTGTCCTCATAGAGTACTTGGCATGAGTACACCTAAAGAAGAATTTTTTGGTAAGAAGCCTGATATTTCTCATTTGAAGATTTTTGGCTCACCTATTTACATTCATGTGACAAAGGACGCCAGGAAGAAGGAAATTTGTTGTTGCAGAAGTTGGGATATTTGTGGGGTACAAAGAAACACCCCACAATTATCGTGTGTATTTTCCGGGCAGGTCGGATGAGCGTTGCGTGATGGGATATAAAATTCAATGAGGTGAAAGTCATGAAGTTGTCGCTTGAGAGGGAGCTACACTTGCATGCGGAAGAGGAACTTCTTGTTCCCAAAGATGAGCCTCTGGATGTGGATCAACCACAGGAGGAGATTCATGGAGTGGAGGAGTCCACTCATGCATAACCAAACATCAAACAAGGCAGAAAGCGTACCACAGAAGCTGAGAGACTAAAGCTTGATGCGGCATAGAATGTAGGAGTCCCTACATCACAGCATAGACAAAGACAGTCCCCTGGACGATTTACAAGATAAATGGCTCTTATGAGCAAGTGTACCATGACAGAGCCATCTTATTTTGAAGAAGCAGCGTAGGATCCCACATGGGTAGATGCCATGGTGGAGGAGTATGACTCCATTGTCAGAAACAGTGCTTGGGAGATTGTTCCAAGGCCGGTGGGAAAATCAGTTGTAGGATCAAGATGGATCTACAAGGTAAAGCAAGCTATTGATGGGAGCGTCGAGAAGTATAAGGAAAGATTTTTTGCCGGGGCTTCTCACAGATTGAGGGGATTGACTATGAAGAAACCTTTGCACCTGTCGCACGGTATTCTTCCATA
The DNA here is from genome assembly GCA_034641835.2 of Pinus albicaulis. Taxonomy (NCBI): domain Eukaryota; kingdom Viridiplantae; phylum Streptophyta; class Pinopsida; order Pinales; family Pinaceae; genus Pinus; species Pinus albicaulis. Next base: position 281,535 of record JAXQQM020061304.1, read on the forward strand.
TGGACCATCCTTGCTCTCTCAGCATAGATGGGTTGGCACATTCATCAGATGGATGTGAAGACTGCGTTCCTTAGTGGGATCATTGAGGAAGAGGTGTACATTGAGCAGCCTGAAGGATTTGAGATCTTCAGCAGCGATTCACATGTGTGCAGGCTCAAAAGAGCGTTGTATGGGCTGAAACAAGCACCCCGTGCTTGGTACACTTGGATTGATAGATATTTCACTGGACTTGGCTTCACCAAGAGTGAGGCGGATGCAAACCTGTACCAGATTTTGGTTGACGGTAAGCTTTTAATCATTATAATTTATGTTAATGTTTTAATACTAACAGGTGATGAGCAGTTTATACACTCATGCAAGGCAGATCTTGCAAAGGAGTTTGAGATGAAGGATTTGGGCCTCCTTCATTATTTCCTAGGATTGGAAGTATGGCAGCGGGAAGGTGAATGGTTTGTGTCTCAAGGCAAGTATGCGCGGGAGATACTGGAGAAGTTTCACATGCAAGGCTGCAAGCCTATCAACACTCCTCTTCCAGGAAATTGGAAGAAAGAGGATGCTACATCGGCAGAGGTAGTGGATGCCACTGTTTATCGACAGTTGGTGGGTTCACTCATGTATTTAGTTAATACAAGACCCGACATATTCTATGCGGTGAACCAGCTTTCACAAGCGATGGTTAAGCCTACCAAACTCTTTTGGAAGGCAGGCAAGCAATTATTGAGATATCTCAGGGGCACATCTGAGTATGGTTTATGGTACAGAAAGATGGATGAGGTGAAGTTGCATGGCTTCACAGATGCAGATTAGGCAGGAAGCCCAACAAACAGAAAGAGAACATCAAGATGGATTTTCAGTATCGGATCTACGATAGTTTCTCGGTACAGCAGGAAACAAAGATCCGTGGCACTCAATTCAGCGTAAGCAGAATACATGGCAGCAATTTTAGCTGCATGTGAGGCTATCTGAATGAGGAAGATTCTGGTTGGTTTTTTCGGTTCACATTTAGATCCCACGGTGATTCATTTTGATAATCAAAGTTTCATTAAACTCTCGGTTAATCCTGTGTTTCAGGATAGATCTAAACATATTGATATCCGGTATCATCATATCAGAGATTGTGTGCAGCGGAAGATCATGTTGCTTCAGTACATTCCTACGGAGGATCAGGATGTAGATATTCTAACGAAGGCGCTCACCAGGAGAAAATTTGAATACCATAGAGGCAAGATCGGGGTGAAGGATAATCCCTATCTTTTTGAGAGAAAGTGTTGAGATTCAACAAGATGATGAGCTTAGTGAAAAGAGTTGCCTTCACAAAGTGGGCCTGCAGGCTATTTTTGGCACAAGTGTATTTTTAGACTATGTCTATTTTTAGACATGATGATCATATTTCAGAAGTTGCAGGATGCTATTTGTGGATGGTTGGTCAAGTTGGAAAAATAGATGAAATTCTATTTTTAGAATATTGGGTGAAGTCTATTTATATATCGTCAATCTAAAAATAGATGCATGTCGATTATTATTAGCTCTTAATAATAATCAGACTCTAAATAGCAACTTATTCTCTTGGAGCACTTCAGTTCAGTGCATAGATGTGGCACATCAACTAATAGAAGGAATTACACTATTCCAAAGGGTTTAATGGAGCTAATGCATGGAGGACTCAGTTAGAACTCAAGTGGCAGAGTTATGACACAGTTGGAAGAAGTAGTTATGGAGTTGTATTTAGTTTAAATTAGTTAGACTCAGTTGAGCTAGTTGTATCTAGTCTAATTGATTGATACACTAGCGAGAGTGGAGTGAATTAATTAGTTAATTAATTCACAAATAATAATTCATTAATCAACTAAACAATACATCAGTTAACTACAGTGCATGGCAGTTTCAGTGGAGAGATAGGTGAAAGGGCAAGATATATTATCTGTTGTGACTATAGTGATGCATTGATTGCATCACACACTCAGTGGAGATGCCAATGAGGATTGTGCAGTCAAGGATGGAGTAATTTGAATTCATTTAGATCTATTCTTCATCAGAGATTGCGCAGTGGAGGCAGGCTAGCATGAGGCGGATATCGGTGCATGGATTTGCAAGATTGGCCCTAATTAGTGTATGACGATTGTACTGTACTGAGGGCTTGTAATAAGCTTTGTATGCTTGTATGAGATTTTCATATGATCTCCATGTTACATAATATATAGTTGGGGTTTTCAGCTTCAGGCTTTCCTGATCAAAAACTGTGTTATGTGCGATTGAATATTTTTTTTATGCTTCACATGTGTGTGCAATTAATTTTTCCGCAAAAGATTAACAAGTGGAATAGATTCAATATCTTGCATAAAGTTAAATAGTGTGAGATCAGGTGGATCTTGGACATATGCATGCTTAGTGCATATAATTTCTACAGGGAGGCAGTAGATTCAAAGGATGGAAAACTCTAGAAGGAGGCAATGGTTGATGAAATGGCATCCTTGCATAAAAATGAGGCATGGGATCTGGTGGAGTTGCTGGATGGAAGGAAGCCATTGGGAGAAAATGGGTGTTTAAGAAGAAGATGAATGTAGAAGGCAAGGTAGAGAAATACAAAGCTCAGTTGGTAGCAAAATGTTATTCCCAAGTGCCGAGAATTGATTTTGGTGATATTTTTTCTCCTATTTCCAAAGTTACTTATATTAGATTACTTTTATCTGTTGCTGCTACATTTGATTTTGAGGTAGAACAGATGGATGTGAAGACAAAATTTCTTCATGGGGATCTGGAAGAGGAGATCTACATGAAACAACCTGAAGGCTTTATGGCGAAGGGGAAGAAAGAACTGGTATGTAGGTTAAAGAAGTCTCTGTATGGTTTAAAACAACCACCAAGGATGTGGTATTAGAAATTTGATATCTGTATACGAGGACTTTTCTTCACCAAAAGCAAGGAGGATCACTATGTTTATTTTAAATTAATTAGTGACTGTGTTATTTATTTGGTCTTATATGTGGATGATATGTTGTTGATTGGAAATGAAAAAGAATTATCCAATATTTGAAGACCCAACTATTATCCAAATTCAACATGAAGGATCTTGGTGCTGCAAACTATATTTTGGGCATGGAAATTAAGAGAGATCAGGCAAAGAGGAAGCTCTGGTTAAACTAGAGGAAGCATGCTGAGACTATATTGTAGAGGTTCAATATGCAGGATAGTAAACCGGTGAATGTTACGATTCATGTAGGTGTAAAGTTGTTTGTTGAACAATGTCCCAAGACACAAGAAGAAGAGGAGGATATGTCCCGTGTTCCATATGCAAGTGCAGTGGGTAGCCTGATGTATTCAATGGTCTGTACTAGACCAGAAATTGCACATGCAGTGTGAGTATTGAACAGGTTTATGTCAAACCCAGGGAAGGAGCATTGGACATCAGTGAATTCAGATATTTGTGTGGAACTAGTGATTATGGCTTTTGCTACCAAGGAAGACCAAGATTGGAAAGAGTGTTGGACATTCATGGTTTTGCTGATGCACACTGGGCTGGAGATCTGGACCAAATAAGATCTACAAGTGGGTATGTATTTAGCCTATTTGGAGGTGCGGTCAGTTGGATGAGTAAAAGACAGTGTGTAGTGGCTCTTTCAACTACATAGGCAGAATACATGGCAGCCACTCATGCAAGCAAGGAAGAATTTTGGTTGCAGATATTGTGTTCAAGTATGGGGTTGGTGCAACAAGCTATAAGGATAGACTATGATAGCCAAAGTGAAATTTTCTTGGCTAAACACCCCACTTATCATTCAAAGACAAATCACATTGATGTTCAATATCACTTTGTGAGAGATATGGTTGAGGCTAAAAGGGTGTTGCTGGTGAAGGTGGACACTTTGAAGAATGTTGCAGATGCATTGACGAAGTCTGTGAGCACTCATAAGTTCTCTTGGTGTAGAGAAATAATGGGTGTTGCGGTGTTGGGTTAATGACTAAGCTATCCTGTGGCCCCCTGCGGAAAGAAAACAACAAGTGGGAGAATGTTGAGTATGTGTTATATTATTTCCATGACTAGTTACGCGTCGAGCAATAGCCCCCCTTGTACGTTGCACTAGGTGCAGCAGGGGAGTCATAGGGGAGCAGCAGCCCCCCCTTTTTGGGTTCCGGGGTAGCGACTCGGGAAATTTTTTTTGGACCCTATTTTTCGGTGGGCGGGCCCACCCATGGTTTGTACATGGGTTTGCACATGGTTTTGAGGCATGATGGTTTTCAGCCTTTGGTATTTTGTAAATCTGGTCAAGGGAACTACAGTTATGTTCTAATCCATGGTTAATGGATTGGGGTTTATGTATGCTTCGGCATGTATATATATGTGTTGTAACACTAAAATGAATATAACGAAAAATCAAGCTGGTCGTCTCGATTAGGATCCAGGGGAAAATATCTGTGTATATTTGTTTTATGTTTTATGCTCTCACTATTGTTTATTTTTTGTTTTTAAGATTCATTTGCAGATAATTTTTGTACAAGGTTAAAACCTACAAATGGTGTGATTTAGTTAATTACATCTATTTAATTTATTTTTGATGTTGCAATTGGACTATTAAGCATATTTCTCATTTTTTCTAAGTTTATGCATATTTTTTATTTTTTGTTTGAATGACATTTAGACTAACTCACTTATTTTGGGTTTTTCTCATTTATTTTCTATATTTTTTATTCTTTTCTTTCATAAATGTATATTTTTTATCCCCTTTTTCTTTCTATTTTTTATTTATTTATTTTATTTTTTATTTTTATTTTTTTTCTATTTCTTTTTTCTTTTTCTTGGAAATAATTTAAAATATGAAATATTATTTACAACATCATTACACAAATCAACATATATTTATAAATTTATCCTTTAAAATATAAGACCCTAACACAAGGAGAAAAAATTAAATGCACTTTTACTTATTTGGAAAGCGGTACCTTGGACTACTTGTTGGTGTTTTGTTGGTAACTTCTTCATTTTTTTTACTGTCTCAAATGCTAATGAAAACTCTCTCATTGAGTATATCTCATTGAAATATTTCCAACGACGTTTGAATCATCGAAAACTAATGTCATATGAAAGAGTTATGATTGTTTGAAGTTTTTATGAAACATGGAAAAGAGTGTGCATGGGCACCATGTGGCGGGCCAAGGAATGCCACATGGATGTTGAAGTGGGTAGATGACATGGCATGCAGACATGGTGAGCTGACTGTTCAAGGTGACATGGTGTATAACGAGGGAGTGACTATGTAATTTTGACCAATAATACGTTGCCACGTGGACCAATCCAATGTTGCCACATGGTAGCGAAATTGTTTTCTAGTTAAAGATTGTCAAAATTGTAAAATAGTTAACAAATTTTGGCTTTTATTGGATTTGAACTCATAATTTCTCTTTTACAAATTCAAAGACTTACCAATAAACCACAATTTAAATTTGTGAAATAAGAGAAATAAAAACGTTAGTTGAAGTTAAAAAATATTAATCATTCTACAAATTTGACTAACGACACAACAATTTGACAAATATCTAACAAAACAAAATTCAAGATTTTTTGGAGAAAATCAAGTGTCTAAGTGCACTTATCAATCAATTTCATGCCACCAAATTTTATTTTCGACTGAACTTATCCTTTTGCCAAAATGAATGGATCTCACAATCAATTTATTCTATAAAAATAGGAAAAACATTAAAGCTACAACTCAAAAAAAAAAATTTACTTTTTTACTTTTTTGTTGCAAGTTGCTACAAGGTGTGTTATAGAAAAATTCATGGGTCATTTTCTCACAAACTATCTGTTGAATTTTGCTCAAATTTTGTGGACGTGTTCCTTCTATTCTAATGTTTATTCACACAAAAAAATTAACACCATCCAATGCTTTTATTTCAAGATATAATCAAAATTGTTGTAAAATTCATAAATTATTTTCTCACAAACTACAAATTGAATTGGGTTGAAATTTTTTATAAAGGTTCCTATGGTCCTAATTCTTTTGCATACTGAAAATAAAATCGATCCAATTCACAAATAGCGAGATATAATCAAAATGGATATATGTGATGATCTTCATTTTCTCGTAAATCGTGAAGCGGATTGGGTTGAAACTTTCAGGGATTATTCATCACATTATTATGCATTTCATGTAAAAAAATTATGTGAACCCAATTCCTGGTTTGTGAGATATCTTTAGTTTAATTTCTGCAATTTTTTTTTTTGTTAAAGAAAAAAAAATATTTTATAAAATTTTGAGAGAGATCATTATTTAAATTTGGAGATTAAATGAATAAATAAATAAGAATAGGAAGAGGATAATGGGCGCTATGGCGATTTCCATGGTGGCTAGGATTTCCTACATTAGCAACTATGGATGCTTTTTGGGGGCCTCTTGGGTCCACGCCTCAGATGGAATGCAGTTTGAGGAATGCCCCCCCGATGATATTTTGTTTTTGGACTAGATTTGTGGCCCCATGGAACCCACCATGGCCTCTCTCCACCTCCCCTCTGCCCTATTCGGCCTCACCCCATGGCCGATTTCGACTGAGCGCTCTAGACATGCCTTTATTTACTGGTTCCGATCCTACAGGGGTGCTCCTATTTCTGTGAGCTGGGGTTTGCAACTGGTCTCCCATGATTTCCTACAGCACTACCCAATGTGGGGGCTGGTGGCCTCTTGGCTGGGCTGGGCACACAACATCCCCCTAGGGACTTGGTGTGTATGGTATTTACTTGGCGACTACACTATTCAGCACTTATCGATTGATGGCTTCGCACTGTCTCTTACGTTTTCATACTATGGCTCCATGACACCTGATCCTCTGCAACCAAAGCCATCCCCCATGTAAACCACACAGCTATCATTGACAATAAGGTATGCTCTATCCACTTTCAAATTTTTATTAAGCCCCCTGTGGAGAACAATATATTATTATGGGCTCAGGAAAATCATGGGGTGGCTAATCTGAAATAAATTATCAGTCATGTATCTGGTTACCCTAGCCATCTGCAATCTTTGATACATGCTAGTAGATCCCTCCAAGACTTCGGCTCATTAAGAGATTACTCCATTCGTTCTGGTTCCACATCATTCTAAATCTGAGACTGAGGGGTGGCACAATCAAACTACACAGAACTCAAGGATCCGCAAGGGGCACCAATACTCCAAAACTATACATCCCAAAAGGTCCCTCATACAGAAACATTTTACAGGGGAAAAACAAAGTGGCTATTCCAACTGAACCAGCTGATAATGCACCCAAACCATATATTTTGGAGCAACTGAATTTCGTTCTAGAATTGAACATTGAAATTCGCGAGAAAGATGAACACCGAACTTCTTTCGAATCTCAAGCAATAATCTCTAGATTTAATAGTTTCTGGCCCAAACCAATGAAGCTCTTTCATTGGATTTTCACCAAATGAACTATGGACTGTGAAATCCACATCTGTTCTAAGGGGTTTTTCATCGTCAATTTTTCAACTTTGGAAGACAGAGACATCATCCTTAGGGAGGAACCGTGGTTCTTGGGATCCACTAGGATTTTCATCACTTCTTGGTTCTCGGATTTTGATGCAAACACCATGGAAGTGACCAGAATGTCGATCTATGTCCGAATTTACAACCTTCATCTTCACTTTTGGAATGAAAATGTATTATCATGCAATGGAAACATCCTTGGGAGATATATCAAAACCGACACACAACGCTTGGAGGAGCAAGTCTACACTTTTGCACAAATCTGTGTGGAGGTTGACGTCAGTAAAGGGCTGCCAAAAATCATACAACTGATACACAAACAACAGAAATGGAAACAACAACTTGACTTAGAAAATACTGCATTTAGATGTCGAATATGCAAGAACACCATTCATCTACAAAATACATGTTTGGAAGAAAAAGAGATTATAGAAAAAAGAAGAAGACAGGGAAAACTCCAAAAGGATGGAAATTTCCCTCAAATGAACCAAATCGAGAGACAAATGATGAAGAGGAAATCCTCAAACCAAATGAGAACAATCATACAACCATCAAACTATAGATAAAATAACAAGGGATGCAAGACCCTTTCGAGATAACCTCCACGGTTCAGTCGGAAAAGGACCTTGGGAACTGGAAACATGGGGTTATAAAAGACAACACAACTCAAACACCTTAGATTCAGATAAGGAAAATGGAGCAATCACTGAAGATACTCAGCTCACCCTTATCTCAACCATGCCAACACAAGGTGCCTGGCAAAAGGTCGAAAAGAAGAAAGGGAGAAAAACTTAATTTTTCTCCCCATATACTATATTTTTACTTGCAACTTCATAGTCTGTCTTGATTGATAATTACCAGCACATGCAACATGTAATTTTGTTTTCATTAATAAAATTACAATTTTTCCTTGGAAAAAATAAATAAATTTGGAGATTAAATTTTGAGTAATTTTAGAATGAATAATAAATTTATATCTCCTATCCAATTTTTAGATCTATGAATTTTATTAAAAAATTTCAAATCTAACTTTATTCAATTTTCCTTTCTGATCTTCTAGGTGGCATAATTCACAAGAAAACAACATACTCAAGGATTTTTTAACTCTTTACTCGTTTGAAATCTAAAATTTGAAAAAAAAAAAAGGTAAATTTTTTTTATCTCAAACCTCAAATTATAGCCCTCGAAACTCTATTTTTTCTCCTCTATTTCTAGATTTTCCTGCAAAATGATTAGTAAGTGAGGTGGATCTTACCACACCATTAAAAATAAAATTGTAAACAAAATGAAATCTAATCTAAAAAAAACTTTAAAACATCACCAAACTTTGTTTTATTGATTAATTTTGTCCTACTCTACTGGAAATAGAAGAATTGTTTCAAGTGTATGCATATTTCCACTATAACCATGTGCATAACAAGAGTAAAAAGATATTCATGCTTAGGTTTGAAAAATATTCATTAAATTAAATCAAAGCATGAAAAGTCAGTGGTTTTGATAATACAATCAAGAAGGAAGAATGAAAAAGTGATGTGACTTGATCCCTAATTGCAACCATATTTTAATAAAGCTATGTAATTCTTGATTATTTTCTTGGTTTAGATCACATTGAATATCCTCCTTTCTTATGCATTCCTCAATCTTGGATTATAGTGATTTCTCCCCATCAAAAGTATTGCATGATTCTTTAGTCTCTTTAAGAGATATACAAGAGGAATCAAAAGAGACTTGAATATATTCTTGTGGAGGTGGAGAGATAGACAAGTTTTTAAATACAGTTAAAATATACTCTTCCTGAGAGGCAAATATCTCAGATATTGCTAGGATTTGAGAAATTTTTTGGAAGGACATTCCTAAAATTCTTAATTGTCTGTGAATTACTCCAAATAGTTGATAATTCTTGTCCTGCACACAGATTAGTACAAAATATTGAAAAATTATTGAAATTTAATATGCATCATAAATTATTTTAATGTGCTTTTAATCATGCATCTAAGAATGAATGCAACTATCATGCATTGTCTAAACTTTCAAAATAAACACCTATATATACCTCCCCGACAATGATGCCAAAATGTTGGGTGATTTAATTTTGATTTAAATCCTTGTCATTTAATTTGTCAACTTGGGGTTCGTGAACTTATGAGGTATACATGCATTATATGCACTAGATGATTATTTCTCAAAATATATTAATCTAATGGAAGAATCTTGGAGCAAATTACAAATCAAATAATGAAAGAAAATGAAAAGAAAGTGCAAATGTTCTTTCCCAAGATTGTTATTTTTCAGTGACTTTATGTCTCAATGAACTATTTGAAATTACTAGTGCGAGATTACTAATGTGCTAATCCAATCCAAACCCAATCCAATCCAAACATACAAAAATTAAATCAATCCAAACCCAATCCGATCCAAACATACGGAAATTAAATCAATCAAAACAACATTAATGAAATCAAAATAACATAAAATAAACTAAACTAAACTTGCTTAAATGAAATAACATAAATATTTACAACAAAAGAAAGAGGTGCACAAGCTACGGTTCATGAGGACCCTCCACTCCTCAACAAGCACACCGACCGATTATCAAAGCTTGGAGATCAAATAAACAATATATATTCCATAAAATGAAGTTGGGGAAAGTTCTAAATATATTACAATATTTAAACTCTCTTTTTATTTATCCTCACTTTACAAATTACATCTTGGAATGGAACTCTGAATGAGGTTCCTTTGAATGATGCAATCCTATTTATATAAAAAATTAAGATAACTAATCAATAAATATAGATCCACAAATATCTCCTAGATCTAAATTTATCTCCTGTGGTTACAACCAATCACCTAAAAATATGAGATACAAATCCTCTCAAAATTCTCTCCTAGTTTTGATAGGAGACACATATCAAAACATCCATGACTCTTCTCCTTTGAATGTGCTTAGTCAATGATCCAAATCTTCTACAAATATTCCACAAATATTCATGAGTTGGAATTTGAATTCGAATTTTTGGTTGAGTGGTTAAATAAGGCTCTTCTAGAACCTTCAAATAGGCCTACAATATCATAAAACTCATACGAATTTTAGATATATATGAAAACATGTTAATTTGCTAATATTTAATCATAAATTATCTTAAAATACTTGAAATAAATGACTTGAAAAATCATAATGATAAACCCAGATGATCATGAAAATGGTTATTAATGTAGGGTTATGGGGCTACAAAATATGGTAAAGAGTTACGAAATATGGTAAAATGAAGGAAATGAAGGTAAAAGAGGATGACATTTTTGAGTCTCAACAAAGGCCAAAAGGGAGAATCAGTGGATCCAGTGTATTATCCTTTGACAGATCCAATAGGAAAGAGGCTATGACCAATCAACAATTCGGTTAGGGCATTGGAAGGACTAGATGAACTAGTGGATGGTCCATTGGGAGAGTTGCTGGAAAATTTAGTGAGTGATCCACCAAAGGAATTAAGGATGGAAGAGTAGGACCCAATCAAAGGAAACACATCCCTAGAAGTCAAAGAGGGTTTTTTCTGGATACCAAGAAGGGAGAGCCTATGTTTGGACGATGTGGATTTAGGGTTACCACCTAAAGTGCCAAAAAACAGGTGAGAGGACATGGAGGGGGGAAAATAAAAAGGGACATGTATCAATGATAGATCTGCAATGATCTATTAGGCATCACACAAATATAACAACTAAATATCTAGGATTTTTTCCTTACGCCTTTGAATATTTTGACCCAGATTGTTACACTTCGATGTAATCATTATTGTATAATGTATTTAGCTGTAAGTTTTTGATCCAATTTCGGCCTAGGTCCTACATATGGACCCCTCCTCTCTCTGATGAGAGGCACGCTATTCAGAAATTAATTTTGGATCGAGAGGGGTCTTTTCAAATTTTTGTGAAGACTCTAAACTGGAATTTGTTCCTCTTAGGGCGTTGATATTTGAATCTAGTGAAAGATTTGAAAAAGAAGGTCCAATATCACTTGGTTATACTGGAAAGTCTACAAAATATGATTCATGAAGGTAAATAAGTATAAGATTCCATCTAGTTGAAAGACCATGATATTGAACATAAATCCAAAATTATTATAAATTTGAGGTTATAGGTGGAGTTCCAGGAATGTGTAACCCAACTTGATCAACTTTTTCTGCCATAAATCCTAGGAGTCCAACCTTGTTTGAGGATGTCGTTAAAGGGAAAGCTACTACACCAAATGGAAAAACCCCAGATATGTCAATTCCAGGTCCTTACCTTGTTGAACAGATGTAAAAAGTACCATATATGTGAGTAAAATGCTAGAAGTAAGTGGTATTTTTACAACCCTCCAAGCCAGAGATTTGATCTGCAGATTTAATGTTTTATGGCCCAAGTACAAAATCCACATCAATATGTTTTCACCAATGGACCAATAAATGTGATAACTACCTATGTGTGGAGGGGTATTTTGTGGTACAATTTGATAATCAAGAATATTTGGAATTTATTTTAAACGAGGGACCGTGATTTTAGGGAAGGATGAGTCTCTTCATAACTCCATGGTTTCCAACTTTTGATGCTGCAAAAATGGTGGTTACGAAGATGCCAATATGGGTGAGATTACATAATCTACCCTTTCTGGTACCACCAAGTTTTAGAAGGTATTGGAAACACATTGGGGAGGTTTCTGAAGATGGATCACAAAAGAATGGAAAAGGCATTTTTATTGTTGGTAATATTTAATTAGCGATAGACCTTGGAAAAGGTCTACCATAATGCATCCATATGGTTCATAAATATTTTAAGTGGATTCAATTTTTAGATTTTGAAAATATGGCTTTCGGGTGTCGGATTTGTCTTCGATAGGGCATTTGCAAAATACTTTCCTTCAAGAAAAAAAAGGAAAAATAAAATAACCCAAAAGCCATTGGGGTGGCAATTTATAGATCCACAATTTTTAGAATATGAAGATGAAAAAATGGAAGAGAATCATCAAAAAGAAGAAGATCAGAATCCACAAGGTTCCTAAGAAAAGGAGGGTGAAAAGAAGTAGAATGATCCTGAAAGTGACATTGATAAAGACAATGTTTTAGAAATGATTAAGGTTCCAGAAAAACATCATGAGGAAATATGCAATAACCAAGGAGCAACATGAACAAAACAAACACATATATTTGAGAGTTTAGACTTAGATAAAGAAATCTCATTAAAATCTGAAGGATAAGAAATGACCATCGTAATTTCCAACCAAAATTATATGGGTTGGAAAAAGTTCAAAAGAGAAAAAGTAAAAAGGAGAAACTCAGTTTATGTGGGTAAATGTAATTTTGGGTTTTTTTTTTTCATGTGATGAGTGCCCATAGCTATACTATTATGCATGAGTTAAACACACATAAAATGTAATTTAATTTTTTAATAGCATTACAAGTTGTTTTAGGGAAAAAAACTATTATTAGTAATTAAAGAGAGAATCCATACAGGTGAGAAAGTTTATAGAAGAGAGGAATAACCTGTTACTGAGTTTTGTAATCACCCTAACTCAGTAACAGGTTATTCCTCTCTTCTATATTATTAGTAATATTAGATATAGCATTTTTGTTTAATAATTAATATTAATAATAATAATACTTAATAACATTATTATTAATGTTAATTATTATTATTATTTCAAATCTATTGACCTTATCTTTATTTTATTTTATTAATTTTCTAATGCCTTTTTCTTCATATTTTCATTATTTATTGTTTATTGCTTCTTATCTACAAAATTGTTTCCATTCCATATAACTGAAGGTTCAGGATCTCAGAGGTTTGGCGAATTGATTGCGTTTGAGGAGCTATACTCGAAGATTGTGACGATCTGATTAATTTCTACAACAAAGTCAAAGTTCATATGTGAACTTCATTCACAGAGTTTGTTTCTATAGTTGCGGCTCTGTGGACCATATATATATATATAGATATAAAATTCCGGCTCTGCGGCTAGGGTGATATCCAGATCAATATTGCAGGTGACTTCGATACAAATTCTTCACGGTTTTCCAGATGTACACATTCTTTATCTTTTTTCTGCTCATATATTTGTTCACAAGTATGAATAATTCACCGCATCTACCAAATATTTTCAAAAGTAGACCTAGCACAGTTACTCTACAGAGCCTTTATGAGTATATAGAGTCTTTAGAGAAACGTAGAGAAGAAAGAGAAGTCAAGCTACAAAAAAAGTTAGAAGCCATGATGGAAGATAAATTTACATCTCTTGAAGACAAGATCCAAAAATAAATAGAAAATAAAATAAAACTATTGGAGAATAAAATAGAGAAAATGGAGATTAGATTACAGTTAATAGAAAAGAAAAGCCAAGATACGAACCAAACATCCCAACAAGGAGATGTTGATACTTCAGAAAGTCTTAAAATGAAGGACATGATTAAAGAACTAGAAGAAAAATTTAATAACAATCTCACCCTAGATAGTGTGGCAGGTAATTTAGATATCAAACCCATTAAAGAAGAAATGAAAAAAATGATATAATTAGACCATGAGCGTAACAAAAGGGTCTTGAACATTATAATATTCGGTTTGAAAGAGGAGGTAGATGAGGATACTTTAGCCATAGCCCAGATAGAATTACATAATAGATTACAAATTGAAGCAACGTGTCTCACAGAAGCAACAAGGTTGGGGAAATTAACTGAGAATAAAGGAAGGCTGATCCGAATAAAGGTGACCTCCAGTGATCATAAATATGTACTTAGTAAAACCTCAAGTCTAAAAGGAACAAAAATATTTATAAATGAAGATCTCATTCTAGAAGATCACGCAGAATTAAGAAAGGAGGTTCAAAAGGTAAAAGAAGCTAGAAAGGAAGGAAAATAAAAAATAATCAGAAATAGAAAAGCCGTTATTGGAGATAGAAACCAAAAAGATAGTAATAAATAGCAATTCAACATGCTACAGATTCTTTCTTGGAACTGTCAGGGCTTTCCATGGAACAAAGGCCCCAAGCTAAGTTGGATCTCGAATGAAGTTGATATTATATTGCTAGTTGAAACTTGGGAACACGAAGAATCTAAGGTCCCTAACATAGATGGCTTTGTACTATGGTCAATCTGGAACAAGCGATCCTACCGTAGATGCATTGGGGGTATAGCTTGTTACATTAGTAAGAACATCTCCCCCCATGCTAGGTTTTATAAAAAAGACCCTTACAACCAATATATTTGGATAGATATTATTGACATTAATGATAAAAAAACCTACATATCAATTTGTTATTTTAGCCTTACCAATTATAACTTCTATAAGAAAAACAATTTAGATAAAAATGGTCCTTACAATGGTTTAGAGAATGATATTTCTAAACATTGTTACCGATGAAATAGGTGACTACACTGGTACCTACTTTTTGACGTAGCAAGAAAAACACTCGATTTTAAAAAGTGGTGATGCAGAATTTTTTTTTTTAGCATGTTTTTGGCACTTTAATTTTTCTTTTTATTTTTATTTTTATTTTATGTCGATTTTGAATAGTGGTGGTGTATCATCACCAATGTTTTTTTAGAGGATTGATTTTGACACTATACATTTTCTAATGTCTTCTTCTTCTGTGAGATGTTTATTTTTAAGTGCATTTACGTACGTGTCTTTTAAAAAGAAAAAATATTTTTTTTTAAATAAAACTTTGTAATGATATCTTCACTTTTTCACATAGATAAAAAATGAAAAAAGGGTCAATATTATAAAGTTTATATTTTCTACAAGTTTATGTATTGCTAATTAATTTTTCAATGCACATCAAATAATTGTCGCTAAAAAACCAATATTTTGAACAATATGACAAAAAAATACAAATTTTCAATACAAATAGAATGCAAAAAATACACTTTTAGAGACTTTTTGTTAAAAAAACATGTTAAATAAACTAATTTTTGGGAAAATCTTAACAAAAAAACTTAAGAAAATAACATTTTTATTGAATTTTATGTCAAAAAATAATATTAATCACATGTTTTTTGCAAAAAATAAGGATTTCTTCTCATAAAATATCAAATTCTAAACATTACAAGTAAAACTGATTAATAGATCTCAAAAATGAGCTTTGTTTGCAAGCATAACTTAAATATCCTCAACAATATCAACTAATACATGTTCAACATCATCTAGAACATCATTGATGGCTTCTTCCGCAACATTTTCTACTTCATTTTGGTCATTGTCATCTTCTAATGGATCTTTCATGTCTGCAAATCTTCCAAAGTGTCCCTTTCCAATCATTCCATATAATGGTGGTTGAGGTTCCTTTGCTTTTTTTGCCACACATGATTCATTAAAATCTCCTTTCCTCAAACCAACTTCTTGCTTCGCATCTGGAAGGAATTTAAGAGCGTTAATTCTTTGTTGAATAAATTTGCATTGAACTGGGTCTTTCTCAATGGCAATGCAATTTCTTCCTTTTAGTAGGAAACATGCTAGTGTTGTACCTAATCATCAAGCACAAAAGAAATAAGTAAGAAAATTAGTATGGAGACATAAAAAGTAAAAAAGACAATATTTAAATTTAAATTTGTATAATAAAACTTACCTGAACCTGAGAATAAATCCAAAACCCATTCTCCTTCATTTGAACATAGATCTATAAGATAGTTAATCAATGCTTGTGGTTTTTGATAAATGTTAATTATATCTCCTTTTGCATCTTTATCCTCATATGTTAGTTTTCTTACAACTGCATCATAAACCAATACTTGACTATGACTCTTCCCATCTACTCGATTCATAATAATATGCTTATAGCTATCGTCTTTTGTCCAACATTCAACATGGATGAACTCATAATCATTTATAATAGGCTGATCTTCGGAAGAAACAATATTTGACTTTTGCCTGTAACATAACATAGTAAAAGTTCAATTAAATTTTACATGAATAAAAAATTTTAGGAGGAATCAAACATACAATTTCAAATTCTTACCATGTAAGTTGCATCCTTGAGTTTGCTTTACCCTTGAAGCTTGTTAATAACATTGGAAACTGTGTGTCTGAATGAAATGTCACAAATCGCCAAAGTGGTGATGTTGTCACTTCTTGAAAACCCGTAACCACTTTACTAAAATCTTGATAAGTATATGGTTCACTATCATATTCAATGTCTGGGAAATTGAAACCATGAGGAATATCTGCAATAACTAGGGCATATTCCCTTTTAGGTATTAGTGATGCAATGTCTTCACAGTCACCTTGTATTATTTGATATTGGATACTGTCGAGCCCATTCCAAATGTAATGATTAAGAGTAGGATCAAGTTCAACATTCATAAGAAGCTTCTTCCTCATCTTTTCCAACTTAATTTTTTCAATAAAGCTTTTGAAAGTATCTAGTACTCCATTTCCATGCATCTTAGACATATTTAATGACATAAAAATATATATCTATAAGTAATAAAATAAAAATAGTTTAAATATGAATAAAATGAATGTATAAATCAACATACCTTATTGAATGCAATATAAAAATCTTTAAGTGTTGTTGTAGAACTTGCTTCTGGGTAGTGGCGCATAACATCATCCCAACTATCTTCATTCAACATTTTAACCATATGTTCTTATATTTTCATAAAAATCTTCTAACTGAATAAATAAAGTTAAAATTGTTAGTTTAATGACATGTATAAAAATTCTACCAACAACATTATGTTTTATTTAAAATGAAATTATAATGAAAGGAAAATAAAAAATAATTCAAGAAACTTACTTTTGAAATTCTGCATACATTTCATCCATTGATAATTCACCCGAATTCACACGGGCTAGTATTGATTTCACTAGTTTCTCATCCTTCACACCGTGCATTGTTCTCCAAGGTGTGATAGTCATATCCTCTGGAAGTTGCTTCATTTCAGGACCTGTCTTACTGTTCGTACATATTATGGGTTTACTCTTTTTAGCCTTCCGATTTTTTATGGAAATATTCTCCCACCGCTCAAAAATTTCATCAATCAAATCCCATATCTCCCCAGTTCTAAATGCCAACTGAAAAATGTTATCCATGCTTCTGAATATACTTGAATGCATTTTTCTGTCTTTTGCTTTGATTTTTTCATCAATTTCATAACTTGCTTCCATTAAACATTCCTTCCGAAATGTTAGAGTAACTTGTGTCTTATCCCCACCACATTTTTCTATGAATTCATTATGAATAAATCTGACCCTTTGGATGAAAGTCATTTTCATTCTGTACTCATTATCTGCATTATGATCCCATGCCAATAACTTTGATTCCATTTCTGTTAAGCCAATGTAAATGATGCATTTCACTGTTTGAAAAAGATAGTTATTGGGATATTCTGCAATCAATTGTCTCTTAGCCTCTATCGAATGGTTCCCTCCAATTACATAATATTTAGAATCAAAACATTTTGTCTTGTCAAATGCTTGTTTGTTGGGAACCTGACGTGGATCGACAAGAACCACATAATCCACCACATGCGCATATGGATTGAACCTGAACAATGTTTTCAGATTATGTACATGTAGGTGATGGGCCTTTCTAATTTGATATTGCGATTGTCCTTCATCTGGCCTATAAAATTGGCTGAAATTAAGCTCAAATGTTTGGCCACCAAGAATTAATTTATTCTTCCTCAACTCATATCAAATAGAATTTTGTTTTGTTTTAATAATTCCATCCTCTAACTTAGCACCTGGTGTTATGATCTCTCTACTTCCATTAGAGCTTTCAGTTTGTTCTTCATTGCTGCTCATGACTTTTACAAATTCACAAATATTTGATTTCCTATTCTTATTGGTTAACATATGAGTTCCTTTATAAACAAGCTCTTCATCATTAGATAAAAGAGATACATATTTGGACATTTTTCTTTTTAGTGTCTGATTTGTTTTCTCCTTTTGCACAATAGTTCTAATCTCCTCCTCACTAATTCTATCATAATTTTTAGTTTAATGTTCCACATCTTCAAAAGTAACATGTTTAGGTTTACTAGATTGACCCACCTTAGTGACTCTTGGTTGATCCCCTCTTTGTACTATTGCAATGTCACGAGCTATTGATATTTGCTTCAATCTCCTTTCCTCTACTTTGTCTATGTGGAAAGTGTTGATCACATTCATAACATCTGGCTACATATAATAAATACCTTCAAACATGTTTGAAATACTCAGAACAAAATCCTATGAAACAAAATAAAACATGTCAATGATCAATAATTTATAAAAAATTGAATGATCCTTATAATAATGCATAGCGGAAATAAAAATAAGCATACTTACAATGTTATTTGCAATGTTGCTTGAGATTTCTTCAGAAAACTTTGTAGATATTTCATTTGTATCATACTTGACCTTTGATATACGATATCTAACCTTGTCACGTTTATTAGGGATTCCTTGCAAGAACATAAATAGTGTTTGTATTCGGGACCATACATGTCTCGTACTCTGCCCATCACATCATATGGTTCATTTAAGTCAATCACACCACAAACTAGATAGATATGTATATCAGCCTCCGTTTCACTGTCTTCAAGATACCATGAGAAATTAGTTTTATATATTTCCTCGACGTTCTTCCAATCAGAAACAAGCTTCAATGAACCTAGTGGGCCACTTGCTTGACTTTTATTAGTGTGTGCAACAATGTCCTTATTGTGTCCAGCAGTATCCATAGTGCGCCCAACTGAAACTTTAGATTTGGGAGTTGTATCCATAGTGCGTCAAGCTACAACTTTAGATTTTGGAGCTGTTGCCCTAGGTTCAGAAACATTCACAGAAATATTTTTTGATGTCATTTTCTTGATAAAAAGAAAGATATATATTAGTTAATGAGAAAACAATTATTCAATTTTTTTTTAAATTTGTCAATATAAATTTAAATTTACCGAAAACTAATGTTTATAAAAATAAATTAAAAAAACAAAATTCATTTGTAACTAAATAAATTTAAAATAAACCAATAAAGTTAACTATAGAAACTATTCATTTACAAATGAAATACAAAAAATCATATTTAAATATATGTATATATATATAATAATTTTAGAATACATTTTATAAAAAAATAAAAATTTGTTTTAAATTGTATAAAACAATTAAAAAAAATAAAAATTAATTTGAAATTTAAGTTTTTATTTAATATTTAAAAAAAAAAACACAAAAAAAAAAAAATTACTATTTAACAAATCTTAAAATTAGTATTTGTTTTTTTTAAGCTAAAGAATTTATTAAAAAAAATGATTGTTTATTTTTTGTTTTGATTTAAATTGTATTGTTTTATTAAATATACAATTAATCAATTATATTTTAAAATTTTAAATATAACGAATATAATTAAAACATATATTTTTAAAATTCAAATTTAAATTTAAAACATGTAATGTTTTATTGTATTCTAAATTTATATTTTATAATTTTATAATTTTATATCATAATTTTAAATTTTATATTAAAAGTTTATATTAAATTTTTTTATACTAAAATTTTATAATAAAATTTTATATTAAAATGTTATATTAATATTTTCAAAACAAAATATCAAAATTCTATATTTAAAACAAAATAAAAATAAATAAAAAACAAAATTTATAAATTGCATTATATATTTAAATTTAAAATAAAAATAAAATAAAAGACAAATTTCCGTGCCCACCCGAGGCCGAAGGTAGGCCAGATGGCGCCGTCGAGGGCTGCCCAGCCTACGTTCGGCCCTCGGCTAGGCGACAAATTAATTTTTTTTTTTTTTTTAAACACAAACTATATAAAAATGTATTTTTTTTAAATTTTGTTTTTAAAAAAACTATTAAAAAAAAAGTATTATTTAATATAAAAAAAAAAGCTATTCAATCAAAATTTTAAAATATAAAAAAACAATAAAAATAAATTATAAAATATGTTTTAAAAAATAAACAAACAAACATTAAAAAAAATTATTTTTAATTTTATTTTTTTTAAGTTAAAACAATTATTATTTAAAATATAAAAAAAAAACAAAAAATAAATAAAAAAAATATGTTTTAAAATATAAACAAACAGATTTTAATTTTTTATTTTTATTTTCTTAAAAGTAAATCAATTATAATTTATAATATAGAAAAACAATAAAAAAAATTAAAAAATATATATGTTTTAAATTATAAAGAAACAAATATATGAAAATGTTAATTTTTATGTTTTTAAAACCAAAATAATTATAATAAAAAAACAATTTTTGTTTAATATAAAATATAATACTATAGATTTAAAAATAAAATAAAAACTAAAAAAATAAAATAAAATATATATGTTTTCAAATATAAACAAAAACAAATTAAAATTATAAATTACAATTAAAAATAAGGTTTAAAATTAAAAAAAAATAATAATAAAATATAAGCTTAAAAAAATTGTCAAATAAAAAAAACAATTTAAATAATGAAGCCACCAACATATTTAAAAAAAAAAAACATACAGGTTTAATATAAACTAAAACTATCTATTCTGCTTTAAATAACAAAGATAAAATATCTAATCATATTTCTAAAAATAAATTTTCATGTTTTAAAATTCTAAATTTTTGTCCTAAAAACCCTAACAAAGAAAAAATAATTCTAAATTTTTGTCCTAAAAACCCTAACAAAGAAAAAAAAATCTAAATTTTTGTCCTAAAACCCTAACAATTTGAGTTTTTCTTTTCCATTTTGTTCACTAAAAAAATATAAAAAAATTATGGTTTTCCAACCTAAAAACCTTTAAAAAAATAGTTTTTGAACACAAAAACCATAGAAAAAACAAATTTTCCCCAAAATCATCTTTAAATGGACAGAATAGAAGGAAAACTAACCTTTGAAATGCAAAAAACTCCTGTCACCAATGCGAACACAATGCCTCCACAAAATTACCAATACGAACACAATGCCTCCAATGCAAATTCAATGCCTCTAAGAAGTTACCAATGCCAACACAACACCCCCAAAAAATTGCTCCAACAAAAACTAGAAAACTTGATTCTTATTATATAACAAATTTTGTGTGATTGGTTTATTGTTTAACGAATGTGGGATAAAGATTTAAAATTTAAAATATTTACATGTAGTTAATTATAGTTAATTTTATAGTTAAAATAGTTAATATTTGCATGTAGTTATCATAGTTAATATTTTATTTAATATTTACATGTACTCAATGTTAAATCATTCAAATATAATCTCGGATTAAAATTTAAAATTTAAAATATTTACATGTAGTTAATTGTAGTTAATATTATAGTTAAAATAGTTAATTTTTTCATGTAGTTATCATAGTTAATATTTACACGTACTTAAATATAGTTAATATTATAGTTAAAATAGTTAATATTTGCATGAAGTCAATCTTTAATCATTCAAATAAGAAAATTATTTTAGTTTGGAAGGCATGCATGAAAAGAATCTTTTGTGGATATTTTGAATAGAAAGTATGGTGAAATATTTCAAGACCAACAATTTATTAAGAAATTTTGAAATATATTTTAGACAAATATAATGTAGATTTAAAATTTAAAATTTAAAATATTTACATGTAGTTAATTATAGTTAAAATAGTTAATATTTGTATGTAGTTATTATAGTAATATTATAGTTAATATTTACATGTAGTCAATGTTAAATCATTAAAATAACAACATTATTTTAGTTTGGAAGGCATGCATGATAGGATTATTTTGTGGATATTTTGAATAGAAATATCGGTAAAATATTTCAACACAAACAATTTATTAAAATGTTTTTAAATACATTTTTGATGAATATTTTGTACGAAAATTTTAGAGGGAAAGTTTTTCGCAAAAAAATTTTGGGGGGGAATTTGGAGGGAATTTTTTAGTCTTTAAGCTATATATTGTAATTGGAGAGGCATTTGTATTATTCAACATATTCTTGTTGAAAGCCATGGGTTCTTCTGATAGCAAAGTTTTTCTTTCTACAACGTCAACATCTTCGTCACGCAAAAACTCTATTCAGATTGATGAATATAATAGGAGTTCTTTCACCATGAATAGAGAGTCAAAAAATCGACTTGGTCGTAATCCTAAGGATGATGAGAACATAATTAATGAGGTGCAACAAAAAGAAATTTCTTTAAATTGAGAGTCAGTTATTCCACTTACTCTTAATCCTAAGGATTATGAAAGCAACAGTGATGAAGGGCATGATGAAGAATTTCCAGAGTCAAAATTTTCACTTTGTCTTAATCCTAAGGATTATGAGGGCACCACTGATGAAGGGGGAGATGAATAATATCCACTTCATCCTAATCCTAAGGATTGTGCGAGCACCACAGATGAAGAGGGGAATGAAGAATTTGCAGAGTCAAAATATCCACTTCGTCCTAATCCTAAGGATTATGCCAGCACCATTGATGAAGAGGGGAATGAGTAATTTACAGAGTCAAAAATTCCACTTCATCCTAATCCTAAGGATCATGCCAACACCATTGATGAAGAGGGGAATGAAGAATTTGCAGCGTCAAAATATCCACTCTGTCCTAATCCTAAGGAGTATGCCAACACCACTGATGAAGAGGGGGATGAAAAAATTCCAGAGTCAAAATATCCACTTCGTCCTAATCGTAAGGATTATTTCAGCACCACTGATGAAGAGGGGAATGATAAAATTCCAGATTCAAAACATCCACTTCGTCCTAATCCTGAGGATTATGCTAGCACCACTGATGAAGAGGGAAATGAAAAATTTGCAGCGTCAAAATATCCACTCCGTCCTAATCCTAAGGATTATGGGAGCACCACTGATGAAGAGGGGGATGAAAAAATTCCAGAGTCAAAATATCCACTTCGTCCTAATCCTAAGGACTATGTGAGCACCATAGATGAAGAGGGGATTGAAGAATTTGGAGAGACAAAATATGCACTTTGTCCTAATCCTAAGGATTATGCCAGCACCACTGATGAAGAGGGGAATGAAGAATTTGCAGCGTCAAAATATCCACTTCGTCCTAATCCTAAGGAATATGCTAGCATGACTAATGAAGAGGGGGGTGAATTTCCAGAGTCAAAATTTTCACTTCATCCTAATCGTAATGATTATAAGAGCACCATTGATGAAGGGGGGATGAAGAATTTCCAATAAATATAGATTCAAGGCATCCACTTATTCCTAATCCTAAGGATTATGAGAGCACCAGTGAGGAAGGGGAGGGGCGGGATGAAGAAATTCTAGTGACTACAGATTCAAAGCTTCCACTTAGGCCTAATCCCAAGGATTATGAGAGCACCACTGAGGAAGGGGAGGATGAAGATTTTCTTGCAAATGGTAATTTTAGAGGCACATATATGAATAATGCATTTTCTCTAAGTGATCGTTTCAAAGACTCTCGTGGTGATGAAGAATTGAATCCTCCCAGGGAAGAATTTGAAAGCATGGATCAAGATGGTGAAGAATTTCATTTGAATCAGGGTTACAAAAGCGCAAATGATTCTTGTGAAATGTTTTGTTCAAGTGATGATGGTAGTGGAAATTTTCCAGGCAATGATGTTGATGAATTTCTTAACTGTGTTGAGAATGATGATAGTGGGGACAATACTTCTCCTAATGGTGATGAAACTGCTTCTACAAAGGATGATGGAATGATGAATCCGTTGCAAGAAAATATTGTAACTAGGAGGAGTAGACTTTTTCATATCAATCCAAAACATTCCAGTTATACAAGGGCGAGGACAAAATATCTCACAAAAAGAAGTTACGTCGTTCATTTGATTTCAAGTGACTATTGTCGAAGGGATTGCTTGAAACATATGGATTTCAACTTTGTTTTGGAGAAAAGGAAAAGATATATGTCAATGAATAAAAGCATGAAAAAATCATATTTAGTGGGTTGCATGCAAGCTACACTTGCAGGTTATGATTATCATATTGGGAATGTATTGCTTTGCAGAAAGGCTTTCAAAATGTTGCATTCAATTGGTAATTGTTGTTTGTCAAGAATCCAAGAAAAACTGGAAAAGGATCCCACATATTATTCAGAAATACATTATAAACGGGAGGTTGGACCATTTGCAAATACTGCTAAGACATGGATGAAAGACTTCTTTTCAAAGCATGGAGAGTGTATTCCAAATAAATACACAATATATATTCCAGATAATTTCTCAAGACGAGAAATATGCATCTTATACAGAGATTATGCAGAAGTTGTTGAAGGAGTTGGTAATTTTATTAAACATATTCTTATTTTACAAGGTTATGGAAAAATTAATTCAACAATGTTCGTATTCCTAAGAAGACAAGGATGGGGGTTTGCAGCACATGTGCTTCTCTTAAAGAAAAAAGAGATAAATGTCAAGGGGAAAAAAGAGGTATGCGTTCAAAACATTGTTTTTTAAAATTGGATAGTTATCAACTACGAAAATATATTTATTCATATGTTTCTTTTATTTTATGTACAGATTTCATTGTCAAAGAACTTTAAGAGCATCACAATCAGCAAACAAGTGAAAGACAAAATTTGTATAAACATCGAAAGAAGTGTTATGATCATCCAAATAAATATCTAGGTTTGATAATTGATGGTATGGACCAAAAGAAAACACTTCTTCCACATTTTGTCCGCACGCCAAAAAAATTACAGGAGGAAAATTTCATTCAGTTTCACTTGGTTGGTTGTATGGTATTTAATGAGAAGATGTTTCCAAGAGTTTTCTTCACAACTCCAAATATTCACAATGATGCAAATCTGACCATAACTATAATCCATGATATGGTTACTCATTGGTCTGGGATTCCTCTTGAAGTTTTGTATTTACAATTAGACAACACAAGTCGTGAGAACAAAAATCAAGTTCTTTTTGGGTATCTAAAAATGCTCGTTGAATTGGGAATTTTTAAAAAGATAAAGGTTGGTTTCCTTCTTGTTGGGCATACTCATGATCATATTGATCAAATGTTCAGTCGTTTTTCAGTAACATTGAGGAGGAAAGGTGTTGGGAGCCTGCCATCATTAATTGAATGTATTAAGAAATCATACATTCCAGAGCTTGTTTTTCATGTGTTGGAAGAAACTATTGACATGCGAAGGTTTATTTTTGGATCGTATGGTGAGGAGAAATGCATTGAACAACTTAACGACATTAGCTTCCAGCATCAATTTCGTATCAAAAAAATTGATGGGATAACACTTATATGGGGCAAGAAGTATTCAACTATTGAAGAATGGGGACCATCATCAGGTTTAGCATTTTTGAAGTTCATTCTAGAGCGTCCAATATTTTCATCAAAGATATTGTTATTACAGTCAGTTGCTGAACTCCATAATGCACGAAGGCAGAAGAGAGACATAAATTATTCTGAATGTCTAGAGGAAATTAAAAGATGTATTAGAGATACATATGAGTACTTCGATGTTGTTGATTCAGTTTGGTGGGAGTCTTTTTTCAGTAATCAAAGTGATATGATTTCAAGATCAATAAATGTGGATACGCTTTTGAAGACTCCCTTTTTTTTGCCACAAAATATGCCAAATGAACATCAGGAAACACACATTGTTGAACAACAACAGCCTCAAGCTATTATTAATTCCCCACAGGTAGAGGAAAGAGAAATCTATATTGGTTCTAGAAGATCACATGCACAACGTGAAGCCATGGAAGACCTTTAAAGGGGTTCTGTGCAGGATCTTAAGGAGGGTTGCATGATAGTAGTGTTAGCAGATGAAGATCCACTTGGCTATCCATTCTGGATTGCCAAGGTTATAAAGGTCATTAATGAAAATGAAGAGATTACAGCTGTTGATGTACATTGGTATGCCACAAGTACCCACCCTTTTAATGGTGTGTACAAGCCAGAGATGGTAGCGGAAAAAAGAATTGGCAGAAAGAGAAAAAGAAAGGGCACAAATATAAATCATCGCCGCACAGATGTCTTAAAATTGGAGGATGTTGACATACTTGTGTATGACTTCAATTTGACAAAGAGAGGAACTCTTCGGTTGCAGACCATAAATATTTTGAAGAAATTGCTACCAGAACAATTACTGTTGAGATGGGACTCTGCAGAATGTAGTCGTAGATCTACAAGACTTTTGAACTCTGAAATGGTGGGCATGCATGTTGACTCAGATGGAGCACTAGTTGATGAAAGAGAAGAATATGGATCATCTTCATCTGCATCGAGCCATTCATCTGAAGGTGTAGGTTCTGTTGGTGTGCCAGAACCTATGGTTGATTTTGAATAATTGTCTAAGACACTTTTATGTAATTGATGTTTTCACGTTAACTTGAAATAAAAATTTTTACTTCCATTTGATTTTTCATGAAGTTATGAGGCATTTCTATGTTTGTTGGATTATATATTTTAATTATGAAGAATTCATCTCCTTAGAATATCCACAACGCAATAATGAATTAAAAAAATAATTTGTGTTATATTCAATGTACCAATGTTGATATTTTGATCAAAAGTAAAAAAGAAAATAGAAATTAATGTTGAATTTTTAGATTATGCAGTGATATTACCATGATATTATGTATTGTAACCATTTGGTATAAGAAACTTTTAAAAATTATATGCCTCATTGAGAGGGGACACTTTGTTTTGATGCTTGATTTTTAGGTTTTGGTTGCAATTAGATTTAAATTTGTCTTATGCTAAGATTTGAAAAGAGATATATTTTTCTCCTTTAAAATTAAAATTACTATTGGAATAATAAATGTTTCATTTACTTGTTCATTTTTAAAAATTGTTTAAGTCATATAATTTCTCCATAATTTCATGGTTCAAGTATCTTGAAAACTTAAGATTTAAAAACTTGAGATTTACAACTTGTCATTAAGGTTTTTATGTGTTGCGAAATTTTATCTTTAATGTTATGGTTGAAAATAATTACAATTTTAGGGTTGTTTAGAGTCAAGATACTTTATGTTTAACAACATGGATAAAAATTGTTCGAAATGATAAGCCCTTCAGACATGATTTTGTTTATATTTAACATCATCTATCAAAAAATTTAGAATTTTACGATTTTTCAATGTCCTAATATGTTGTCTTTAATTCCATTGTTACAATGTGTCAAAAGTGTGACACAATGTTTTTTTTTGTTATTCCAGCATCAACTTGTTTTGTTTTGAGGGTGTTTTTCAATCATTTTTTCAAGAAACAATTTCATTTTTAGCATAATTTTATAAAATGTTGAAATTTGACCTTGAGAAAAAACCAAATGCGTTCTGGAATCACAATTTTGTTTTTGGGGCGTTTTTCATGTTTTTTTTAGTCTTTTTGGGCTAGAGTTCCCGTTTTGAGATAATAGTTCCAGTTTCATCGGTAACAGTTTTTCTAGTCTAAGGAATGAGGGTAATATTCCTTAGTGGGTGACTTTAATGCTCAAACTTCAAGCAACCAAGCTATTCTTCTAAGCACTTATTCCAAACCTAATCCTCTTTGGTTAGAGGAAGACCTTCCTCTAGCTATCCGATACAAAATAAGCTCTAAAGATCTGGGGGAAAATTTGTTTGGGTATAAGCTAATCAAGCTTTTTAGTGCTCAAGATCTCATAATTTGCAACGGTATAAAGAAGTGGCCCAATTCTAGCCAGATGACCTGCATCCATTGGCTAGGTAGCAACATGGTAGACTATGTTATTTCTGATATCCATTTATACAACAAAATAATAAATCTTGACATCTTAAATGACCACGAGCCTTAATCTGATCATAGACCTTTAATTGTAACTCTCAATTTTGTCATGTGTAGAGATTTATAGAAGACAATCCTTATAGCCATAAGAACTTAATCTTTGATAGAAATAAAAATGATATGTTTCTAAATGACTTAAAAATTAATTTGCTTCCTTTATCTAGTACAAAAAACATAGAGGACCTCTATCATCATTTTACTACAACACTCTCATATTCTATTAACAAGTTCTCAACTGAAGTTTCAAGTAATAAAAGAAATAGCAAAAGAAACCCTTGGTATGATAATGACTGTAAAATTGCAAGGTGAGAAATTAAAGAAGCTGTTGACAAGTCTCTTAAAATTGATAAGATAAAAATATAAAAAAACCTAACTAAAAGGAAAAAAATGCAGTATATTCATAAAATACGAGAAAATCTCTTACACCTCTCTAAGGTAGCTCCTAAGAAATTCTGGAGGCAGATTCTAACTAGAAAAACTAAAGATAATAATAGAATTTCTTTACACAACTAGAATTTCTATCTCAAAAATCTTTATGAACCTCCAAATGTCATAGATAGCTTTGAAACCCTACTGACAACAGAAGAAGTTTTCTCATTATAAGATATAGATTTTTGGGTTAAGCACCTGGGAAATGGAAAAGATAAGGACATTGAAGGTTACCAGGCAGAAATATTAAAAATTGGAGGTCTTGTCCTCATCCCTCACATCCATAAGCTTTTCAATCAAGATGTCAAGCAAGGGTTCCCTAAACCGTGGACTCAGACCCTCATTATTCCTATTTTTAAAAGTGGGGATACAAATAACCCCTCTAATTATCGAACAATTATGATTAGCCCTCTCTTAGCCAAGTTATATGGTATTATTTTGGAAAAGAAGATGAGCATATGGCTTGAAAGTGAAGGTAAGCAGGCAAAAGGCCAAGCAGGTTTTAGAAGGCATCACTCAACAACAGACCACCTCATTACGCTTAGGATCATTGTGGAGGAATGTCATAATGATAAATCCAATCTCTTTTGTTGCTTTGTAGACTTTAGAAAGGATTTTGATACGGTTCCTAGAAATAACCTATGGAATAGATTAGAAGAGCTAAAGGTTCCTTTCGAGTTGAGAGATGCCACTATAAGGTTATTCGAGAATGTAATTGCCAAGTTTAAGAGCAATGAGGGGTGGTTGAAAGATATTAAGTGTAATATTGGAGTTAAACAAGGTTGTCCCCTCTCCCCTACCCTATTTGGAATTTACATCGACAAGCTAGAAGGTTGTTTAGAGGAAGGAGGTTGTGCTGGCACGATCTTAGCTGGAATAGTCATCATCCTTCTTCTCTATGCTGACGATATTGTTCTTCTAGAAAGGTGCCCATCTGATCTTGATAAGCAACTAAGACTTCTTAAGGATTTATGCTCTACCATGGTTATTACTGTTAACACTGACAAAAAAAAAATTATAATTATAAAATCCAAGAAAGACACACACGCTAATTTTGTTTATGATAATAGCAACTTGGAGGAAGTGTCTTCTTACAAGTACCTAGGAACTGATATTCATTACAAGCTAAACTGGAACTATAACATTTAGAAAAGGATTAATGGAGGGTGGAAAACTTATTTTGGTCTTGAAAATAATTGTAAAGTGGAAAACCTTGTGATGTGGGATAAAAAGAAGCTCCTATTTGAAACTTTAGTCACTCCTATTATCTTGTATGGATGTGAGGTTTGGGGTTGCAACATCTCTAGAGAATCCTGGAGAAATATTGAGCAAATCCAAAAGCATTTTATAACGTATAACCTCAAAATTAAAAGCAATACACCCCAATCCTATTCTCCTTATAGAAGTGGGTCTTTCCCTATCGAGAGCCTAGCTATGACTAGGCTCCTGTTGTACAAGCACAAATTCAATAACATGGGAGACCATAGGCTTCCTAAGCTAGCTTTAAATTCCAGTCAAAACGAACTAAGGCTCGAACGAGGTTGGTATAAAGATACCAGGGCCTGGTTAAACCATTGGGAGCTCGACGAAAATGTTGCATTGCAAAATATTAATAACGTTAAAAATATTGTTACTTCTAAGTTTAAAGAGAAATGTGGTGCAAGAAAGATTTAGAGGCTAAAAGAAAATTAAGATATTAAAAGGAGGTCATCAACCCTACTTTAGAAGATCAAAAGTATCTCTCTGTTTTAACTAGCTCGAAGAAAAAAATTAATATAGCCAAGATAATAACGAACTCTAATGAGCTTCATAGTGAAACAATTCGTTGGGCAGTTCCTAAAACACCATGGGTGGAAAGGATCTGCCATCTCTGTGAGAATACGAACGTTGAGGATGAAAACCACTTCCCCTTAGAGTGCCTTGCGTATACCCACTTTAGATCTCAATTTTATAATCTTTGTTGCAATACTAACCTTCCTAGCCTTTTCACATGTCAAAATTATCGTGAGCTCGAGATGCTTCTCTCCAAACTCTTTCAACATAGGAATATAATTTTAAAACAAATTAAATAATTTGTTTCTTTAGATCTAATAAAACAAAATTTGGTCTAAATAGACGTTAACCATCATTATCATCAACAACAACATTATTTTATAAAAATAATAACTAATTATTTAAAAAATATTTATTTAAATATTTTTAATTTCTAATTATTAATTTATTTTTTATATTAAAAAAAAAATCTTAATAAATAAAAAAACAATTCTAAATATGCTTAACATTAAAATCAATTTACTTTTCGCAATATTCCTTTAAAAAACCAATCAATATATAACAAACCATCATTAATTTTTTTCCCTTTTATCTTACGAACACATATTTTCTAGAAATAATGAACGTTACCCCTATTATAGATAAAACCACGATATTACTTTTTCCATCACAACTTTACCTTATTCTTAAAAATATAGTATATATTATTTTAATACCCTTTCCTTTTTATAAATATAAAAAAATTATCCTTATTCATCTTCAAATTAATGGTTCTTGTTAGGTCGTGATAAATCTCAAGTCTCCCCATTAGAGATTTGTCCCCCTCATTTATGGAAGCCATCAAGTTTGGTTGAATTTATTGGCATGATTATCGTCAAATTAATGGTGATAAATCTCAAGTCTCCCCCTTAGAGATTTGTCCCCTTCATTTATGGAAGCCATCAAGTGTTGGTTGAATTTATTGGAATGTTTGTTTTTGGTTGTTAATGTACCCTATTTGATTATTAATCAATAATCATTAAAGTTTACGTAGAGATTTGACTCCCTCATTTATGGAAGCCATTAAGTGTTGGTTGAATTTATGGGAGTGTTGGTTTTTGTTGTTAATGTACCTTATTTGATTTTTAATCAATAATCATTAAAGTTTTACCGAATTGTCTAGATTTCAATATGGAAGAATAAAGAAATCAACGAGGGTAGCTTTAAAAAAAAGGTTGTCTACACATAAAGTTTTTGTTTATAACTTGTTTTTATTTTGTAAATTGATTTTTGTTTTAAGCAATTGTTTCGTGAGGATAAATTAAATGTAATTTTTAGTTAAAATTATAAAAAATTAGTTTTTTTTAATAACGTTTATTTTAGTATTGAGAGATTTTTCATAGTTTATTATAGTAGATATTATTTTTTGGGATTCAACTGCATTAAGTAAAGTAAGACATTAAAAATGGATGATTGGTATGGGGTGATATTCAACTTTGAGGATAAAAGTGTATATATATATAGAGAGAGAGAGAGCTTTGGGATAATAACAAATAATGCAACAAAAACATATGCATTATTGTAGAGACTCGTAAATAATATTAAAGAAATTAGATGATATTGATGATTTGTTATAACTTTCTCTTAGAGAAATTTTTCAACAAGAGAACATCTGTATAGTCATTATGAATGCCTTCCTACCTAAGAGGGAGTGTTGAATTTTGTAGTTATGGTTGATCTTCACAATTTATATTTTAGCCCTTGAAATATAAATGAAAATGTAAGATCTGTTCTTCAGTTCATTTTATTTGATTAGCCTCTGAAATAATCAATATAAGACATGTTCTTCATGTCGGTATCAAAAAAGAAAATTTTGGATTTTGAATTTTGAATTTTGAATTTTTGGCTCCAAAATTATCAAGTTTCCCCTCCTTCAAATCAAGTCAGCCCCAATGAAGAGACACCCATTCGAAAAGGCATAACATTATATATAAGACACTCAAACTCCTCCACAAGACACCATTCAATCTCTCACAAGACAATATATATTCTAGGCATCCAAGTGAAGAAGAAGAAAAACAAATTCATCTCTAGCATTTCTCTCTCCTTGACTTCACACATGTGAATTTTTGGGCATATTCCTGGCAACTGGTCGCACTTCTAGGCAATAGTTTCTGGGTAGCAGGGCAAAAATTTTGGGCAACATATTCTCCGTAGCTTGCCTGAATTTCCAGGCATACTCTGGGAGGACGAATTTCGGTTTAGAAAGATCAAACAAGGTTGTGTTTGTTGGGAAGAAGATTGACTTGAAAAGAGGGGCCATTTGACCAGGTTGACCATAACATTTTTCGTTAGTTTGACCATCATAGTTGACTAGCAGAATTAGGTGTTTCTCTTATTGAACCGAAGGGTTTCTATAAGGAAAAGGTTGTTGGGTTTGCCCCCCAAGTGGGTTTTCCCAGATTAAATGTTGTGTTATCTTTGTGCATTGTGATCTCTATTGTCTTTATGCTTTTATGGTTGAATTTTTGATGTGTAATTGCTTAATGATAAACTGGAAGTGCTAAAAGAATATTTGCATCATTAGAAGTAATTATCATTATTTCATAAATTAGTGCTTGCATCTATTGCACTTGAAAAATAAACATGGTATCAGATCTTTGGTGAAGGAAAGGACATTGAGATCACTCTTCAAGACCTTTGGTAAAAGAAAGATATTTTTAAAGAGACCTACATCTACAATCTGATTGTTTATAGGTATCCATGAATTCCTCTATAAATTTAGAAAACTAACTTGAAGGAGCTATGAATTTCAGGGCTTGGAAAAAAGGATTGACCTCATCCTTGTAAAGAATAATGTCTTGGATATTGTGAAAGGAAAGGTTACTAAAACTTTCGACGGTGAAGGGAAAGAAAAGTATGAGAAGGATGACATCACAACTAGAATTATTATTCTGGATTATATCATAGATAATTTGATTCCATATGTCACAAATCTTGACACTTCAAATAAGACATATGATGCTCTAGTTGGATTATGCACCATCAACAAAATTGGTCAAGCAATGAGCCTTGAAGAATGAGCTTCATGACATTAAAATGTTAAGGAATGATACTTTATCCTTATATTTCACAAGGATTTCTAAATCAAGAGATCAACTTCAAGAAATTGATGAAATCATTTCTGATAAAGAACTTGTGAATACAAAAATTAATGGTTTTCCTGATTCATGGGATTCGTTTGCATCTAGTATCTGTGGAAGGAAGGAGATTCCAAGTTTTGAAGAACTCTGGATCTCGTGTACTCAAGAAGAATCTAGACTCATATCAAAAGGAAAGGTTCAAATAACGAAAGAAGGTGACTCTCAAACATTTGCAGCGCGTTCCAGGAAGGCTCGAGGAAGAAATTAGTTTGGCTTCTAAAGAAGAAATTAATGTAGAAAACCTGCTCCTCAAGGAAATAAAGAAATGTCGAAGATTCAATGCTATCGTTGCCACAAATTTTGTTATTTTAAAAGCCAATGTACTAAAGAATCAAATAATAGAAAGAGAAACGGAAACCAACATGCTACCACAACAAACATTGATGAACATCCAAAGAAACCCAAGAATGAAGATTTAGGTGACAACAATTTCTTCTATTTTTCTGTTCTTATAGGCTATGTTGCAGATACAATGTATATAGTGGTGCCTCAAGACACATGACAGGATATCATGATAATCTCACAAGTCTAATGGAAAAGAGATTATCTCAAAAGGTATAGCTTGGAGATAACAACAATTATGCAGTCAAAGGCATTGGAAAAACATCCATTGAGCTAGAATCAGGTGAAAACATTCATCTTAGCAACATTCTATATGTACTAGGTTTGAAAAATAATTTGGTTTTTATTTAATGTTTGGAAGATAAAGGAGATAAATTATCATTTTTTTATGGTGAAGTCCTTATATGGCCCAAGGGCTTAAGTATAGACTCTACTAGAGTAATTGAACTTCATGAAGAAAGGTTGTATAGACTCTTGAAACGACCAGCTCAAGAATTAGTGCATAATGATATCAATCCACGTGAATTATGGCATAAAATACATGCTCACCTTAACTATAGATCCTTTATAGCTTTAAATTAGATGGCTTCAAGTGTTCCAGAATTGTAGATGGAGCATGTAGGAGTATGTAAAGGTCATGGGTTTGGGAAGAACATAAAGAAATATTTTCCAAGCAGTGAAAGTACATCTAAGGAAATCTTGGATCTAGTTCATTCTTATGTATATGGTCCAATGATAGTGCAATCTCTTGGAGGATATTTGTACTATGTAACGTTTATTGATGAATTATCTTTCAAGACATGGATTTACTTCATGAAGACAATGGGTGAAGTATTTAGCAAGTTTCAAAAACTTAAGGCTGAAGTGGAAAACTTGACAAGAAATAAAGTCAAGATTTTGAGATTAGGTAATGGAGGAGAATATACTTCCAAGGAACTCCTTTCATTTTGTAAAGAAGTTGGGATTAAGAGGGAGTTGATATTCCCTTACAATCCAAAACAAAATGAAGTTGTTGAAAGAAAGAACAATACCATTGAATAATTTTTTAAGGCAATGATGCATGATCAAGACTTGCTTATGTTCTTATGAAGTGAAACATTGATGACAACATTCTATATTGAAAATATAAATCCTCAATGAATTTTGGAAGAAAATACTCCTGAAGAAGCATTCACCGAACATAAACCTAAGGTCAAACATTTGAGAACATTTGGTTGTCCAATTTACATTCATGAACCGAAAAGTAAAAGGAAGAAACTAGAGCTTTTAGGAAAAGAATAATGTCTTGGATATTGTGAAATGAAGGGTTACTAAAACTTTCGACGGTGAAGGGAAAGAAAAGTATGAGAAGGATGACATCACAACTATAATTATTATTCTGGATTATATCATAGATAATTTGATTCCATATGTCACAAATCTTGACACTTCAAAGAAGACATATGATGCTCTAGTTGGATTATGCACCATCAACAACATTGGTCAAGCAATGAGCCTTGAAGAATGAGCTTCGTGACATTAAAATGTTAAGGAATGATACTTTAGCCTTATATTTCACAAGGATTTCTAAATCAAGAGATCAACTTCAAGAAATTGATGAAATCATTTCTGATAAAGAACTTGTGAATACAAAAATTAATGGTTTTCCTGATTCATGGGATTCGTTTGCATCTAGTATCTGTGGAAGGAAGGAGATTCCAAGTTTTGAAGAACTCTGGATCTCGTGTACTCAAGAAGAATCTAGACTCATATCAAAAGGAAAGGTTCAAATAACGAAAGAAGGTGACTCTCAAACATTTGCAGCGCGTTCCAGGAAGGCTCGAGGAAGAAATTAGTTTGGCTTCTAAAGAAGAAATTAATGTAGAAAACCTGCTCCTCAAGGAAATAAAGAAATGTCGAAGATTCAATGCTATCGTTGCCACAAATTTTGTTATTTTAAAAGCCAATGTACTAAAGAATCAAATAATAGAAAGAGAAACGGAAACCAACATGCTACCACAACAAACATTGATGAACATCCAAAGAAACCCAAGAATGAAGATTTAGGTGACAACAATTTCTTCTATTTTTCTGTTCTTATAGGCTATGTTGCAGATACAATGTATATAGTGGTGCCTCAAGACACATGACAGGATATCACGAGAATCTCACAAGTCTAATGGAAAAGAGATTATCTCAAAAGGTATAGCTTGGAGATAACAACAATTATGCAGTCAAAGACATTGGAAAAACATCCATTGAGATAGAATCAGGTGAAAACATTCATCTTAGCAACATTCTATATGTACCAGGTTTGAAAAATAATTTGGTTTTTATTTAATGTTTGGAAGATAAAGGAGATAAATTATCATTTTTTCATGGTGAATTCCTTATATGGCCCAAGGGCTTAAGTATAGACTCTACTAGAGTAATTGAACTTCATGAAGAAAGGTTGTATAGACTCTTGAAACGACCAACTCAAGAATTTGTGCATAATGATATCAATCCATGTGAATTATGGCATAAAATACATGCTCACCTTAACTATAGAGCCTTTATAGCTTTAAATTAGATGGCTTCAAGTGTTCCAGAATTGTAGATGGAGCATGTAGGAGTATGTTAAGGTCATGGGTTTGGGAAGAACATAAAGAATATTTTCCAAGAAGTGAAAGTACATCTAAGGAAATCTTGGATCTAGTTCATTCTTATGTATATGGTCCAATGACAGTGCAATCTCTTGGAGGATATTTGTACTATGTAACGTTTATTGATGAATTATCTTTCAAGACATGGATTTACTTCATGAAGACAATGGGTGAAGTATTTAGCAAGTTTCAAAAACTTAAGGCTGAAGTGGAAAACTTGACAAGAAATAAAGTCAAGATTTTGAGATTAGGTAATGGAGGAGAATATACTTCCAAGGAACTCCTTTCATTTTGTAAAGAAGTTTGGATTAAGAGGGAGTTTATATTCCCTTAAAATCGACAACAAAATGAAGTTGTTGAAAGAAAGAACAATACCATTGAATAATTTGTTAAGGCAATGATGCATGATCAAGACTTGCCTATGTTCTTATGAAGTGAAACATTGATGACAACATTCTATATTGAAAATATAAATCCTCAATGAATTTTGGAAGAAAATACTCCTGAAGAAGCATTCACCGAACATAAACCTAAGGTCAAACATTTGAGAACATTTGGTTGTCCAATTTACATTCATGTACCGAAAAGTAAAAGGAAGAAACTAGAGCTTTTAGGAAAAAAGGAATATTCGTTGGATTAAGTGAATCATCAAAGGCATATAGAATCTATGTTCCAGGATAATTACAAGTAGAAGTTAGAAGGGTTGTGTTGAGGCCTCGAAATTCCGCTGCAGAAACATGGGGGAAAACCACCTGGTCTGGACCTTAAAGCAACTCCTTTTCCGTTTGGTGTAGTGGCTCCGATTGGGGGTAATGGGACCAATTTCCCAATAAGTATGATTTTTAGGATGTGTGATTATATGACATGAAAATGGAAATGATTTTAATCTATCTTATGCATCTATCTAAACTATTTATTCTACTATATACTTGTGATGTTTCTTCCTTTATGCGATCTGCAAAGATATCCTTCAACTGTTAGTAAGATAGATAATTTAAAAGTTGAAAGAGATGAAAATTATGTAAAATGATTCTTCTAACAAAATAGTTTGACTAGAAGAATTGTGAAAAATATATCGCATTCATATGTGTGATATACATTCAATAAGAAACTACAAACAAATATTAGAAAATAAGTGCATGTAACATTCATCTATAATAACGTTTCAAATATATAATGCAATAAAAAGATGATTGTCAATCTATAAAGAAAAACTTAATACAAGTGAATAAAAGTACCATATGTACGAAGTTCTACTCATGTAAACTGACAGTAATTGATCTGATCCTTCTCACTTTCAAGCAATTTAAAGAGTACACTTGTGCAACATCATTTAAACAACTTTAATTGTCAAAAGATAACATATGTGTTCCATTAATTCATCAAAGCATTCACAAACTTACAATAGTGTATTATTTGCAAATATTTTTGAAAAAATCCTGGACCCTTCTCTAAATGCATGAGAGAGGTTTAAATACTAAACTAACAATGTTCTAAAATAGATTATTACAAAAATATAGAGGAGGTTTCAAACAACCATCCTCGTAAGACTAACTTAAACTACAATCTAGAAAAATAAATAACAATTTTGATTTATGAATTTCGCCCTTTCTTCTGGATTTGGTCACGAAGTTGAAAAATATCCAACATAGGCTTAAGTTGAGTTGGCTGTGAAATCCTCGATTTGACATGTCCCTTGAATACTGCGTTTGAAAGTACTTGCGCGATATTTTTGTTGAATCTATTAAGGATTGCAGAATCTGATACTGATGATAAGGTTTGATCAGAAAATTCCAATAATTTTCTTGATCAAACTTATTTACCATTTTAATTACTTCATCCTTTGTGTCTACTTTCCGCTTCCACTATGTTTCTATCTGTTTTACTTCTAAGAACAATTCAGACGTGTACTCTTTGAGAAGTTATGCTTTCACTATTTGTTTACATACATATTCAATAATTTTATTTGATAACTTAGATGTTTCCATTGCTTCTTTCTCTGCCTGCTTGATTTGTGCTTCCCAATCTCTGAATAGGATCTCCTTATGAAACTTATCTACCTGAGGTAGATCAGCTTCCTTTCCTGAGTCTGATGCTTTCCATTGAATGTGTTCATTGGTTTTCTTTTCTCATCTTTCACATTCAAGTTTCTGGATAACTATTCGTTGGATCAATATTTTATTTGAATCACAATAAGATTCAATCATAGAAGCTTGATGAAAAAATACTTCATGTTCTTTCTTTAACTTAGCATTTACATCCAATGCTTCTTTTATCAATTTCTCTAATTGCGGTTGGCTCTGTAACCTGGTCATTGTTGTTTCCATTTGTGCTTGTTTCTCATTGATTTCTGCTTGATGCTATAATTTAAGACTCTCAAAATCCTTTTGAAATTGGGAAATATTTTCTTTGATTTGCTCACTGGAGTTGGATTTTTCTTCATTTAACAACCTCTCTAGTTCTTTTACTTTGGCTTCCTTTTGCCTCAGCAACACTCTAAATTTAGTAGATTTATCAACGGTGGCAGTAGCATACGCCCCTGCATATTGTGATAATTTAGTTATATGTTTCATAGGGTCATCTAAAGAATCCTTCCATAGTACGTCAACTGATTCATCTGTGAGGTTTGAGATTGTTTCATCAGTCCTTCTTCTTTTGTCACTCTTAACTACGGCCTTATAGCTAGGACTGTAGAAGATGTCCAGTGAAGGAATTTATTCAACTTGTAAAACTATGT
Source organism: Pinus albicaulis (assembly GCA_034641835.2). Taxonomy (NCBI): domain Eukaryota; kingdom Viridiplantae; phylum Streptophyta; class Pinopsida; order Pinales; family Pinaceae; genus Pinus; species Pinus albicaulis. Next base: position 320,778 of record JAXQQM020061304.1, read on the forward strand.
TCTGTAGGGTAGGCCAATATGATCTCTCGATCATGAATCTCTGGAACTTGTAGTAGTGGATTAACAGTTTCCACTATCTTATGGGAATGTTCAGGTGTCTCAAAACTAGATACTCAATCAGTATTGGGATTATCTTTAGGCTTATTTATTGGTTCAAAAAACTCCTCCCATTCACTACTAAAATTATTTGTTTGTGAATTTTCAAACTGATCTAGTGTGTCATGACTGTGCTGAACTTCTTGAGAAGTTGACTCTGTTCCATTATTTTCTTTTCACTCTTGCATATTGTTGTGTAGGTAAATCCCCTCTGCAGACAGAAATGATCCCTCTAGATCTAGGGTGGGTCTAGCAGCAAGAGGACATGCTAATGTGTCGATTCCTAGTTAATGAATGAAATGAGTCGGGATAGATTCTCCTACCTATGATCCAATGCGGTTGTCGTAGCTGTAGCAGTGGTCTCCTAATATTTGCACTGACATGTCGCAGTCCTTCAGAAATGGTACTCGGGTGCCTGCACAAAGATAAAAGGATGAAAGCAGCATATAAGACAATAATTTCATTCATAACTAGCTAATTATTCAAGGAGAATTAAATGTATTGCGTAATATAAATCACATCAACACAAGACGGGAACCAAAACATAAGTCATGTATACATTAAGAGAAAGAAAGAGATTACAACCGAAGCCTTGACATCACAAACTCCTTCAGCGGGTCCATTCAAAATGCGTCTCGAGCATTCATTAAGGAATTTGGACGTGGTGAGGAAATAAGCCTAAGCTCTCTCTTGACAAAGGTCTCTCTCTGCTCTATCTCACACCAATTATATCAGACTGTCTTAGAAAAATGTTTCAACAATTCATATTCAACTAGTTGCATCTATGGGAGAGAGGTGTATTTATAGAAGGAGAGGGATCCCTCAAATGGTGGAAGGGAGGCCTTATCCTTTGGGAGGTTTCCCCAAAAGGAGGAAACAAGAAGCCAAAGGAAGGTGCTCGAGGTTCTTCAGTCAAACAACCCAAACTGATGATGTAATATTCCCAATTAGCCCAAGCTAATGGGAATATACAATTTTGTTTCATTTTCTTATTGAAGAATAAATGTGTAAAGGAGGACGATAAAAACTCCAAAGAACAGTGAATAAATCAATGCCCAATGTGAACAAGGTTAAATCTGGGCTATTCTAATAAAACACCCTCATGTGTGGAAGGGATTTAGCTATTTGACTGGGTCAACCATGACCAAATCAACAACGTTGTTTAGATGCAGTGAACCTCCTAGATGCACAACGCAGTTTCAGAAGGAGGCTACACATGTGAAAGGAGCTAAATCATTGAGATGGTTTAGGGTTTTGCAAGGCTTTCATCTTATAAAAGGAAGAGGAGGATAGCAGAAGAAGGTTGTTGAACATATTATTTTGAAGAGTTTTTCTGTTTAGACATTTCTCATTCTCTTGGCTATTTAGCAAAGAATAGTGTTGTTTAGCACTGGGTGTTCCTGATTGGGAATCCCACCTCCTTCTTTGAGTATCTCTTGAGGGAGTCTTGCATTTCTTGTACATTATCAGGAATTTGGCCAAGTTCTTATTCCAACTATAACGCAGATCCTGTTGAGGGTTTGGTTTTATTTGTAAGCTGTAGCAAGTGGAGGCTAGATCTATTCAGATCTAGGCCATTCTAGTGCCTCTTTTCAGTGGGAGAGTCTTCTATCCCCCTTACAAGAGAGTATTGGATCATTGGAGCTGCAGATCTATACCTTGGCATCAGGCCAAACTATTCTTAAAGCATATAGTGCAATTCATCTTCCTATACTGCATTATTTGCAAAGAAGAAGTTGCAGGAAGTTTTGGCACACTTTTGGGAGAGAGATCTCTAGTGTTGGGAATCTGCCCTTCACTGTGGTGATCTATGGATTATAGATCTAATCCATGTTATATTTAGATTTGATCTGAATACCCTTGTATTTTCTTCAAAAATTCTGAATCATTCTACAGATCTGCTGCATAAGATCTCAAATCTACTCCATGTACTTCATGTTTTGCTCAAAACCCCAAGGGGCATTTGTAGAGGAGCCTTTCTATTGTACAGATCTAATATAGATATAAATTTTTGTACACAAATCTTCTCTAGATCTAAAGTGTAATATACTACTGTTACAGCCAATAGAAATAACATTTTCAAGCTTGTTCAGTCATTTTCTATGGTTGTAGCACCTCTTTCTTGAGGATTTCTTCATTTAAATCCTTATATCTTCTATTCTATAATGTATGGGCTTCAATAAACTCTAATTTGTTGATGTACAAATAAATATTGATCCTCCTTATTTTCCTCCTACTGCTGTTAAGCCAAACTGCATTATTTTATGAGCAATCTTATTTTGTGTTGTTGCAGGCCCTTCCTTAGGCATTTTTCAAGCCATACTAGGTGTGGGAGACTTGTTTACCTCACCTAGAAGGATTTTTTTCTGATCTCCTCTTGGATTTCGGTCTTATATTGTTATACCTAAGGGATCTAAGGGTTGATTTTTATTGTTGTAGTATACATTTCTGAAAAATGCATTTTTCAAACATGTATTGCTAATAGTCCTAATTTGGGGATATTACAGTGGTGTCAGAGCAATCATCTTGGCATAGCCTATGATTTTCTTTCTTAAAGAGCTAATATGTCTTCAGAAGAAGATGAGCCTCTCACTAATAGAGAGAGGAGGTACCTAAAAATGATAAAGAAGAAGTATGATTACACTGAAGACACAGAAGAAAAGGGTAAAACCCCTTTATCTGGCAGATTGAAAGGAGAAGAGTTCTCTAAAACTATTTCTCAAGCTATGAATGAGATGAAAGGAGAAATCCAGGGAATGATGAGGGGAAGACATGCAGATCCCTCAAGGAGACTGTTACATCAAGTAAACCCCAGTACTTCTTACTATGTGTGTGATCATTCAGCGAAACAACCTGATCTACAACGTTTGAGCATGCCCACTTTCTTGACAAAGAAAGAAGGGAAAGGAGGAACACCAAAGGAGGAAGCTCTTGGTGATTACCTCCAAGAATATGAGTCTCAATCTAAGAGATTCAAAGAGCATCTCAATTTTCCAGATTTCTGCCAACTTAAAGAAGAAAGAAGATTCGACAGCTCCAGTAGAATAAGAGGGTGCATGCAGCACACTTTGGGTAGATTCTCTCTACCTACTTTTGATGGATCACCTAAGAACTCAGCCAAGTCTTAGGTAAGGAAGCTTGACACATATTTCCAACTGCATCAAGTTTCATAAGAAGAAGCCATGAGATTAGCAGCGCTGCATCTCCAAGGTAAGGCTTATGCCTGGTGGCTATTTGAGTCTTCTTCCTTGAAAGGTGTAAATATCTCTTCTTATGCAAAGTTCACTAGGAGACTAGTGAAAATATTTGATGTGAGACATGCTGAAACTTCTTGGGAGAACAAATCAAGCCCAAGAAATTTGAATCTTTGCATGAGTTGGAAGAATCCATAAAGCCAACTCCATTTCTGAACACTGTTGAGGGGGTTGAAGATTTGCTGCATGATTTTCCAAAGGCAAAAGCCCCACTACAGCAAGAACTCTCCTCTCTAGGAGAATAAATGAGGGTTCCTTCTTCAATAAGAGATCAAGGAAAAGGGTCTCTTAATGATGAGGAATTCTCCATTGATGAGGAGAAGGAAGAAGTAGAGCAGAGAAGATCCTCCAGCGTTGTGATAGCAGGAGGAGATCCATTTTTATCAGGAGATGGAGATGAAGCAATTGCTTCCACTAGAGAGGCTCTTGCATCTTTGCAGGGAATTCCTAAGGATATTCCATATTGAGGACATGAGCAGCATGTGTCTATGCTGAGAGACAATGAGACAGAACAAAGGAGGGATCACAAAGTTGACATAGTAGAAGATGATACACTATTGCTCGGAGAAGAGAATGGAGCAAATATCCCAATCAGAGGCACCCTTGCATCACTAAGAGTGGTCTCCAAATTTCATGAGACTTCCACAGATTAAATAGAGTTGAAATTGCATAGTGGAAGCAAGGACATGAGGATTCCATCTATTATGCACATGAGGATGGTCCCTAAAACCTCTTTATCTAGTGGCAAACCACCTGGGAGGCCACCTGATTTAGATTTTGTGGGGAAGACCTCACAACTTGCTACTCCAAACTTAGATCCAGGATGGTTTGGAGCACTTGAATACAAAGCTACAGCACTAGGAGACTTGGGTAAGCTCAAGGAGGAGGGAAATCTTCTTCCCCTATCATCATCACCCACTCTCTTTTCTGATCCTGCATTGTGGGAGGAGAAGAATGGAAGGAATAGCCTTCCAACACACACTTTTGGCATAGGATATGTCAAGGAGAGGATCAGCAACATGAGAGACACTTTTTTTGATGCATCATCAGCATTGTCATCATTGAGTAGTGTAGATTTGTATTGGAAATCCCAACTGCTAGTGGATTATTCCAAATATCTTCACACATGTATGATACTTGATGACTAGCTGCATGAAGAGGGATTAGTCCATGGAGGAGTCATCTATCATCATGGTAGAATATTTTTTTCTAAAGCTTCTAAGCTCAACCATAAGATACAACAAGGAGCATACAAAGAGTTCTATTTCAGCCACCTATATTCCATGAGGAACTACAACATCATCATGAGGAGCTTTGATTGGGAAGGCTTGAAAGAGGAACTATATCTAGATTTTCAAGAATACATGAGCTATGTGGAGTTGGGGCAGCCATGGGACTCTATGCAAGAGTCATTCCATCCATATCTTCCTTCTTTGGAAAGAGGAGAAAGATCCATGCACAACTCCATGTGTATGAGAGGCATTGTCGGTAAAGGATTTGTTCATGTAAAACAAGTTTTATTTTTTTATTGTACATGTTCTTTTACCATTTTTTTTAGGGAATGACCCCTAAAATGAGAAATGTATCATGTAAAGCTCATGGAAACTATTGGGCCATTAAAATTTCTGAATTTGGCCACTCCCTTGATGAGAAAAAGGAGATTTTTCATCATGATGGATGCTTCCCCATGGCACCAAACATATCTCTCAGCCTCAAAAATAGTGAGATGACTTGGGCAGCAAGTAAGTGGTTGTAAAACCACTTACCATGTCTTGATTTGAGGCAGGTAGGAGATGCACTGCGTTGGTATCATATGTGGGATTATGACCCACCTCCTCATGCTCAATTTTATGTTTGTATGTACATATTTTTTCTTCCATACATGGATGATGTAATTGTACTTCTTATGGGGATGTATGGAGTAAGGATGGGAGCCATGTATGTACCACATGGGATGGAGATTCTCTGTGTACCATATGCCACATGTTTCAGAGAGAGTTTTGGTTCAGCCATGTTTGTTTCATTTGAGTTTTTAACTGTTTATGGGATGGGTCATTTACCTCTCATAAGAACATTGGAGAAACAATTCATGGAAGGTTGGTTTGGTGAACACTCAGCTCATGGAGGAAGCTTATCACTTTATTTTGTCACCAACAGAATAGGGAAGGAGTTGCAACACTCACCTTATCAGTTGCTTGAGGACAAGCAACATTTTGGAGGGGAGGACTGTAATATTCCCAATTAGCCCAAGCTAATGGGAATATACAATCTTGTTTCATTTTCTTATTGCAAGAATAAATGTGTAAAGGAGGACAATAAAAACTCCTAATAACAGTGAATAAATCAATGCCCAATGTGAACAAGGTTAAATCTGGGCTATTATAATAAAACACCCTCATGTGTGGAAGGGATTGATCTGTTTAACTGGGTAAACCGTGAACAAATAAAAAACGATGTCTAGATGCAGTGAACCTCCTAGATGCATAGCACAGTTTTAGAAGGAGGCTACACATGTGAAAGGAGCTAAATCATTGAGATGGTTTAGGGTTTTGCAAGGCTCTCATATTATAAAAGGAAGAGGAGGATAGCAGAAGAAGGTTGTTGAACATATTATTTTGAAGATTTTGTCTATTTAGAAATTTCTCATTCTCTTGGCTATTTATCATAGAATAGTGATGTTTAGCACTGGGTGTTCCTGATTGGGAATCCCACCTCCTTCTTCGAGTAGCTCTTGAGGGAGTCTTGCATTTCTTTTCCACTATCAGGCATTTGGCCAAGCTCTTCTTCCAGCTACAATGCAGATCCTGTTGAGGGTTTGGTTATGTTAGCCCCCTCTGAATTTTTGTCAAACAAACAGGTGGCCAAGTTGTTTTATGAGCCTTCAAGAGATACATTTCACATGAAAATCTCTCATCCTTGAAGCCTCTATGGGTCCATTGCCTTTTTAAATATCCTCACTGCTGTTTCCATCCAAAAGGTCTCACTGATTGTAAAAAATTGTGCTCCAAAAGGCCTTCATTTTCCCCTAAGTGTATCCCTGCAAAATGTCCCATTTTAACCCTTTTTCCCCTTTGACGAAGTCCCCCTTTTTACCCCAGAAATCCCTCCAAAAATCCCCTAAACTACCCATTTCCCCTTTAAATCCTACACACACCCCTTGTTTGGTTTAATCCCCCCTTTTTCCCTCTATCGTTACCCCTTTCTAGCCTCAAATTGCATTAAAAAGCGCTGAAAACCCACCTTTTAACGTATATCGGACCTAGCCCCCTTCGGCCAGCCCCCAAAACCATTTCCCCACATGACCTGGGCACTAGAACCAAGCGCTAGCTTGGAAAGCACTTATCGAAATTGGATATCGGGAGTGCTATTAACCGTCGATCTGTACAGATCAGATGGTCTTCGCAAACTCCATAGCGTCCGTGGCCCCCCTGTTCACCCCTTCGATCGCATATCCACCATCCATATGACCCACAGATCGACGGCTCGAAGCTCATCCGCTCCGGTGGTCCCCGCAGACAAACATTGTTCAAAACCCGACGGTTTCTATCGTACCGCCTTTGGAAGGTGGGTGGTATTTTTCATTTTGCAGTGATGCCATTCACAGCATGACACATGTCTCTGAGCACTATTTAAAAATCGCCCCCATCGCGCATTAACGTTCGACTGTGGACCCGGCGCGATATGCACATACACCGTCCAATCTGAAGCTATCCATCCAACGGTGATCGCACCACGAAGATGCTCGGGAGTTAGCCCAAGGCAAAGCGGACCCCTGGCCCACTGTCAGTCGTCCTCCGATGCATTTTCAGTCGTTGATCTCCTCCTGAGATCGGACGGCCCAGATTAGGTCGCCCCCGCCATTGACCGGGTTCCACCGTCAAAACTCCATGTCACATGCCTTCTCGGCATTTCCACCATTTCTTTGTATTTCGCGTGATTTCCAAAACCCTCCTCGTGCATTTCCCGTCGTCGATCATCGCCCTCATGCAGGATCGAACGGCCAGCATGCTTTTCTCCACTACGCCTCCACCTGTCCAGCCCTCCACCATTTTTGCATTATGTTGCCTGTTTTCACCATTCCACTGCATTTTTCGCCATTTCTCCACAGTCCCACTATCATCTTTGCAGCCTTCCACTGCATCCATTCCCCTCCAGCATGGTTTTTCTTAACAGGTTTGTGTATTTTGCAGGGTACCAGTGGTAAATGACCGCCATGGTTCATAGTCACTGTTACAGTGGCAAAGAACGCAAGGCAGACCATGTGCAGAGATCGAAATTATGAAGAAAGGTCTGGGAAGGCGTTATGACATGAATTTCATTAAAGGAACAGGGTTAAACTCTATAAAACCTTTCCAGAGCCATTAAAGCGTAGATTTTGCAGACAGAGGCAATCATGGAGTGGAAAAGAGTATCAGTGAAAAAGTAGAGAGTTTAAGGCTTGTAATTGAAGATTTTGAGCCTTAACCCAACAATTTAAAGGCAGAGTACCAGAATGTCCAATGCATAGAAAACCATATCATCAGGGTGTTTACATCTGCAGAATGTCCCCTCCTGAGAAAGGACATAGTACTCATACAGTTTTGTGTCCATGAGAAGTTTTACCCCCCTGACAACAGTCCTAATGCTATCAGACGCATTTGTTACATAGTATGGCAGACCTGAAATCATTGATCTGCCTTTGTTCAGTTCACCAGAATCCTACAGAGCGCTACAACAAGTACATCAGAGACATACCTGGAGTAATTTGCAGCCTGACGAAGACCACTCTTTTATCCAAAGAGTATTGAAGATAAATGCCCAGAATTTAAAACAGAATGGGCCTCGGCCCTCTTCCTCTTCTGATTTTTAATGCTACATTTAGTTTTCATCTACCCCCTTTGTCTCTCATTCAGCTATAAAATTCACGAAGGAACTCATTGTAAAGGTTGTTGTTGATCAGATATATGAGAATTGCAAGCTATTTCTTTTGAGACATAGTCTCTGTGTAAAGTTGTAAGATAGGCTAAGGAAGATGTTTTCAGACTGAATATCAAGTTGTTGGCAATGTTGTACATGACTGGTGTTGCTCTTTAATATGACAAGCACATTTCTTTGGATCCTGATTTAAAGTAGCGGTGATGTTTTTCTATCTTTGTATTTGTTTTACCTTGTAGTTCATTACATTTCATTTCTACTGGCTCGCATCAGAAATCCGGCATAGGATTTACCCTTGTTAGGTACCCTATGTTTCTTCTCTCCTTGCCTTCAATGTTTTCTGTTGTATGTGTTATCTAAGGATTGTTCCAAGCTAATATAACTAGTGTATTGGTCAAAACATATGCTGCTAGCTGATGTATGAATTAATGAAACTGTTCTCAGATGTTCTTGTTAGGCTTTGATTAAATGAATTGGGATACTGGGAGTTTATATCTTTGTCTCTGCCTCACTAAAGTCCTTTTCACTTGATTAAACCTTTCTAAGTTCCAGTAAGATGGATACCAAAGCATTGAGAGTTCAAAGTCTCTCTCTGATCTCAGGTTTTCACCTTTGCGTTCTGAATCTTAAATGTTCCTTGTCTGAAGATTTAACCTTTTAGGTTTTGGATCACAAGTTGTCCAATGGCATGTCTTGTCCCTGGATCTGATTTCTGAAAGGTAACCTTGGAGGTTTCCTTGCCTTTCACCTTCTTTCTACCATTTCAAGCCACACTATCATCTTTAAGATCTAATGCTTTAGATGACTAGCCCAACTGAAAGCCTGTATATTGAATAGAAAGTAAACCCTTTCCTGACTCCATTGCCCAATGGTCTTGAATGTTTCTCTGAATGATCTCTCCTTTGCCTAAATCCTCTTTTCTCAACCTTGTCTTATACTGAACCCTTCTTTCCTGATCCCCAACAACCAAACAAAAATCAAACAAACAAACCCTGTGTCCATAACTAGCCTAATACCCTAATATTTGAACTTCAAAGACATAAAACCTTTTCCAATATAGAGAGATTCCTCTCTAGACCCGGGAGGGCTAGATCCTGAGGTCTGAAAGCGGTTCTGATGTTGTCTCATCTTTTGGTCTTGCCAATCTAGCCAAAACATGGGAACCCCAACAGGTTGTCTTTGTAAGCTGCAGCAAGTGGAGGCTAGATCTATTCAGATCTAGGCCATTCTAGTGCCTCTTTTTATTGGGAGAGTCTTATATCCCCCTGATAAGAGAGTATTGGACCATTGGAGCTTCATATCTATACCTTGGCATCAGGCCAAACTATTCTTAAAGCCTACAATGCAGTCCATCTCCCTATACTGCTTTTTTTGCAAAGAAGAAGTTGCAGGGAGTTTTGGCACACTTTTGGGAGAAAGATCTCTAGTGTTGGGAACTTGCCCTTCATTGTGGTGATCTGTGGATTATAGATCTAATCCATGTTATATTCAGATATGATCTGAATACTATTGTATTTTCTTCAAAATTTTTGAATCATTCTGCAGATCTGCTGCATAAGATCTCAGATCTACTCCATGTACTTCATGTTTTGCTCAAAACCCCAAGGGGCATTTGTAGAGGATCCTTTCTAGTGTATAGATCTGATATAGATCTAATTTTTTGTACACAGATATGCTCTAGATTTGAAGTGTAATATGTTGCTGCTACATCCAATAAAAATAACGCTGTCAAGCTTGTTCAATCATTTTCTATGGTTGTAGCGCCTCTTTCTTGATGATTTCTTCATTTAAATCATTATATATTTTGTTCTATAATGTATGGGTGTTGAGGAGGTAAATCCCCTCTGCGGACAGAGGCGATCCCTACTAGCCCAGCAGGGGTCTAGCAACAATCAAACAATGTTATGACGCAAGTTCCTAGTTACGAATGAAGGACTTGGGATAGAAGCCTACCTGGATTCCAACGCCATGATTTGAAGAAGAAGCGTCCCCGTTCCTCAGCCTCGGCAGATCACAATCCCTCCACGATCTCCGCGGATGAACACCTGCACATGGAAGAAACGAACAGATACAAGCATAGAAACCAACATACGTAACTAAACATCAGTCAGAAAGGACGTTACTCACATTAACATGATGGAAAACGGAGTGGAACCATAATCATAATCATCTATTAGATAATAAACGAAGAGAGATTACAACCAAGTTCTGACGTCGCGGTCTCCTTCGGATGGGTCTCCAATCGTCCACGTCTCGCAAAGCTCGCCAAGGAAAGGGAAAACCTCTCCGGAGTCTCTTGACAATGGTCTCCTTACTTGAGTCAGCCTTAAGGGAAAGAGGGGATTCTTTACAACACAAAGGCTCTTGGGAATATGGAGATTCAGAGCTTAGGCACTTCAAGACTAGCTTGCCATGGATTTAAGCAGGCTTTTATAGATGGGGAAGGAGGGAGTTGGGATCCCTATTATTATGGGATTGGCCCTATCAACAAGGAAGGTTCCATGGGAGGTGGCAAAACCACTTCCCCTCCATAGAACTCCCGCAGCCAAACCTCCCAACTCAAGATAGGCAATGGTTTTTGAGTTTGTTGGAACTCAACTTCCGCCATCTTTATTTAAAAAACAGTCCCTAAATTGGGTGGCGCGACTACTGCTCTATGACAGAGCGCCAGTTGGCGCGACCTCTTTGCAGGATTTTCCCCATTGGCGCGAGTACTGAACTGCCTGCCCGCGCCAATGCCAAAAGGGATGTTTTTCATGATTTTTGCAAGGAGATGTCTCAAGGGCAAATGAGGCTCATGCTTAGAGGAATGCATTGATGATTTTTTCAAGGCATGACAATGTTCACAGGTCACAAAATGGGTCCTCCATTGTGCGGGACGGGGAATGGTAGGGACGGTGAAAAATTACTGTGTAACAGATGCCCCCTAAAGTATGAGGCCCGAGAGAGAGAGGGGTGAAATGCTTTACGAGAACATGTTCAACTGAAGGCCCGCCGTCGGAAAACCTGCGCAGAAAGATACAACTGATATCTCAAGTACATGATGTATAAGCGGTATGGACGCAGCCATCCGAAACAGAGTATGCTATAATCCGGATCTAGGGTATGGGTGCAGCCATCCAACTAAGATCAAACAAATAGACTCAGGTATGGTCGCAGCCATCCAATCAATGAGTCATGTACATAATGATAATAATCCACAATCGTAGCCTGGATTACAACAGACACAATCCAGGGTCTTGTGCTCCATCTCGACCCAAACAAAGTACAAGTTCAGGCATGTGAATATGTGAGCTGAAGTCGAACATGCAAGAACTTCGTCTGATTACCAGCTAATGATGAAAGCTGTTAACAGACGCGAGAGAAACCACCAATAATGACAATGGTCCTCAAGGTATTACAGGTACAATCTACGACGTGCGAATAAATGAGTTGATGTCGAACACCCGCAGAATCACTCGATCGGAGGTCAATGATGTAAACCTCACGTCGAATGCGACGAACCTGCCATTGAGGCATGCAGGCTCCAAGGTACCATAAGGAGTCTCTAGACCAACTTCCTGGATAATGAGTTGGTGTCGACAGGAAGTGACCTTGATCGAAGGTGGGCCATAATGTTTCCCACATCATCGACACGAGACAGAGGAACATGATGTTTTGTTGTGAATCAAGATCATATGAGAAACAGAGGAAGGTTGATATTTGCAGAGGCCAACTTCTCTTGAACATATAAACGGCACGACGGTGGACTTGGCAGTATTTGACATCAAACGGATCAGAGGTCATGGTGAAGAGGCAGTGAACAGATGAGAGGTCAAAAGAGATTACCCAAACCCACGGAGGCAAAGTGAAACAACGAGATGAGATGTCCCCAACCCGACACGAATGCAGACAAGTGCCATGTTCAAGAGCGACATACTGCCGACGACAACGACAATGGTTCCATTTTTCCCCCACCATTTCTGGCAAGTACCCCAATTATTTTTGATAACAAGCTTGAAGGGGATAGCATATGCTTGTGATATAAGTCCGCCCTTCGGGCGAATCCATCCTAATGCATTTAACGAGTCCTAGGAAGGAGAAACTCGGAGAACGTCATTTCGACTAGATCCGATGTCATCAGGGTTTAACGAGTCTGACAAAGGAAGAACTCGGCGTCTTTTCATGTTTAGAGAGTTTGAAAAGACAGCGGAAAAGAAAACTCCACAGGTCCCTTTTCGTAAATAGTTCCCCGGATCCGAAAAGGTAGAAAACAATATCCGGGAAAACCTCCTAGTCGCGATAGGCTAGGGTATTCCTTTTTCGTAATCAATCCATCCCAGCCCGAAAAAGGGTTAAACTTATACTGGGTGGATGTCGATTCGTGTCCATTTTAACGAGATCGAAACGACAAGGGCCTCGGCAATCTTTTCATATTTAAAGAGTCAGAAAAGAGCTGAAAGATGACTCCAGAGTGACTTTTTCGCGTATTTACCGAGTTCGAAAAAGTATAAAATACAACTCGTTTCCATCGTTTAAGTCGCAAAAACCTGCTGCTGCACATACCAAGCAAGCGTAAAATCCATTTTCGACATAACATATGCAAATATTTAATAAAAATAACTTTTAAAACTCATTTAACGTCGAAAAAGTTATAAATATGTCGAATTGGTAAAAACAAAATTACTTTTACTATTTACCTTGGTGAAAAGCAACAGTGGTCCTTTTGGAGCAGAAACTTCTGACGGTGATTGCGACAAATCCAGTCGACCATTCAGCTTCTCGTCTGTCACAGGTAAGAGGCGCTCTTTTGCTCTTCATTTTCATTCATTTTTTAATAATTTTCCCTTAAAAATCAGTTCTGTGTGGCCATTTTTAAAATTTTAGGGCTGCGCCCATTGGCGCGGGTATCGGGCACGGACCCGCGCCAATGAGCTCTTTTTTACAAAGGGCTCGCGCCACGTGGCGCGACTGTTCACAAAATAGCCGCGCCAGCGGCCGAACCTCAAATTTCGCCCAAAATTTCGATATTTAGACCAAAATGCATGGAATTTGAAGCTCATCAAAGATCTAACTAAGGGTTTTTGACCATGTGAATGCAGATAATCACTCAAAATGGCAATCGAATGGAAAGAACGAGAGCACGGAGAAGAGGATGAACAGGCCATGCAAAGCCAAGCTTGCATGAACGCACTTAGAAACTGTGGATTGAAAAAGTTCTTCCTCACGCGATGTTCACGAGCTCAGCCCGAGCTCCTCCAGTACTTAATCAGTATCTGGGACGAACAGGAACAGGTGTTCAGGTTACGAGACCAGGTGTTAGAACTGGAGGTCACCGACGTTTATTTCATCACTGGATTGTCCCGCAGAGGTCCAATCCCTGTACTGACTGGAAGCAGACCATCTGGGGAAAAGATGGAAGAAGTAATGGCACGGGTGTGCCGAGGGGCACAAACAGGATCAGGAAGCAAGAAGGTGGATATCCACACTATTCCTGATCTAGCACTGAGATTAGTTCTCCATACCATCACGCGGGCTGCTGGGTCGCAGGCTCTGCACGAGGCCACGAAGACCCAACTCCTGCTGGCCTCAGAATGCATGAGTCCCTTACTGTTCAACTGGGCAGAAGCAGTAACTATCAACATGAAAAGGCAGCTCACAAGGTGCAAACTGGGGAAACTGAAACAGTTCGGTTATGGTTCCATCTTGGTATCGTTCATTCTGGAACGCATACCAATATTCCAGGGCCAAGGAGCCGTAGTGGCGAGTCCGATACCACGAGAGCCACGAATGGTTCGCTGGGCAGCATTGATGCCCAGATCTGGAGGTGGCCAATAGATGTCTTGGAGGCCAGAGTTTTTTAGGTGGTTACGGCGCCAGCTGATCGTCGTGGAAGACTGGCCCTATTCGGGAACTGACTTTACTGGGGACCCAGATCTCCCACTACCAGAAGGAGATGACTGGGACGAGGAGTTGTGTAAGACCTCATATTTTGATTTTATGTTTATATGTTTTTTTTTGTTAATACACATTCGTCTTAACACAATTATATATGCATGCAGATGTAGGACCTGAGAGACCAGCCGGGATGTCTCCAATCTCCCGGAGGACACAACTCGCCCCTGAGATTCAGGGAGAAGGCGCCGGAGGAGATGAATTGATCCAGAACCTCGAGGGGATTGCCCATGGGATTCCAGATTATGCCCGGCTAGCAGACGTACCGATGGCATACCAGCGCCACACGGTGGGAGTTCCGAATCGGATCCACCGAATCCTGAGGCGCCTAGTGTGTGCAGTGACGTGCTATCATGAGCACCATGCGGATTAGTCTTTAGGATTTATACCACACCTATTTTTGAGAGACATAGCGTCTCCGGATGTACTAAGACGATTATGTATATTTTTTGAGTTTTATGTGACACACTCTATGTAAACATTTCGATATCTATATATATACATATCTATTCCTGGATGAGTCTTTCTTTACATGTGATGATGATTTATAAATTGCGCAAATGTCTGTCTAATACCAAATTTGCTACTGCATCTGTTAATGTATTCAAATGCCTGGGTATATGATGATATGTAATGTAGTCAAAATTCCTTTCCAGTAATCGAATATGCAAATACAGACGTAATATGGACGGGTTTCTTACCGAATAGTGTCCGTTCAGCTGTAACACTACAAGTTGTGAATCTAGGTACACGAGCAATTCACGGATACCAAGGTTTACTGCCTCGGTTAATAATTCCAACACGGCACTATATTCTGCGATATTGTTCGTGGTATGTCCTAGACACACACCTTGCAGGTCAATCAACTCACCAGCAGGATCGTAGATTACCCAGGCTGCGGAAGACAGATTCCTGGTACTGCGGGAGGCACCATCCACGAAACCAACAAATGGATGAATAGACATCTGCACAACCAGGAAGACCCGATCAGCAGAAAGATGTTTACAAAGCACACCACACTATGCACACAAATGACAATCACACACCTATGTACACACACCACACCATGAAATCACTTCAGGCATAATACCTTTTAAGGTACAGCCCATTTCTGGGCTGCGCCAGCGGAACTCCTTCGTAATCTATAAGCTCGTAGGCCCCATTTTTCAAAACACGCTTTACTATATAGGGCCCGTGCCACATAGGCTGGAGTTTACCGGCTCCAAGCTTATCATGTGCTTGATCGTACAAGAGGACGAGGTCTCCTTCAATGAAAGAACGAGGAGAAATAGATTGATCAAAATGAGTTTTGACCCTCTTCTTTTGTGCTTCGATGATCAAAGCAGCTAGACGACGAGTTTCATCCAACCGTTCGAGACACAGAAGGCGTTCTTCCTCAGGAGAAGTATCCGGTAAGAGCTCCACAGCTAATTTAAGCGAAGGAATTTCACATTCAACCGGCAGAGTAGCTTCCAGACCGTACACCAATTGGAATGGTGTGAATCCGGTTGCACTTTTAGCAGATGTTCGGTATGCCCAGAGAGCTGAGAACAGTTGGAGATGCCAATTGGATTTATGAATCCCAACTGTTCGCTGAAGCATAGTGACCAAAACCTTGTTCACCGCCTCAACCTGACCATTCGCTTGAGGGTAGTATGGTGTTGAGCTGTCGTGACGCAAGCCCAACGTTGAGGTCAGCTCCGCCATCATGTAATCGCGGAAATGAGTACCATGATCAGTGACGATGGCTTGAGGAACTCTGAACCGTGCAATAACGTGGTTGAATATAAATGAAGCAGCCGTTTTCCCGTCAGCAGCTAGTGTAGGCATCGCCTCGGCCCACTTAGTGAAGTAGTCGACGGCGACAATGATATACGCATGCCCCCCGGCCGAGTGAGGGTTACACGTCATAAAATCCACGCCCCATTTTGCAAAAGGGCCGACGGTAATAACGGGATGCAATGGCAACGGCGGCGCGCGCATCTTGCGCTGAAAAATCTGGCATGGATGACATTTATGGACTGCAGTGATACAATCCTTGAATATGGAAGGCCAGAAATAACCTGCCCGTAGAATCTTTTGGGCAGTAGCATACCCGGACATATGGCCGCCACAGGCGCCACTGTGACAGTCATTTAGGACTTTCTCAGCCTCTTCCAAGGTTAGGCATCGCCGGAGCACCGAATCTACTCCAATACGATATAAGGTATCTCCTACTATACGGTAGGGTTGGGACTGGTGCCGAATCCGACGGCGGGCAGTTTTATCCAACTCAGACCGAAAAGTCGCGGTCTGAAGATACACTATGATGTCACCGTACCAAGGATCACGAGTACTGATAAGAAAAAGCGTTTCGTCCGGTATATGGTCTTCAGAGTGTGAGGGAACAGAGTCTGTAGGGAGAGAACATATCAAATCCGCGAAGACCAATGATTTAGTTGACTTGGCAGTGGTGAATTCCAGGTCAAACTCCTGCAGGATCACAATCCATTTGGAGTACTTGCCCCCTAGTAATTGTCTAGAAAGAATATACGTCATAGGGTTGCAGTCTGAAACCACTGTTATCGTGCGCAAAAGGATGTAATGGCGAAAGCGTTGTATGGCGTGTACTGCTACTAAGGCCAACTTCTCGACGTGTGCATAACGCGTTTCAGGGTCGAGAAGGTTCCGAGACAGGTAATAAACAACATGTTCATCACCGTTATCGTCATCCTGCACCAAGACCATAGCGATGGTGCTAAATGCGGCGGCTAGATACAAAGTGAAGTCGCGGTGGTAGTCCGGAGGACGAAGCAACGGAGCATTGACTAGCAATGTCTTCAGCTTCTCAAAGGATGCCTGAGCAATTTCGTCCCAATGAAAAGGGACGTTCTGCTTTAACAAACGGGTGAATCCTCTGGCCACCTCGGCATAATTCGGGATAAAGCGCCTAAGAAAATTCGCTTTCCCTTGCAGACTCTGTAACTGATACAGGGAGGAGGGTGATGGGAGATTTACGATGGCCTCAACCTTTAGAGGGTCAAGGCGAATTCTGTCTTTCGAGACTATAAAGCCTAAAAGAAGGCCAGAATCAACGCAAAAGACGCACTTATGAGGATTGAGCCTGATATTGTAGCGTCTGCAACGAAGAAATATCTGGCGAAGATGCTCAGGATGGTCCTCTCGCTTACCCGAATGGGCTGGCAAGTCGTCCAGATAAGGCTGAACGATATGGCGAATGTCATGAAAAGCGTAGGACATTGCACGCTGAAACGTGGCGCCAGCGTTCTTTAAGCCGAACGGGAGTTTTTTGTACGCGAAAGTGCCCCACGGACAAATGAATGTGGTCTTATGTTGATCCTCAGGTGCGATATTGATCTGGTTATAACCTGAGAAACCGTCCATTAAAGAATAAATCTCACTCCCGGCACATTCGTCGATGATCTGGTCGATAAACGGAGTGGGATAATTATCCTTAGGACAGGCGCGATTGATATCGCGATAATCTACACAGACTCGAATGGTACCCTGCTTTTTATCAACAGGGACGATATTGGACACCCATTCTGTAAGGGGGATAGGATAGATAAAACCCGCGTTCAGAAGTTTTTCAACTTCTGCCTTGATAGCGGCGGCTTTCCGAGGATGCATGGGACGTAAGCGTTGGCGCACGGGTTTCGCACCTGGATAGGTTGGAATCTCGTGCACGACAATACTAGGATCAATTCCCGACATTTCCTCGTAAGACCATGCGAAAACATCCCTGAATTCTTTGAAAAGCTCAGTATAGACTTGAATCTCCTCGGAAGAACAAGTCACATCCACATGAATGTTCTCAACAATCCCCGGCTTAACGGAGATGTTGATTGGAACAGTTTGAGTAATGTTACTCAGATTACCCTCCGAAAAGACCTCGTGCATTAAGATCGGTGTTTGAAGAGGAGGGGAAGGAACCTGAGTAGCATAACGCTCCAGACAATCAGTCATTGCCCCCAAGATGGGCATAAACGAGGAGCGATGATGTCCATCGCCCCAGGGCGGCTCCTCAAGAGACATAGTTTCAATGATAGCCTCATCTGAAGGAAAATTCTCTCTGAGAGGATCAGGTGAATCAGCCTGACCAAGCCAGGGGGATTGCGAGTAGACGTCGAGAGCCATGCTCATCGGAGCATGCTGAGGAGGTGGAGGATCCGATGCGGCAACAATCTCACAGTAGCTGATCTCTACTGGCGTTAAAGGCATGGATTCTCCAAACTCATATACCTGCTCAGGTGTAGGAATAAGCCAGGGGTCATCGGTCCTGGACAACATGTTGACTTGAGCGGTATTCGGTGGCGGTGCGGGGAATATACCCATGAGAACTGGGTCTTTGAAAAGACCAGGTCCTATGCTGTCTGGGGGATTCGGAATTTGATCCACGTATGGCACGTTGTTCTCAGAGCTAGAGGTGAAAAATGACAGCTGATCCACCGTGACAATCTTGCCCTCGTGAGGGAACTTAATGAATCGAAAGATGGTAGACGGCACGCAGAGCATGGCATGGGTCCAGCTGCGGCCAAGAAGTATATTGTAGTTGAGTTTAGCGTCAACCACTTCCACTTCCACGTTGACAGTTTTTCCCTGTAATGTGATCGCAAGACTCTCGAGAACGCCCAGGGGTTTAGATTCCCGACCATCAAATGCCTCAAGCGCATTGGGAGATGACGACAAGGCTGGAGAGCCGATGGCCTTCCAGCAAGCGGAGGACATAACGCAGGTAGATGCACCCTCATCTACGACGGCCCTATGAATGTTCAGACCGTTAATCCCGACTTGAATGACCAAAGCGATTTGATGTGGAAGCCAGGGAGTAAAATTCTCCAGATCGAAGGTGAGAAGGCTCGAGTCGGTGGGATCGATACCACCGATTGCAGACAGTAAAGCCTTCCGTTGTGAAGGACAACTTTGAAGAACCTCAAGTGCAGACATAGCACATGGCGCCTGCGCCAAATCCTCAACGATACTGTAATGTTGAGCGGCACGCGCATTTGGATTGTAAGAGGATCTTCGAAGAACACCTTTGGGAGGTGGTTTCACAACGGGTTCGGGAGTCGGCTTCTCAATTTCCAATGGACCGGAGGCAGGTGGGGGAGGCGGCCCTTCCGCAACTGCCTTCCCGGGCGCTTGCTGTGGTTCATTGTAATCCTTCGACCGCGTAGCGATAGTGATAGGTGCATTAGTCTTCATCATGAAAACCTGAGACCCAAACGGTGCAGATGGTGACGCCTGTTCGACCATCTGGGTCTGCTGAGATGGAAATGGCTCTTTTAAAACAGCCGGAGTCCCTTTAGAGCCTTTAAGAAGTTGACTAACCTCGGACCGTCGTGGACAATCCTTAGTGTAATGGTCACCTTCACAGATGAGGCAAGGGAATTTCGGCTTACGTTGGGAGCCATCCTCGGTTCGAGATTTAGATTCCGGTTTCGGGGCATCAAATTTTGATTTGCCTTTGCCCTTTTTCTTCCCCTTGGAGGATTTGTCTGCAGGATTGGCCTGGACGGCATTCACCTCCGCGGTTTTACCAGAATCGGATGAGGCGGGATTAGCAGAGGTATTGTTGGAAGAATTAGCCTTCTGCTTCCCATTCGAAGACTTCTTCGAATTTTGAGAAACGGAACCAATGACACCATCCACCGTAGGGGTAGGTAGAGCCTTAGTGGTTCCGGGCCGTGGAGCATCAGTCAAGATGTCATAAAGCGTGCCAGACTGCGAATAGACAAGATCCAGGTACTGGGCACGCGCGATAGCTTGTTCCTCCGTCACACACGCTCCCATCGCGATATCTTGAGCGATTTTATTCACAAAGGAGGTGGTGAACCAGTGAGTCAAAATCTGATCAGGTATGTGAAACTTGATCAGTCGACGACGGCGCCACCACTCATGAATGTGATCTGAGATGTGAGTGGCCTTGTCCTGCTTCAGAGAAGTCAGGAGGTGCGTCCCGGCCTCATACCGGACCGGTAACTGGAAGTGCGTGAGGAAAGCCATAGCCAACGAATTGAAATCCTGAAAAATACCACGGGATAGCTCTATGTACCACTTAGCAGCAGCTCCTGTTAAAGTACGCTGGAAAAGACGCAAACGAATCGAATCGTCAACCCAAGAGTTAGACGAACACCAGAGGTGGTACGTCATCACATGCGCCTGGGGGTCTTCGCCAGCTTTGCCCTCAAACTTGGGACAATCACCTGGTATCTTGGTGGGAACCGAAGGCCAATATGGATTATGTGAAATCGGATCATTGGTCAACTTTGAAACGTCCGGCAGTTCCAAGGTAGCCAGGAACCGGCAATGGAGGGTTAACTGCCATGCCCGTCCCAGGATAAGGTCCGGTACCCATGCTCCACGATGGTTGTGAATATCCCTGCCCCCACGGGTTCTGTCCCGAAGGATTTTGACCGTAGGGGGCATAGTTCGTATAACCAGACTGATTTGGCTGCTGGTAACCATAGTGCGGGGCTTGATAACCAGGGTTCGGGCCCTGATTAGGTGTCTGCCCTGTATAAGCAGCGTTTGGATTTGGCTGCTGAGCGTAGGTAGAACCGGGTGGAGGAGGATAATACTGAGAGCCTCCAGGGTGGTTATAGTTCGGTTGAGACTGACCACGAGGATAATAACCACTCTGAGGATGAGTAGGCTGCTGATAAGTGGAACCCTGCGGAGCCTGGTACGTAGGGCGCAGCTGTTGATTTGGCTGCGGCATTGAATGAACAGGCTGTTGAGCAGAGTGCACGGAATGAGAGGGCTGCCCTGAATGAACAGGTTGACCCGGGTGAGGGGGCTGGCCTGAATGACCAGGTTGGCCCGGATAAACAGGCGGCACTGGTTGCGCAGATTGACCTGGTTGTAAGTGGGCCCCAGGTTGTACCGGATGGGCCGGCTGGCCTGGAGGCGGAACACCGGGTTGCACCGGATGAGCCGGCTGCCCTGGTGGAGGAACAGGACCAGGTGCTTGCTGGAAACCAGTTTGACCTGAAGCAGAACCATAGGGTGGTCCTGGCTGATATGCAACGTTAGAAACAACAGGATACTGCGGTTGCATTGGTAAAGAAGGTTGGATTTTCCCCCCAGGACCATAGGCCTGTCCCGGTTGATACCCCGGCTGAGGCTGAGCAGGTTGACCAGCAGGGCTATAATATGGTCCTTGCGGATTGTACAATGGCCCTTGCTAGCCCGCAGAGTAGCCTTGGATGGGTTGTCCCTGAGGGTCATACAGATAGCCAGGTTGGCCCGCAGGTTGGCCCTGGAAGGGTTGTCCCTGCGGGTTGTAATCATGGTTGTACGGTAAACCTTGAGCATACAGATAAGCCTCAGGAGCAGGAAGGCGCAAAACCTCCCCGTGCTCGTCAAACTGACCTGGGAACGCATACACGGGAGTGCCATCCTGTGCATAGTGCGAAAAGAAGGATCGGTAAGGATCTTGGGGGACTTGTCCAGCTCCGGCGTTCGGCTGTTGTAAAAACAACCGATACTCCTCCGGAGAGATATTCTCTGGTATGGCAGTAGCTAGATAAACATCTTCAGGAGTTGGCCCAGCCCTGGTAGCTGAGACAACGGAAGAAGAGGCAGCCACACAAACAGTGGGCCGAACGGGAACAGAAGTGACGGGCGTCGAAGGGGACACCCCGGGTGTAGTAGCAGCTGGCCTCGAAGCAGGAGATGATATTCCCATAGAGGCTGCAGCTGAAATGATCTGACCCAGAGATCTGTATCCCTGTGGTAAAGAAGGACTGGCTGACGACATGGTAGCCAGCTCAGAGTCGTCTCCCTCAAACAATCTACGTGGGATGCGCTGATAGTCTTCACCAGGAATTTCCTCACCAGAATCACTCATGGTTGATCCTGCCGTTAAATCACGCAAAAGACGGCGAGGACTAGGAGGAAAAACAACAGCAACAAACGGTGAACCCGATGTAAGAGAAAGGAAATCAGCTCCTAATCTCAATTCAGACACAGGGTCCGAAAAGGGCCAATTGAACTCAACTAGTCCTCCAAAGGGTTGCTCGGCGAGAACCAGTCCCCCGTCAGGAAACTCGGAAACAACAGGCTGCTGTGGTTCAACAGAAGGCTGAGAAGCTTCTGAAGAATCGTCCGTGTAAGGACTACCAGTAGACGAAACCGAAGGTTCCGCCACTGTGGCAAAAGACTAGAAGAAAAGAGCAAACACACACACGGGCTGAAAACGAGTTAAGACACACGATCAAACGGTCAACAAGCAAAGTCTAAACGGGTGTGTAATCGTGGGCGATTAATTTTACCACATTGGAAAGTAAGAAATTCTACCGTTTCATATTTTAAGAGTCGAGAAACGATAAAAAGATGACTCTATCTCTTTCAGAGTTGATACAAGCGTGAAAGGACAAGCGCTTGACGGTCTTTTCAAGTTTAGGGAGTCAAAAAAGACCAAATGACTGCTCAGGAAAAACTAGGCACAAAGGGTGTACCAAATATCCGTGAACTGCAATATACACCTTGGTTTCAAAAATGAAATAGAAATCGACCAAGGACTTTCCGTACGTGCAGGTAGTCTCCCCGAATGCTGTGTTCGGTGTATCACGGGTATAGGGCGGCGGACTCGGCTTCCTGTGGATAAAGGATTGAAAACCTAGAGGGGTCTCCCTTTATATACGCGACGGTACGGGGAGCGCAAGTCCGTACTAGCGCTGTCTAAAGCCAACAGGCGAACGACAGCTGCTAGGTTTAACGACGCCGGAACACGTCTCTAGCCTAGACTCTTCTAAATATGTTTCGTTAAGTTCCAATGCTGCCTTAGGTTAATTGAATAAATTTTACAGTTGATCTTCAATTAAGTTTCAATTTTCAGGCCCTATCGTATGTAGTGTCTCGAAAGACTCCTAAATGCAAAGCTATATGTCACAGTGCAACATTTCGTTCGATGAAAACTAGTTAGAGAAGAGTTGAGAGCTTTTAAACAAACGAAATGAACGGAAGACAAACAATGAGATCTCTAATGCAACTAATGCAATCGAAAACTTTTCATTCAAAACACTAATCACTAGCGATATGGAAAAGATCACAATTCGCACTAATTAACAAAAGCAAAAGAGATTTTTTTTTTGATTTTCAATGTTTAATAGCTAATATGCACTAAACAAACTTGAAAACAAACGGAACAACTTGAGAAACGATTTTCAAGAGAGCGAAACAAACAAATTTCACTCAACAACACAGGCAACCAGCTCCCCAAATCGACCAAAGTCTCTCAAAGCAAAGAAAAGACTCAAAAGCTTCCAATGGACCGTGTGATCTAGGTCCAAGTCAAGACCAAACGAATTTCGAATGAAGGAATGAACAATCACCCAAAAGTCGCAATAAAACAATGAACAACTACTTAGAGGATGCGGAGAATCAATCAGATAGTTGACAGGACCATCAAAACACCAAAACTCCCAAGGAGGGCTCGATACACTAAGCCACTAGATGCCCTAGGGCTTAAATCGTGAAATCAGTAGATAAAAGCAAACAACCAAAGGACAGAGGTGAATTCCCAGTCAAACAGGACTCCAACACACTCAGGCAGTCGGAAAATCAAGAAGAAAAACACTGATCAAATCCAGAGAGCTCAAAAATGAGGAAACTCAAAAAACTTACAGGGGTGGCGCGACTGTAAGTGTGAAACTGGCGCCAGGAAGCAATTGGCGCGGGCTGGACAAAGGCAACGTGCGCCAATTGGCGCGACTGTCGGGTTATAAACCGCGCCAGTCGAGTTTCTCAGCCAAAAATTAAAAACAAGCTACTCCAGAAGCAGACCAATGCAAGCTAAGCAAACCAAGAAGCAAAAACAGTGAAAGAACCCGACTCAGAAGGTTCATCAAGCAAGGAAACACATAAAACAATCAAAGCGAGACAACACCAACGAGACAATGAAATCCGGACGATCCCCAGCGGAGTCGCCAAATTGTTGAGGAGGTAAATCCCCTCTGCGGACAGAGGCGATCCCTACTAGCCCAGCAGGGGTCTAGCAACAATCAAACAATGTTATGACGCAAGCTCCTAGTTACGAATGAAAGACTTGGGATAGAAGCCTACCTGGATTCCAACGCCACGATATGAAGAAGAAGTGTCCCCGTTCCTCGGCCTCGGCAGATCACAATCCCTCCACGATCTCCGCGGATGAACACCTGCACATGGAAGAAACGAACAGATACAAGCGTAGAAACCAGCATACGTAACTAAACATCAGTCAGAAAGGACGTTACTCACATTAACATGATGGAAAACGGAGTGGAACCATAATCATAATCATCTATTAAATAATAAACGAAGAGAGATTACAACCAAGTTCTGACGTCGCGGTCTCCTTCGGATGGGTCTCCAGTCGTCCACGTCTCGCAAAGCTCGCCAAGGAAAGGGAAAACCTCTCCGGAGTCTCTTGACAATGGTCTCCTTACTTGAATCAGCCTTAAGGGAAAGAGGGGATTCTTTACAACACAAAGGCTCTTGGGAATATGGAGATTCAGAGCTTAGGCACTTCAAGACTAGCTTGCCATGGGATTGAGCAGGCTTTTATAGATGGGGAAGGAGGGAGTTGGGATCCCTATTATTATGGGATTGGCCCTATCAACAAGGAAGGTTCCATGGGAGGTGGCAAAACCACTTTCCTTCCATAGAACTCCCGAGCCAACCTCCGAACTCAAGATAGGTGATGGTTTGTGAATTTGTTAGAACTCAACTTCCGCCATCTTTATTTAAAAAACACTCCTTAAATTGGCTGGCGCGACTACTGCTCTGGGACAGAGCGCTAGTTGGCGTGGCCTCTTTGCAGGATTTTCCCCATTGGCGCGAGTGTTGAACTGTCTGCCGGCGCCAATGCAAAAGGAGATGTTTTTCATGATTTTTGCAAGGAGATGTCTTAAGGGCAAATAAATCTCATGCTTAGAGGAATGCATTGATGATGTTTTCAAGGCATGACAATGTTCACAGGTCACAAAATGGGTCCTCCATTGTGCGGGACGGGGAATGGTAGGGACGGTGACAAATTACCGTGTAACAGCAATATTCACAAGCGTAGGAGTAGCGGATTTGGTATTGTAGTTAAGGAGTGTTGGCAGGGGCTTGTGATTGAGTATAAATGATGATTTGATATCCGGGTTGAGACATTTAGTGGGGGATGTGGGTTAGGGCTTTCAAAGAGAGGTATGATTGGGAGAAAAAAGTGAGGAATTTTTATGTAATGGAGAGATAGAGGGTGAAGTGGGTTTTCTTTGCAGGAGAGGAGACTTGGATTATAGTGAGTGTTGTGCAGGAAATCCTTTCTGCAGACACAAAAGGTCCCTATAGTGCTATGGGAGGATCTGGCAACTACAGAAGACAAATACATGCAATATTTCCTAATTCATATTATAAAATGAAAAGGAGATAGATCTCCTACCTCTCTCTAATGCTAGTACCCTTGATGTCGACCTTGAATCTTTGGCTTCCAAGCTCACGATCTCCTCTTTGGTTGTGTAGATGAGTTCCTCAGGAAATATCAAGTCGAGAGAACAAAAATATGCAAAGAATAACATTTTCTAATGAAAAATATGTAACAAATCAAGGAGCATTACAATAAATGGACAATAATTGACACATGTATGGAAAGAAAACATATATTATATTATTAATATAATGAAAAAGGGATAATTACAACCAATGATGCCTTTATGTTGGAAATCTCCTTCAAGTGAGATTCCAAGTCTAAGCCTTAACCTTAAAACACCTTTCTCCTTTAAAAATGGGAAGAATTTGGGCATAATTCATTACTAGGATGAAAACCAACAACCAACCTACATGCCAACCTCACTAAATAGCTATGAATACCTTCACTAATTTTTAGTGGATAGTTGGAAATTGATTATATGGAAGGAGAGGGAGTTCAGGATCCATGAAAAGAGAAAGGATTTTTAGATCTAAAGGGAGAGATCCATGGAAGGAGCCTGTAGGGACAAGAATGGGAGGTCTCATTCCAATCATGAACTACCTGAAACCACGTCTTCATTATCGAGTCTTCTAGTGAGAGAAGCTTCTCCTCCATTTTTGGAAAAACTGTCGAAAGAGGACCAGCATGGACATTAGGGGAATTTTGAGGTCTAAAGTGGGTCTCCTAAGAAAAATGTACAACCAAAATAAAATTTATAAGAACCTATAGGATTCAAGATGATGATGTCAACCATGGGTGATGATTCACTATTTTTTAAGTAAAAGGGTAAAAATATTAAATAATAATAATAATAAAGTAATAAAACTAATGTTTCAACTCGTATTTTCAACTTTTCTCCCAAATTTTTTACTCAAAATTTGAGCGGGAGTACTTGTTGGATGTACAATTTAATTCCTTATCCAAGGAGTAGTCATATTGCATAATTTTGATGGACTCTATACACGAAAAATGAGAAATACATGAAAAAACCTGATTGCAATCACGTTTTTCATGTATTTCTCATTTTTCCTGTAGCAAGATCCATCAAAACTATACAAAATGTGTTCTCCTTGGATGATGAATTAAATTTTTCATCCAATGAGTACCCCCACTTGAAATTTGAGTAAACAATTTGGGAGATAAGTTGAAAATACGAGTTGAAAAAATAGTTTTTTCCTTTTTCCGTATAAAATTTGATGATGTAATCAAATCTTATTTTATTATTTTCACTATTATTTTATCATTTCCTTAGGAGGCCTATTTTGTACCTCAAAATTCCCCTAATTTTTTCCTGATAAAACTCACGTTGGTAGCAGTAGACATGTGTAATGCCAGAGGTTACTTGCATGAGACATCAGTTATGGGAAATGTGTCGATCTTGCAAACCAAGGTTTTCAACAAGCTCTTCAAAAAAAATTCAGGGAAATTTTTCTTATTTACTTTGGGGATGTTATAAAAATGTTTCATGGTGAACACATTGTTTACAACAACTTTCATCACTTTGCGACACTTGCGACATTAAAGACACAAAGTTCGACACTTCATGATACGATACTAGGAGTGTGAAAAATTAATGTATAATAGATGCCCCCTAAAGCAAGGTTGAAATGCTTTACAAGAAAAGGCAAGGACTTAGAGAATCATCTTCAAGAGACCTCCAAATGAAACATAATACAAGATATCTGACATCTTTGATGTAAGTATGCCTAAATTGTAAGCATCTAACAATACATGGATGCACGACATGGACACAACCATCCAAAAAAAAAGGATCATGTTTACAATCATGAATACATCGATCCACGAAATGGTCACAACGATCTGACCAGAAAGGACCATGTCTACAATCATGAATACTTAATAACTCCATGTAGCCTGTATTTATAAGACAAAACATAGGGTCCTCATCTCTTTTTTGATCCAACCAAGGAATGAATCTCACCATGCGAATAAATGTGTTGAAGTTGAACATGGTAGAAAGCACCTGATTATTGGTCGATGACTTCAACTGTTAACAGGCACTAGAGAAACCACCTATGATGATGATGTTTCTCAATGTACAAACAACACAATCCATAAGTGCAAACAATGAAGTTGAAGTCTAACACTTGCAGAATCATTCGATTGAAGTCTAGTGATGTGAACCTATCGTTGAATGCGGACAACCTACCATTGAGGCATACAAGCTCCAAGGTACTAAAAGGGAGTTTCTAGATCATATTCCTAGATAATGAGTTGGAGTCGACAGGAAGTGATCCGTCAAAGTCGGGCCATAATGTTTCCCACGTCATCGACAGGAAAAATAGTATTTTGCAAAATTGGTAAGAGTAATGCATAATTGAAGTAGAGAAGTCAAATGGGGTATAAGCAGTTTGAATTTGTAGGTGGTACTTCTCTTGAGCCTATCGAAGACACAAGTCTAGAATTTGGCATAATTTGACTCAAAATAGTATCAAAGTTCATGGTGACGAAAGGATATAATTGAATGATAGTCAAATGGATTTCCAAAACCCAGTAAGACAAGTGACAAAGTGAGGATGTACCAAACTTGACATGAGATATCGATAAGTGTCATGTTCAAGAGTGAAATACTTCCTTTCACACAAAATACATGATATATGTTTCCTTTCATTTTCCCCCACTATTTCTAGCAAGTACCTCTTTATTTTTAATCTCAATGTTGAAGAGGATACAATATGCTTGTCGTATAAGTTCATCCTTTGGATGGATCCATCCTAGTATTTTTATCAATCCCTAGGAAGGAGTATCTCGGTCTCATCATGTTTTAGAATTCCTTCGTCGTTTTAGTTTTGTGAGTCCGAAAAAGGGGTAAATCGATATCTTTTTCATGTTTAGAGAGTTTGAGAATGAGGTAAAAAGAAACATCCCGATATCCCTTTTCGTAGATAGTATCTTGAATCCAAAAAGGTAGAAAACAATATTAAAGAGAACATCTTAGTCATGTTTGACTAAGGTATTCCTTTTTTGAAACTAATCTATCTTAGTCCAGAAACAGGTTAAACTTATATTGAGTAGATGTCTTTTCATTTACTTTTACAAGTCGAAAGGACAAGTGCTTGAAAATATTTTCATATTTTGGGAGTCTTAAAAGGGTCGAAAGAGGACTCCTCATGGAGTAATGAGTGGTATAAAGGTATAAATTGGTTCCATTCATGACAAAACTTCTAAAAACACGTAAAGGTTAAGGGGATGGCTAATAATCCACTCATCACAATGATTCCCAAAGAAAGGTTAAACCAACCAAGTGAATGCATATGATCGGCCAAATAGATGGTCACGATGGAATGAAAAAACCAAGGTTCATCTGGAAGAAGTGGCTAATAAAAAGGAAATCACTAGAGACAAGATCAAAATGAGAATGGTTTCACTTTTACACAAGCTTTAAACATGGGAAACTTGCTTGAGAACCCTTGAACATGGTTTCATTTTTACACAATTTGAAACTGAGGCAAACTATGCTTGACATAAGTTTGCATGCCCCCATAATAATGACTCAATTCAAGGTACATGCCCCCCAATATTCGTTTCATTCACCTAAGTATATTTCTGGTTCCTACCAGGTGGATGGAAAGAACGTTCATTTACTAGATCAAGTGAAAGACTCGACTAGGCATTTACGAGATCTAATCAAAGACAGGAATTGAAAGGGAATTTTTTTCATTTTTTAATTTATTTTTTAACAGGGTTGACATAGTAAAAGAAATATCCTCATAGGAACCTGTTTCTTTTTTTAACGAGGTTTACATAGTAAAAGAACTATCCTTAGAAGGAACCTATTTCATTTTTTAACGAGCCTGACACAAAAAAAGGAACATTTCTCAAACACTTTTTTTTCGTTTTTTAATGAGCTTGAAACAACACAAGGAACAATGCTCCAACACTTTGTTTCATTTCTTAACAAGCTTGATACAAGAAAAGGAACTTTGCTCTGAAAATTTGTTTCATTTTTTAACGAGCTTGACACAAGACAAGGAATTTTTCTCTGACACTTTTTTTCATTTTTTAACGAGCTTGACATAAGAAAAGGAACTTTTCTCCATAGGACCTTGATTCATTTTTTAAGGAGCTTGACATAATACAAGAAACTCTGCTCCAACACTTTGTTTCATGGTGCATAAGAGGTCATGGCTTCCAAGAGGTTCTTATCAGATGGGATAACAACACTCTGTAAGGGATATATATCAAGGGATCTAATGGAAATATTAGGATCCAATGCCCCAAGTACGTGATGCACTATATCACTAACTAGATCATCAATGGACGCGGGCATGGGACATGTTGCCACACAATTAACCAGTGTTGGGGAAGATACCACTTTCATATAAGGACCATTTATGGATGTTGGTTAATTTTATGCCAAATTAGGACCAACAAATGAAAGTTGATCAATGGTCACAATTCTTCCTTCATGTGGGAAACATATCACATGAAAGAGAGAAGAGACAAGAGCTCCCATGACATAAACATATCCACTTCGAAGGACTAAATTAAAATCCAAAGGGCCTTGGATTACTATCAGATCAATATAGACGATATTTCCTCCCAAAGTAATAGGAGACTTAGGAAGGATCCCTAACGGCCGATTTTTTCCACTATTACAATCTGATAGATTATGGGTAATGTGCACAAGCTACAGAGAACCTAAATCTTGCTAAGTAGTTGAAGACAAAATACTAATATATGCACCTTCATCTATGATTGTGCTAGGTATGGATATATTATAAGCCTGTAGTGTGATTTGAAAGGGCACGTAAGAAGGAAGACGATATCCTGCCAATCGACTCCAATAAAAGGAAGCGACCATACAACTTTGAGGGGATGTCGTGGGAACGCAAGAAATTCCCCCTTGTTTTATGGTAATGGGAGGATAATCCCCTTGGACCTTGGGAATGATAGGATTCCCCTCTAGATCATTTAAATTTGAGGAAACAAGAAAAACCTGAACAGTAAGAAGTTCACTCTTTATGGGAAAGGTACAGTCAACTAAAGTTGGAATTAGGTCAACCATTTTCTCAACCACTTGATCAAGAAAAAACTCATCAGATTCTCTTTCAGAGAGAGTGGGATTGATTAGAGATGAATTTTGATTAATCACATCATCAACTCATCGAGGATCAAGGGAAAGATTTTGATAACCTGCCGAAAGACGAGGCTGAGAAGCTCTAACATTTTCCAACACTTTTGAGGCTTCATCCATATAAGGACAAAGGTGAATATGATGGTTCCCTTCACATAAACTATAGGTAAATTTGACTTTACCCTTTTTCCTATGGAGCTTACTATAAATAGTTGAGGGTTTATCACTAGCATGATCTCTAGAGGCCGATGACAAAGGTTGATTTGAGCCTGTGGACCACACTTCTAATACCTTGAAAATACCAAGACAGTCTCTAAGAAGGTGGTAACCCTTACATAACTTGAAAGGGAACTACACTTTGCATGGATGATTGGAAGGTTTATCCACATTAGTTGCATCTATAGCAATGGTTTTTTGGTTGGCCCCTTGCTTATTTTTCTTCTTTTTCTTCGACATTTTCTTCTTCTTCTTAAGTTCCTGGTTACTAGAATCAATAATTTTACAAGATGAACAATAAGAATGGGAGGAAGAACCAACAGGTGAAGAAGGCAAAGGGTCAACTTTAGGATCGACATGAGGTTGATGTTGTTCAGGTGGAGGAAAATCGTTTAAGAAGCGGTTCGGACATTCGGAACCATAGGAGTCAATCATAAGGAAACTGTAAAACCAATGGTAAATCTGGGAAGGAGCAAGGTATCAATATAAGGAGCACCAATATTTCCAAAAGGAGGAAAAGGAGTAGGATTCATGTCAAAGGGGTTTCCTTGATTGGTAGACTGAATAAAATTTTCCATTAGTATTAATCTAAGATCTACTAAGGAGGTGTTCCATGAAGAGGATGCTATTATGCGGTCAATTAATTAATTTTAGAAATTAACAACAAAATAAATCAAAGAGGGGAATCTAGGCATAAAAGTTTACCAAGCAACCATGAACTATGATATACACCTTGGCGAACCAAGGATGTAACGTACGACATCCAATCTCCCCAAATGTTGTGTTTGGTGTATCACAGTATACAAGGCAACAAAATCAGTTTCCTATGGATGGATAACAACCTATATGGGACTCCCAAAATATACTCGACGATACATGGGAGTGCAGCCCGTAGTAGTGTTTTCTAATGCATAACCATTCGATGAGAGCATTTTGATCTACTTTTCATGCATGGATCATCGTTCGATATCCCTGAAGGTATGCAGAGACTAATCCTACACACTTACATACGTGGCACGATATTTCACCCCTGGGATGCAATGCTAGAAAACAATGAAAACTCTGATGTTTAATGACATTGAAACACGTATCTAGCCAAGACCTCTAGATGTTTTTCGTTAATGTTCCAAATTCTCCTTAGGTTAATTGAGATAAATTTTAAAGTTGATATTGAATTATGTTTCGATTTTAAGGCTCACAAATCGATGTCACCTGAACACACCTATGATGCATCTAATATGAAGAAAAACTCTTTTCATTTTCAATGAAAGCTATCTAGTGTAGGGAATAAGTGAAAAAATTCATGCAAAAATCAAGTATGGAACCAACAAGATCTTCCTAACTAGATATTTCAATTTCACAATTCCAGTGCAACAACCAAAAATTAAATGAATTTTAATTCACTAATATACCTACATGAATTTGTCTTTTCAAATGAATGAAGATGCAATTATTAGCCTTCAACACCAAGCAATGTAATATATGCTTAGTTAAAATCTCAAAAACAATTTTCTAGTGGAATGTAATCTAATGCAATTTCTAGGAGTAATGATTAATTTTGAGATGAAGGCTTAACAAATGCAAATGAAATTTCTTTTTCTGGTTTGCAAAAGAACTAAAAATTCTTATCAGACAACAAAGAAACAAAATAGTAAATTCGATTACCCAAAGAACTAAATATTCAACTAAAGTTTTTTTTCACTGCTTAAACATGGAACATAATTTTACAAACCACAAAGAAACTAACAACAATAAGTCAAAATTATATGCAAACAGAGCAGGAGAAAAAATTTAGAGATCTAGACATTCCATATCTTCTGAAAAAAATCCTAAGAGATCTCAATTATTTGGACTAGCAGTACTTTAAGAAAACATAATTGTGCTAACAAGTTCTTCAACGTGACTGTACTTAACAAAATTTGTGATGACAACGCTATTTTTTCCAGATAAAAACATGTTGGACGAGAAATTTGACTAGCGCAAGAAGGCAGTGGAGGACATGGTCTTAAGCATGACTGTAATCAGCAAAATCCATGCTGAAAACACTTTTTTTTTCATAAACAACGCACTGTGCAAGAAAATCCTAGGAAAAAATAAAAAGATTTGAATAGAGATCCACATTTGTAACTCTAAACAACACACCACTCAAAATGCGGATCCATAATCAATCAAAATTATAGATCACTAGCAGATTGGGCAAAGTTAGCAAAAGAGACCAAAAACAAAAGGATGCTAGAAGGGTTATGTACTCCCCATTGGAGTCGTCATTTTTTTGTGTAGGAAATATTTTTTGTGGATAGAAAAAATCCATTTAGTCCTATGGGAGGTTATAGAAACTACATAACACAACTACATGTAATATTTCCTAATTCATATTAGAAAATGAAAAGGAGGATAGATCTCCTACCTCTCTCTGATGCTAATACTCTTGATGTCGACCTTGCCTCTTTGGCTTCCAAGCTCATGAACTCCTATTCACTGGTGTAGATGAGTGCTTGCAAGAAAGATAAAGTGGAGACAATAGAAATACATAAATCATAACATTTTCTAATGCAAACTATGTAACATATCAAGGAGCATTAAAATAAATGGACAATAATTGACAAGTTTATGGAAAGATAACATATATTGTATTATTAATAGAATGAAAAAGGGAGAATTACTGTTAGTATGAATCTTTATTCGAAGTGTACGAAAAAATACCACTTCAGCTACGCATAACTTATAGCCCTAACAGAAGAAATGACTGCTAATATATTCAGATCTGCAATTAGATGATTAAGACAAATGCTATAAAAATCCAAATCTATGCATTAGAAAACATTAAACAGTAGAAAAATAAGATTTGCTCCATAGATCCAATAGAAAAGACAAGAATATATCAAATGAATAATTTTATTAATGGCACCTGGGAGGAAAAAAAAAGAGGGTGTTCCTTGTTCTCCTCAATGGGATGGGTTCTTGTGAGTCCTTAGCACTTCATATTTAGAACTTCTCTCTCTTGATGGTGTAGAAAACCCAGACAAAAACGGAAAATTATGGCTATTATTATGGATCAATAGCTAGACCAAGTGTTGAGATCCAGAGTGATCTTTAGGCAACAAAAAGTGACAAATGAATGGGGGAAACCTCCTTTCTATTTATAACAAAATATTGAGTTAATCTGAAAGTAGTGCATAATTAAAATATTATTAACCAAATCTAGATCCAGACTTTTATGGAATATTTTATTATATTTGTTGGAGGGAAAAAGAATTTGTCTTGAGTCAAATCCCCCTTATTTGTAAATAATAAATAAATAAGTGATTTATTTATCATTTTAAGGATGTGGTTGGGTAATAATAAATAAAAAATTGATTTATTTATCATTTTAAGGATGTGATTAGGTAATAATAAATAAATAAATGATTTATTTATCATTTTAAGGATATGGTTGAGTAATAATCAAATAAATAATGATTTATTTAATTATCTATGGGTGTTTTAGTTATATTTAGCAGAGACTATTGTTATTTAATAAGGTTTAAATAACTAATATTTAGGAAATAATAAGATAAATAATGATTTATCTAATTAATTTCCTTGTTTTGGAGTTAAATATAACCAGGAATATTAATCAAAGCTCGCTATTTAATTAATTATTCTATGAGGAAGAACAAACAAATATAGATTTATTTAATATTTCCTCATGCAATTTCTGTTTAGACCATAAACAACTTAATAAAGGTGATTTACTAAGTTATTTTTCATAGTGAATGTGATTTTACTTGGGGTAAAATCGGTCTTATGACATACTTGGGTCCATCTAATACTAATGGATTAGATGACCAAAAAAATGTATCAGCGATTTCCCCCCGGCGTACGAGCGTTAGGAGCTAATCGTATGACCGAAGTACATTGTAAGAACTCAATCACTAGAAAAACAAAGGGGAAGTCAAAGAGAGAGGAGTGTAAGATAGACCAAAGTGATGAAAGAACTATACCACGAGGAGGTGACTTATAGGTGTGACACGTATATCCGATGAGTAAGTACACTGCTATGGTAGGCGGCGAGGCATACCTATGCCGTGAGGCAATAGTACAAACAATAAGGCTTGCGAGAAAACCACAAGATGGTACAATATAGAATATGTTGGCATAATCATGAGCACGAAGAAATAACATGATAATGGATCCCACATACATATTGTGCACAGGATAACAACCGAGGACTTGTACAATAATATCCGAGTACATGAGATATAAATGCAACCCTGGATGCCCCCGAACACAGGAAAGGGCTCTAAAAATATGACTAATACATGCAAACAAAAAAGGCATTGCAAGCGATTGGAGCCGACATCATCAAATGTAATGAGATGCATCGAAGGTTGTGATGAAGAGGTCATCCGAGTGTGTGGGGGGTTACCTATAGGGCCAAACCCTCATGAGGGTTGATACATCTCACACACACCCGAGGGAATCCTGCCGATGTCAATTGTTCTATCGAACCATCAAATATACGGATCTCAATCATGCCGAAAGGAGTTGGAGGTCGAGAAAAATCAAGTCAAAGGGAAATAAGGAGTCCTTTCTCGATCGCGAAGCGCCGAACATGAGTGGAAGCTGGAACCAAGGTATACTCGCCCTGTAGACACACTCATCCGGAATGAATGAGCCGATGTCGACAGAATAAGGCCCACCATAGGTGAGGCGATAAGTGATCATCAACTAAAACACGAGAGAAAATAGTAGAGTGATTCATGCAGTGACACCAATGATGATGATGAAATGGGGGGAATGAGTGGCGAACAGACGACTTCCCTTGCTAGAGCATAAACGACATGGATGACTTGGCGGCAATCTGAAACAATATCATGGGGGATAGGGGACAATGGGGCCGAAGGCCATAATGAGCGACACGAGAGAGACACCAAGCAATGGCGAGATGGAGGACTACGATGGGGTGTGAAGGGACTCGGGATAGACTTCATGAAAGCAATGATGACTCGACTCGGATGCTCTAAACAAGGGTGACTCGATGATGCTACCAAATAGAAAAAGGGTCTAATGGGGGACCATAAAGGCATGAAGTAGAAGATGGTAACTCATGACGAAAGTCAACACGACGTGGGAAAATTATGGGGGAAACATGGTGCCCCTGATCGAGTGTTGCAAGTGAAGAAATTCGATTTTGAGAAGGGGTGAAGTGACGCCTTCATGGGAAAAATGTGTCCCGTGTGAAGTATCGAATTACTAAAATCTAACATATACCCATTTGAGGGCTGCGATGAGAGCTTTCCAACGGTGTGAAGCTTGTTTGGGTGAACGAGCTACGGTTGGATCACATCAAGCGAAAAAGAAAAAACGGGGGGTTTCTCTTTTAATAAGGCATTTTTCTCCTCCAAAATCATTCATTTTCATTTGGAGCCGTGGTGAATGTCGAGAGGGAGAGAAGAACCTAAGACATGCGGCAATCGTAGCGGACAAACCAACCGTTGGAATCGAGATCGGGTTAGTTGCGGGTAAGAGGCCTAACCCTACTCTTTCTTTCGGTGGATTAAAAGTTTAGATTAGGTACCTAAGGCTTAGTAACGATTTTTCTACTCCTCTTCACGGCCGAGTCGCACTTTTTGGGGCAAAACGTGCGACACTGGGTAGCGAGTTCTAGCCGAGAAAAGTGCGACTTTCGTCCTAGGTTTTAGGCCTAAAAAGTGCGACCTATCCGGGAGGGTGTTTTTACGTTGTTTTTTCGTGAACACTAGGGTTTCTGTGATGAGAAAAAGTTTTTTATTATACGTGTGCGATAAATATGATATTTTTTTCGTAGGATGGTAGAATTACGGATCAGATGGAGAGAGAGACCTCGGGCGCATTACGGCCCGAGAGATCCATGAGGATAAGGGTGCCGTAGTGCTTTGGACGGGTTTGGGGTTCTAAAGTTTGTGGAGAACCCTTTGATGAGAGATGGGGAGCCCTTATTGGCCCGGATTGTTAGCTATTGGGATTCGGACCATGAGGTCTTTATAGTGCGGGGGCACGGATCGAGTTGACGGTCTAGGACATATATTTCTGATTGTTCTTCCACCACTTGGGATGGTAGGGAATACTCAACCCGTGACTCTTGTGTGGGTGGAACATCATAGAGTTTTTGGAGCACCATTGTCGACCGAGTCTCCAAATCAAGGGGACTCGGATTCCCATCACGGATTTGGAGACGGTAGAGACCCATGTTGTGGTCGCAATGGTGTCGTGAATCATGGGCAACCGGGCCTCCATCACATCAAAGGGGGTCGATGATGCTTGTGGAGAGTGTTTTGAGTGGGACCTACTATGGGTGGGCCCGGATGATGTTGTTGTCAACGAAGCTGACAGGTTGTCTCTATGTAGCAGCAAATGAATGATGAATATGCATATGGTACGAGTATTGTGCTCTTTCTTCTTTGAGAATATCTTGACACTTCGACCTCGCATACGGCTCCCTAGATGGAGGTGCCGAGAGAACCTAGGATGCGTGCCGGTGGGAGCAGCCTACGCACATAGGAGGAGGTGGAGCGAGTTGGACGAGGTGTTCCATCCCGATTTCTTTGTTCAGCGGGATCGGATGCCCACTGTATATAGACGACTATCCCTATAGTGGGATGAGCTATTGTGGGGACCCGGATACGCCACTTCCACCTAGTCATATATGTGGACCCGATGGTGAGTGACACATTGCTAATCTTTTATGTGCATGTAAAGTTTCTAGAATATTATATGTAGTATTGATTCTTTTACTTCGGTATATAGATACAACACCCGTAAAACTATGTTTCGGGTATATGGGATGACCTACAACATCGGGGGCCGCGAGGATCTAGTGGAGCAAAGGCGCGACACAATGAGGATGCAACGGCCCTTCGGGAGGATATCCCGTCATAGATGTGAGCGGATTCGGAACGCGGTTGGAGAAAGACTTAGATGACCGGTACATAGAGCCATGTATTGGTTTACCCTCGGAATGGCGAGGGGTCATACGACGCATGGCGATGGTTGGACAGGGGAGCATGCATGATCTACTGAGCTTCGGGGGTGGAGCCATTGGCTCGGGACCCTCCAGATAGTGATTAGTGTGTAGGGGCGGGTGATGCCCCCCGGTTTTTGGTTTTTGTAACATCCTATGGGCATGACATATGTATCGAGTTGATGAACTCTAAAACATTTTATACGACACATACTATGGATATGCATCGTTTTGGTATTTTTATGTTATTTTCTTGTGTTAAATGTGTGTTTTAGATGCAAATCGAGAATATGGTTTGCAATGCTATCTACATAGTGATTTTGTGCTCTAGGTACATGATTGAAAGTAATGATTTCAAATTCACTCATCAAAATGCTTCACTCGTAAATATCTTCTAAACGGGATAGGATTATGCACATCATATACACCATTCAATTGCATGACAAGAAGCAGGGAATCTAAATGAACATGAAGGTGGAGGATGTGATGTGAAAGGGCATAAGCTAATAAACCTCGCACGAAGCATCATATTCGGCCTCATTATTGGTAGCGAGTACCAATGCATACACCGTTTGAAAGAACAAGTGATTGCAAAGGGGTAAAAAATGGCCCTAACCTGCCGAGGCTAAATTTCCAGGAGTAGTGACTTGCACCATCGGCAAAACTAATATAAGGTGTTGACGGGGGTCCCTCTAAAGGTGCCACAAGACAAGAAATGGGAGGATAAAGGACAATGCCGGCAACCCGAGCGCATAGTAGCCATCGAATGCACTCTATGGAAGGGAGTGATCTGGGTGGGATGTCTACTTCCCACATGCTGCCGGTGAGGGGCAGTGTGGGAGCTACTGGAGTCATAGCTTGAGCTTAGGCTTCATAAGTCACTAAAGGTATGGATGATAGCATCCTGTTTATGGGTGGGAAAGATGAATTCAGGGGTGGACGTAGCTTCCATGATGTCGTCGTCACAATAGGGGGTGAAAGGACAAGAGGAAGGGAGACCACATGACGTCGTGAGGCTACTTGACTCATCATCATGAGAAGAAAGACTCACATGCGCATCGTTGCGGAGGATGATGTGAGAATAACCAGATAAAGGATCTACTGATGTTGAGATTAGGGTGTTTCGAAAGGAGGTCGGCGAAACAATAGGGAGGAGGACTCGAGAGGAGCTTCATTCGTGGCTCTCAAAGATGATGAAAGGTAGAGGATGGTGGCTGCATGCCTGTCACGTTGACATTAGATGTTAATGGGAGTGGATAAATCCTCGGTTTGGCCCACGACATCTCTTGTGCAAGTACGGGAGAAGCGGGATTGGTTGCGGTTCAATCTTGTATTCTCGAACTACCTCTAAAGAGGCATGGTAATACGTCGGCGGGGACAATGATGAGAGTAATGGCCATGGATACCACAAAAAGCACAAGGGTGTTTGGCGTGAATAGTCTTGTTGTTCTTGGTAACGGTTTATGAAGAAGCGAGGTTTCGGGGACCGTCGACTCGGGGAAACGCGACATTAACCATGGGCTTGATGTGGGGCAACAGGACAAGTATGAGTGGCATGAATGATGACATCACACAAAGCGTAGGGATTTGGAGTGCGTAGGAGGTACGGCGTCGGTCGGAGGCTGCTTTGTCCTTTGAGGCCCTTTTGTGAGCTTTGTACACTTCTTACTCGAAGTGGTCGCAATAAGAGGCGGTTCTGTTGAGGTGGTTGAGGCACTATGACAATGGGAGAAGTCGGGGGCCCAGGTTGAATCGGGGTCAAAGCAAGATAATGTTTAGGTTGACCTAGCGGGGTGGCGTTTGGAGGATCAAGGTAGCAAATTGGAAGCCTCAATGGTCAAGTTAGGAAGAGAGAGGGTCTTTCGCCATGGCCCAAGTACCATATAGATGCCTAGTGGAGGGAATAGGAATGGTATACGACCGGAGGGGATGTATCGCCAGGTGGGACGACTCCTAAATGGTTAAGGCTCCGGAGGAACCAACCCGGGAGAGGATAAATAGGCTCATGGGTACCGAGTCGAAGGAGCCGAGGAGGAGGAGGTCGAAGAGGTCGCATTGAAGGGCCGGGAGATAGGCGTGAGAGGGTGATGGTGCTGCGACTAGGCCGAGGGCGAGGCCTCTTGAGGTAAGCTTGAGATGATTGCATCATGCAAACATTCGATGAGTTGGGATCGAGATAGGAGGGGGAAGACCCAGGGGAAAGTACCAAGTAAGGAGGATTCCTTGTAGATTCTAGGTGAGACAGCGGGTCAAAGGGTAAACGATTTGCTTTGTTGGCCACCGAAGATATAGTGAAGTCGGGGAGAGTTGCGAGACTTCGGCTCGTAATACGTCAACTCGGGAAATGGTGACTATATTTCCGTTATGGGGGAAGGACATATTGTGGTGAACCCACAAGAATGTTGTAATCTAATGGGGTGTCTATGACTTCTACGTCAATGCAAACCGTCTTGCCATAAGAGTGATAGAAAAATTGTGGAATAAGTCAATGGGCTTGGAGCGTGGCCATTCCATGCTCCAGAGTGATCATGGAAGGGGCCAACTTGGGAGATCCGAGTTTTTTCCAAACCAAAAGCGAGACTTCACACGGGTGGATGCCCCCTCATCAATAATGCACCAAGGAATGTTGGCGTTCGATCTTCCACTGGGATTTGGAAAGTAATAGCGGGGAGAGGAGGATGTTATGACCGGTCAACATCAAAGACAATCAATTGATCATCGGAAGGGTCTATAGTTCCCACAATAGATAGAAGATATTTTTGTTGTGAAGGAGCACAGCTCGGAGGAGTTCCTAGCATTGAAATGGCAGCGGGGGATTGTGCCAAATCATCGACTATGCTATACGAATGAGCGACTTTGCTAGAATCGCATTTCGGTGTAGTGGGGCCTTAGGGGATCTTGGTATGAACCTCTACTCTAGGTTGAGGGATCTTCAAGGGGGCCATTAGGTGTCAAAGAGGCTCTGTGAGACTAAAGGAGGTGAGCTCGGGAGGACGGACGCAACGAGAGGATTGTT
This sequence comes from Pinus albicaulis, assembly GCA_034641835.2. Taxonomy (NCBI): domain Eukaryota; kingdom Viridiplantae; phylum Streptophyta; class Pinopsida; order Pinales; family Pinaceae; genus Pinus; species Pinus albicaulis. The sequence goes on from JAXQQM020061304.1 coordinate 361,725, forward strand.
GTACTCACGGGACCGAGTCCCGAAGATTGATCTCTACGGTTTAAGGTTGATCATATTTCATCGTGATAATTTGGTTAGCGGGGAATGCTGACGTAAACAAGGTTGGGTAACGGTGTGTTAAATAGGAGGTTAGGCAAAGAGAGGAGGCATGATGTACCTTGAATACGTGCTACCAAGAGGGGAAGATATGCAAGAGGTGTTGACGGGGAAAATAAAAGTCCATGGGAGGTTTAGCAATGACGAAACACACATGGAACCAAGGAAAAAAGAGGCAGACAAGGGTAGGGAGGTGCGGAATCAAGTGATTACAATGTTGAAACAAGGGCAAAGACTGCCGGGATCAAATGATTTCAATGTTTTAGAGTCTTTTTCTTGGTAGTGTTAACCAAGCCCTTTTCCACTTACGGTGTATATGTAAAAGTGTGTAAATTTTATTTTTTAAACCTAGACATTTGTAGAGAAAAAGAAAAAAATGTGTTGTAGAGCTCGAATAAACTGCAAATGACGGTATATAGGCTTGAAAAAACGAGAAAATAAATAGTGACAATGCAATAATCTAAACCCAAAGGAGGTGGGTGTCTCAACAATTATTCTATAGGTGAGCAAAAACTAATTTAGACACACTAAAAAAGGCTAATATATCTTGGGTCAAGAGGGACGGAGATCTAAAAAACAAAATCTCTGGAAAGTGGTCGGTGAAACAACAACAAATCGGAGGAAATTTTTTGTAAAAAGAGGTGGCGAAAGGCTATCTCTAGGAGGAAAGCGGGAGTGCCCCCTAATGGAAAACCCAAACAAGGCTATATGGGAAGATTTTGATGGATAAAAATCTGATCTGAAGTGGATACGAAGATGAGGTATCGGATCTGAAAAAATGTTGAAGCCTCACGAAATTTCGAGACAAACTTTGAAGCAATGAGACACTCTTCCACAAAAAGTGGAAAGTATTGAAGCCCTAGGGGGCTAGGTTCCCACTTATTTGAGCGAAACGAGAACAAGTACAGGTCCAAAATAGGGCGAGAGATGGAGGTCGGATCAACCCTAAATAAAGGCTCAACAAAACCCGAAAACTTTCGGAAAAATCCCTACAAAAAGTCCAGTCGCGCTTTTTGGCACGTTTTTCAGCGAGAGGTCGCACTTTTTGGGTTGTAAAGTGCACCCCGGAGGTCTAGGTCACGGAGTTTTGGGCGAGAAAAGTGCGACTCGCACTTGACACTCTCGATGGCGGGTTTTCAGAAAAAATTGTCATCTCGAGTGTGGGCGATGTCGTTCACCTACGCAACAGTCCCGAAAACACATGGAAGTTATAATTTTTATTGTTTTAGGGTTTTATAGGTTAAAAACAACATCAAGAAAAGCAAAAAAAAGAGGCTGAAGAGAAATACTAGGGTTTGAAGTAGTTGGATATGCAAGGATTAGAAAAACTATAGAGGTCGTAATTGTAAACATGTGTGGAGTCGCCAATTGTTAGTATGAATCTTAATTCCAAGCATACGAAAAAAGACCACTTTAGCTGTGCACAACAAACAGTCCTAACATCAAAGATGGTTGCCAATATCCTCAGATCTGCAGTCAGGTGATCAAGATAAATGTTGCAAAAATCTAGATCTATGCATTAGAAGACATTAAGCAGTAGAAAAAACAATATTTACTCCATGCATCCAATAGACAAGACAAGAATATGTTGAATTAATTTTGTATTAATGGCACCTGGGAGGAAAACACAGAAGGGTGTTACCAGTTCTCCTTAATGGGATGGGTTCTTGTAAGTCCTCAGCACTTCAGATCTAAAATTCCTCTCTCTTGATGGTGTAGAAACCCAGACAAAAATGGTAGAAAAATATGACTATGATGGTGGATCAATAGTCAGACCAAAAGTATAGATCCAGAGTGATCTTTAGGCAACAAAAGGTGGTAAATGAATGGGAAAACCCTTCTATTTATAATAAAACATTGAGTTAGTCTAGATATTGGTGCATAATTAAAATATTATTAACCAAATCAAGATCCAACTTTTATGGAATATTTTATTATAGTTTTTGGAGGGAAAAGGAATTTGACTTGGGTCAAATCCCTTTATTTGTAAATAATAAATAAATAAATGATTTATTTATCATTTTAAGGATGTGGTTGAGTAATAATCAAATAAATAATGATTTATTTAATTATTTAAGGATGAATTAGTCATATTTAACAAAGAATATTATTTAAATAAGGTTTACATAATTATTCTTAGAAAATAATAAGATAAAGAATTATTTATCTAATTAATTTCTTTGTTTTGGGTTAAATATAACCAAGAATATTCATTAAACTGCTATTTAACTAATTATTCCTCGAGGAAAATCAAACAAATGTAGATTTATTTAATATTTCCTCATGGGGTTTCCTGTTTAGACCACAAACAACTTAATAAAGGTGGTTTACTAAGTTATTTTCATAGTCAATGCAATTTTACTTAGGGTAAAATTGGTCTTACATGGTGTACTTGGGTCCATCTAATGATAACAGGTTAGATGACCAAAAAATGGTGTAACAACTGTCACACTTGATATCATGCCCCATCATGAATACATAATGACAGAAGATTGAGTTTACATACCATCATTTTGTAGAAAAACTTCATGATGAAATAACACATATAAATTATCCAAAATATTATGGTGAGGCAACACATATTTGAATGACAATATGTTATGACAATGAAATTTGAGGCTACACAAATTGCATAGTCTTTAGTTTCTCTTGATGTTTATGTAAGACAGTCAAGTATTGCTACAACCATTAATTTGGTATGGTCTTCTCTATTCTATTGTATACATGTGCATGAGAAAACTAACCATTTCAATGTCCTTAGAAAGGCATACATAGATAGAACAAAGTAACAGAGAAAACTATCAGTTTCACCGTCCTTAAAGAGGACATAACGTAATTTCTAGGGACATTGATAGCATAATATCTAGGGACAATGGTAGTAATACTAGAAATTATTGAAGGAAACACTAGAAAAATATTTATAATAAGCCACATTCATACTATGGTCAGTGTTACAATCACATATAACATCATGCGCAACCAGTTAAAGAAATATGTCTTGTCAATGGTTGAGATAAACTATCACACTTAATATCATGCCCCATCATGAATACATAATGACAACAGATTGAGTGTACATACCATTAGTTTGTAGCAAAACTTCATGATGAAATAACACGTATCTATTAACCAAAATATTATTGTGGGACAACACATATTTGAATGGCAATATGTTATGACAAAGCAATTTTAGGCTACACAAATTGCATAGTCTTTAGTTTCTCTTGATGTCTATGTAAGATAGTCAAGTACATCTACAACCATTAATTTGGTATGGTCTTCTCTATTTTGTTGTATACATGTGCATGGGAAAACTAACCACTGCAATTTCCCTTGAAAGGCATACGTAGATAGAACAAAGTAACAGAGCAAACTATCAGTTGCACCATCCTTAAAGAGGGCATAGCATAATTTCTAGGAACAACAATAGCATAATATATAGGGACAACAGTAGTAATACCAGAAATTATACAAGGAAACACTAGAAAAATATTTATAATAAGCCACAGTCATACTACGCTTAGTGTTACAATCACATATAACATCATGCACAACCAGTTAAAGAAATATGTCTTGTCATTGGTTGATATAAACTATCACGCTTGATATCATGCCCCATCTTGAATACATAATGATAGAAGATTGAGTTTACATACCATTATTTTGTAGCAAAAATTCATGATGAAATAAACATAGCAATTAACCAAAATATTATTGTGGGACAACACATATTTGAATGGAAATATGTTATGCCAATGCAATTTGAGGCTAGACAAATTGCATAGTCTTTACTTTCTCTTGATGTCTATGTAAGACAGTCAAGTATAGCTACAACCATTAATTTTTTATGGTATTCTCTATTATGTTGTATACATGTGCATGAGAAAAATAACCACTGCCATGTCCTTAGAAAGGCATACATAGATAGAGCAAAGTAACGGAGAAAACTATCAGTTGCACCGTCCTTAAAGAGGGCATAGCATAATTTCTAGGGACATCAATAGCATAATATCTAGGGAAAATGGTAGTAATACCTGAACTTGTACAAGGAAACACTAGAAACATATTTATAATAAGACTCAGTCATAGTATAAGTCAACATCGCTTATACAAGGAAATACCAAGTCAAAACTATAATAATCCACATTCAAATAATACAAGTCAATTTTGTGCATAAGACAAACAATGTCACATTGATGATTTTGATACATGAGGCATTATTCATATGAACCTCACGACTTGTATTTGAAGCTACCAGGGAAGTTTCATCCTGACATTATGATGTATTTCAAAGTGCCAAATCGTGGTACCTAGTGGGTCAATCTTAAAGAGACTTGAGGTCTTGCATCATTTTAACGTTCCATAAGAACCATAATGTCCCAGACGTTGAGTAAGCCATCTATCATGTGGAAGTACATTTTGCATATGGGTTAATAACAGTACCTAAAGGTACAACATTATCCATGACTACAAAATCCATTGATTACCTCCTACCATGCAATTTAGCAAGTACTACAATCTTGTAACCTTGTTATATTGTGAATCGTTCAGACAACTACAGTCAATAAGGTGCCTCATAAATGGCATAGGGATAAAGTTCATAATTTTCCTCTCAACCATTGACAAACTACCAACAATGTAGTTGCCACCCCAATGAGCAGACCAGGGATTCTAGAGGTTTGTCCCACCTCCACCCTACATATAGGTGTTCAATTGTATGCTTGTATAGGGATTCCAAAGGTAATTCTGTTGGACACCTAATCCTCTATGGGTAGGTGTGGAAGCTGAATGGACAAAAGGAGTCCAAGTGACCTTGGAATGAGGAATCTAAGAGTCACATCATGTAATATAAATGTAGATCTATGAGTAATAGAAAAGCAATCAATGCTTATCTTTCCCTTCATGTGTATTTACAATACCTGTGTTTAACATGGTATCGGAGCCTTGATGAGTAGCCTTCCTCTGTGTGTTTATGTGTTCTATTGATAGCGCTTGTGTTTGAGCATAGAATTCGACCTCTGCACACTGTTCCTCTATTATATGCTCCTACATGTGCTGCTCAGAAATGCCATTATTTTCCTGCTAGCACTCACATATAATTTTATGTTGCTATGAGTGTCTTGTGAGTCCATAACACTCCCTTCACATTCCCTCACATTGCTCCTTGAATAGCAATGGTCTAAGCTACCCTCTAGATTTCTCAAGGGTTTCTAACAATCACTGCCATAACGTTTTTGTGCCCTTCAGAAATGCCACCACTGACATTTTTGTTGCTATCGCTGCCCTGTCATATGTCCATTATAATGTTTCCGCGTTCTAATTTATAGGCATCATATATGGAAATTTGTGTTTCATTCACAACAAGTATATCAAGCTGGTCAGAATGAAATTAAACTTCTGTGTCACCAAAAACTGTCAGCTCCTACCTCTGAAGGCTCTGCGTGCACATGACTCTCTATGTGCTTGAGTTTTCTTTGAACGTGAGTCTATAGCTTGCAAAAATTCACGCCATAATAATCTTTGCCATTTCTATTTCATGTCATAATAATCTCTGCCATTGCTATCCCTTCTGACATCTGCACTATATTCTGTCTCCTACCCATCGCATCTCAAACACAGTGCTCCCATACTATTGAGATTCAACAAGATGATGATCCTACTGAAAATTAAGCACCTACACTAGGTGGGCCCCGCATGCTATTTTTGGGTGTATGTCTATTTTTAGAATGGTGATAAAATTCTATTTATAGCGGGAGTCTATTTATAGATGGTTGAGCAAATTTTGTTTATGGATGGGCATCTATTTTTGGAATGCATGTGCGAAGTCGGTTCGTTGATTGCATGTCTAAAAATAGAATGCATGTCAATTATTATTATCTCTTAATAATAATTAGACAATAAATAATAATATATTCTCTTGAAGCACTTGATTTCAGTTAACTGATGTGGAAAAACAATTGACTGAAGGAATTTCGAGTTTTAAGTTTGGTTGGTGGGACATGCAAGTGGACTTAGTTGTAACTGAGTGATTCGAAGTTGTAAAAGAGTTGGATGTGTAGTTATGTGAGTTGTAAATTATTTAACTGAGTTAAGTGAGTTAAACTTAGTTGTGCTAGTTGTAACTAAAAATACACTAGTGAGATATTACTGAATTAATTCACAAGCAGTGGCCTCACATGCAATTGAATAAATACTAATGTTAACTACATGCATGCCAGATCCAGTGGAGACCCAGTTGAGAGGTAGGTGAAAGGGACGGTTTGACTATCTGTTGTGATATTACTTGGTGCACTCATGCAACCACACACACATTGGAGATCTCAATGAGGATTGTGTAGTCAAGGCAAGGCAATATCGAATTCATTTTGGGATTGTGATCAACAGGGATTGCGCAGTGGAGGTAAGCTGTCAGAAGGCAGTAAATTGGTGCATGAATATGAAAATTTCTCCATGACAGTGTGAGATGATTGTATATTGTACTGAGAGCTCTTGGATTAGAGTTTTGTATGAGATTCTTTCATGATCCATGATATATACATAATATATGATAGTGGGGTTTTTAGCTTTATGCTTTCCCGGTAAAAACATCTGTGTTATGTGTGATTGATCTTTCATCTCGTGTTTGCAATTGGCGTTTAAATTTCCACAAAGATTTAAGTAGAAGGATTATGTATTTAATAGTGGAATATAATTGTTAGATCAGGAGAATCCAGGAAATAAATAATTGTATTAAAATTTCTGCATGGTATCAGAGCAAAGAAGATTGCAAAATTGAAGTAGTAGTTGAGTTTGTTGGTGGAAATAATTCGAATTTTCTACAAGAATTTCTTAGTGCGATAGTTGAGTAAACATTGAAATGGCTTTCAATGGTTTGCAGCTAGAGTATGCTCTCGAGGGTAACTCGAACTACATTGCATGGAAGGACGGGATGGAGGTGGTGCTTGAAGATAATGGCTTGAAGGAATTCATCGACAATGATCTTCCTAAGCCCACTTCGATGGATGTTGCATTACTTGACGCCTGGTAAAAGAAAGTAGCGAAGACAAGAAGAATTTTGTTGGAAGGTGTGCGAGACCATATTGTCTCTAGCCTTCATGGGAAATCCACTTCATTCACTATGTGGAAGGCTTTGATGGATCTTTTCCAAAGAAGCAACGACCATAGGAAATTGGCGCCGAAGGATAAACTCAGAAAGATCAAGATGGAGAAGGGAAACATTATTCCTAAGTATCTCACAAAGTTTTTCCAATGTCGAGATGAACTAGGGAGTGTGGGAATCATGGTTTCCGATGATGATTTGGTGAGATTGGCTCTCTTGTGACTTCCTAAGAGTTGGCACAATTATCAAGACTCTATCAATAGACGGGAAAAACTGTCGGATTGGGAACGATTGTGGATCTAGTCCAGGAGGAGTTCAGGCGGAACATGAGATATGGCTCTTCATCAAAGCATGATGATGAAGAGGATTGTGCTTTGGATGCCAAGTCAAGGAAAGGGAAGGCAAAGAAATTCCACTCAAAATCTGAGGCTAAGGCAAGAAGCTGGATTTGTCCAAGGTGAAGTGTTTTCACTGTCACGAACATCAGCATCTCGCCACTAACTACCCACAAAAAAGGAAGAAAAATAAGGCTATTGGAGCTATAGTTGGTGAGACCCTTGCCTCGCAATTTGAAATTTATTTCTCTTTAATCACATGCTTGGTTTCAAGTGCAATGGGATCTGGGTGGTATCTTGATAGTGGTGCTTCCTTCCACATGACTGGAGATAAGGAGCTTTTTAGTGACTTGAAGGAGAAAGATCTCCAAATGCATATAGATATGGGTGACGATGGACGATACAGTGCGACCAACATTGGTACCATTAACTTTGAGAGGGAGTTAGGTAAACCATTTCTTTTGAAAGATGTTATGCATGCTCTAGTTCTAAAGAAAAACTTGGTCTCATTCACGATGTTGGAGGAAAAAGGCTATGACATTGTTTTTAGCAATGGAAAAGCTTTCCTGCGACATAAAACAATGGGTCAAGGCAAGAGGATAGGGATTCGAGTCGAGAATATCTACAAGATGGAGGTATAAGGTTGTGCTGCAATGATGGGAAAGGAAAAAAAAGTGATGAGCCGGGATGAGGGCAAGTTATGGCACAAGTGATTGGGCCATCTTCATCATGAAGCTTTGAAAGTCATGCAACAATATCTAATAGAATTCCAATGGGAACACTTGCTCAGTTAGATCAGTGCAAGGGTTGCAACATGGGGAAGTATGCAAAATCCACCTTTCATGAAAAGGAGAACCGTGCTTCGGTGATCCTGGAGAGAGTTTACAAAGAGGTGTGTGGACCATTCTCGCTTTCTTGAACAACAAAACACAGGTATTATGTCATTTTTGTTGATGAATTTTCTCGTAAATACTGGATCTACTTCATGCAGAAGAAGGATCAAACATTCTCAAAGTTCTATGAGTTTAAAGCATTGGTGGAGAAAGAGTCGGGGAAGCAATTGAAGGCTCTGCGGAGCAATAATGGTGGATAATATATCTCGAATGAATTCAAAGACTTCTGTAGCAAAGAAGGAATTCAAAGAGAACTCATAGCGCCTCATAACCCACAGCAAAATAGGGTCACAGAGAGGAAGAACAGAACGATCGTGGGTGTTGCACGAGCAATACTGCATGATTAGAGCCTACCAATACATTTGTGGGAGGAAGCATGAAACAATGTAGTTTATGTGCAAAAATGTTGTCCTCATAGGGTACTTTGCATGAGTACACCTGAAGAAGCTTTTACTGGTAAGAAACCGGATGTTTCTCATTTAAATATTTTTGGCTCATTTGTTTATGTGCATGTGACCAAGAACGCCAGGAAGAATTTGAAGCCAATTGCTGAAGTTGGGATATTTGTGGAGTACACAAAAACACCCCACAACTATCTTGTGTATTTTCCAAACATTCGAATGACTGTGATGTGACGGGATATAAAATTCAATGAGGAGAAAGCCATGAAGTTGTCGCTTGAGAGGGAGCTAGACTTGCATGTAAAGGAGGAACTACTTGTTCCCAAATATGGGTCTCTAGATGTGGATCAGCCACAAGAGGAGGTTCATGGAGTGGAGGAGTCCACTCACGCAGAGCCAAACATCAAAACTGGAATAAGGCGTACCACAAAAACTAAGAGGTTGAAGCTTGATGCGGCACAGAATGTGGGAGTCCCTACTTCACAGCGCAGACAGAGACAGTCTCCTTACCGGTTCATTGGATACATGGCTCTCATGAGAAAATGTATTGTGACTGAGCCATCTTCCTTTCAGGAAGCAGTGCAGGAGCCCACATGGGTAGATTCAATGGTGGAGGAGTATGACTCCATTGTCAGAAACAGTGCTTGGGAAATTATTCCAATGCCAATTGATAAATCAGTGGTAGTTTCAAGATGGATCTACAAGGTAAGCAAGCTGTTGATGGGAGTGTTGAGAAATACAAGGCTAGATTTGTGGCCCGGGGCTTCTCACAGATCGAGGGGATTGATTATGAAGAAACCTTTGCACCTGTCGCATGATATTCTTCCATAAGTACCATCCTTGCTCTCGAAGCCTAGATGGGTTGGCACATTCATTAGATGGATGTGAAGACTACGTTCCTTAATGTGATCATTGAGGAAGAAGTGTATATTGAGCAGCTTGAAGGATTTGAGATCGCAGCAGTGAGTTGCATGTGTGCAGACCCAAAAGAGAGTTGTATGGGCTAAAGCAAGCACCCCATGCTTGATACACTTGTATCGACAACTATTTCACCGGACTTGACTTCGCCAAGAGTGAGGCCGATGCAAACCTATACCAGATTGTGGTGGAGGGTAAGCTTTTAATCATTGTTCTTTATGTTGATGATTTAATACTGATTGGTGATGAGCAGTTGATACACTCATGCAAGGAGGACCTTGCAAAGGAGTTCGAGATGAAGGATATGGGCCTTCTTCACTATTTCCTTGGATTGGAAATATGGCAGCGAGATGGTGAACTTTTTGTGTCTCAAGGCAAGTATGCAAGGGAGATACTGGGTAAGTTTCGCATGGAGGGCTGCAAACCCATGGATACTCCTCTTCCAGGAAACTGGAGGAAAGAGGACGCTACATTTGGAGAGGTAGTGGATGCTACTGTCTATCGACAGTTGGTGGGTTCTCTAACGTATTTATTAAATACAAGACCAGAGATATGTTATGCGATGAACCAGCTTCGTCAAGGGATGGTTAAGCATACCAAGCTCTTTTGGAAGGCGGGAAAGCATGTCATGAGATATCTCAGGGGCACATCTGAGTATGGCTTATGTTACAGACAGATGGATGAGGTGAAGTTGCATGGATTCACGGATGCAGATTGGGTAGGCAGCCCAATGGACAGAAAGAGCACATCAGGAGGGGTCTTTAGTATCATATCTATATTTGTTTCTTGGTACAACAGGAAATAGATATCTGTGGCACTCAGTTCAGCGGAAGCGGAATACATGGCAGCAAGTCAAGCTGCATGTGAGGCTATCTAGATGAGAAAGACCTGGTTGGTTTGTTTGGTTCTCATTTAGATCCTAAAGTGATTCATTATGATTCAAAGTTGCATTAAACTCTCGATTAATCCTGTGTTTCATGATAGATCTAAGCATATAGATATCCTGTATCACATATCAGAGATTATGTGTAGCGAAAGATCATGTTGCTTAAGTACATTCCTACAAAAGATCAGTATGCAGATATTATGATGAAGGCGCTTACCAGGAGAAAATTCGAATACCATAGAGACAAAATTGGGGTGAAGGATAATCCCTTTCTTGTTGAGAGGGAGTGTTGAGATTCAAAAAGATGATGATCCTAGCGAAAATTAAGCACCTACACTAGGTGGGGCCTGCAGGATATTTTTGGGTGTATGTCTATTTTTATAATAATGAGCAAATTATATTTATAGGGAGAGTCTATTTATATATGGTTGAGAAAATTCTATTTATGGATGGGCGTCTATTTTTGGAATGCATGTGCAAAGTCGATTCGTCGATTGCATGTCTAAAAATATAATGCATGTCGATTATTATTATCTCTTAATAATAATTATACAATAAATATTAATCTATTCTCTTGAAGCACTTGATTTTAGTTAACTGATGTGGCAAACCAATTGTCTGAAGGAATTTCGAGTTCTAAGGTTGGTTGGTGGGACATGCAAGTGGACTTAGTTGTAACTGAGTGATTCGAAGTTGTAACAGTGTTGGATGTGTAGTTATGTGAGTTGTAAATTAGTTTAACTTAGTTATGTGAGTTAAACTCAATTGTGCTAGTTATGAGATATCAGTGAATTAATTATTTAATTAATTCACAAGTAGTGGTATCACATGCAACTAAAGAAATACTATTGTTAACTACATGCATGTCAGATCCAGTGGACACCCAGTTGAGAGGTAGGTGAAAGGGACAATTTGACTATCTGTTGTGACATTAGTGGGTGCACTCATGGAACCACACACATATTGGAGATGCCAACGAGGATTGCTCAATCAAGACAAGGCAAGATAGAATTCATTCAGGGATTGTGATCAGCAGGGATTGCGCAGTGGAGGCAGGTTGTCAGGAGGCAGAAAATTGGTGTATGAATATGCAAATTTCTGCATGATAGTGTGAGACGATTGTATATTGTACTGAAAGCTCTTGGATTAGAGTTTTGTATGAGATTGTTTCACGATCCATGATATATACATAATATATGATAGTGGGGTTTTTAGCTTTATGCTTTCCTGATAAAAACATATGTATTATGTGTGATTAATCTTTCTTCATGTGTTTGCAATTGGCGATTAAATTTCCACAAAGATTTAAGTAGAAGGATTATGTATTTAATAGTGGCATATAATTGTTAGATCAGGATAATCCAAGCAATACATAATTGTATTAAATTTTCTACCCATACCACTGGTACATTATAACTCCACTGGGATCGAATTCTACCCACAGGAAGAAACTATGAGAAATTAAGAGAGACCCCGTCTCCTCAGCCATTTGGTGATAGGTCGCCTCCAAATGTTCGGGTTTTCCTAAGATTTCTAGATAATACACATCGCCTTCAACACAAGCTGAGACCACTGAATCACCATAAAGGATTTAAGGACCCACGCAATTGAGCACAAGTTTCGTTCTCCTATAGAGGGCCGATAACGATGGTGAGATTGTAACGTCTTCAAAGCAACATGATTTTCCAACTCTAGAATCTTTAGTCAAATGGAACACTGGTGCATCTCTTGTGGCATTGATTCCCTCTCTCTCATGGATCCCCTCCACACATGTGCGCTCCCTCAACACAGTCCCTATAGGAGGCTGTGTACGTCGTCTCCTCTGCACTCCACTCGACTTCCTCTAGCTTCGCCTCCGACCGCCTCTGTCATTGGCTCTACGATACCTCTCTCTCCTCCAGCATGGACTTGCAGCCCAACAATGATCCCGACGGCCTAAGAATGGTACAACGTGGCATGGCCTCTCCTCCATTACTGTGCTCTGACCCTTCAATTACCCAAACCTCCATATAAAGGCTCAAATATCTCTATGCGTTAGTTATACCTCTATACATTGATTAAATTTGGTATATTGTAACATCAAACAATGTTATATACATTTATTCATACCATGAGCTTATTTGTTTGAAAACTGCAACTCCTCGTGTCTTGTTTAACGCTAGTCTGCATTGCGGTGGAATGGGTTGTTGACTTTGAACTAGCACAACTCATTCATTTTGGTGTGGAGTCTCATGTATATTGGTATGCGCTGGAAAATGCATGACCAACCCTTTGATATATTAGAAATATTTTGAAGAAGCTGACTTTGGACACTACATTCATATCCATTGTTACAAAACCTCTCATCCCACTCTATTACATCCTCGGTGCACTCCTACCACACATAATACACACTGTCAATACACCTGAGAAATTCCTCTCCGATACACCTGAGAAAGTCTTGTCAACTGCAAGTCGAAACATTTGTGTATATATTTTTTGAGTACAGGAGCTCATGGGACTTTAATGGTGCATAAAATGGTGAGAAGAAGAAAAGCAGTGGTTTATGTTATTCAAGAAGGCCATTAGGGCTTATGTATTTTAATGTGTGCTTAGGTTTGGTAGCGTAATGATGATATTTTCTGGCCATTATTTCTAAAACTTCAGTGCTTATTTCTGGATTGTCCGGTAACCTTTGAAGTTTTAAGATGTTCTGATTTGAAGATGGGGGAAAATTCTCTTTTTTTTGTAGTTTGCTGCACATTTACAAAATATTTTGCAGTAACATTGTATTGTTAGTGGACATTATTTATTCTCTACAAGTTCATAGTTGTGATCATTTTTTGACTATGGAGAAAATTCATGGATTATTAGAGTTATTAAACACTCTAATCTTACCTACTAGTGGAGACACAGTTAAAATCAGCAGGGACACTTCATCTAATATTAAGGTCTTTCTACAAGATGCACAAGAAAATAGCCAGTTTCTACAGCTTGAATCTTAGCTACAGCAAGAAGAATTACAACAGTGGAGTCATCATTCTGAACCTGTTTATGTTCATAACATTGAAATAGACTCCCATAAGCAGCAATTCAATAATGTTGCAGTCGATTCACATTCAGTTTCTAGTTCAAAAGCATATTTGTATGCATATGCAGATGTTCACACTTCACTTCCCAAGCCCATCAACAGACCTTGGGAAGAGCTTGTCCATAACAAGCACTTAACAGGGCTTGGATATGACAAGGAGTTTTCCTTTCATATTCCAGACTACTCCAAGACCATCAGATTTCAGAGTGTCATATTTCTTCATGATAGCTCACCTATAGTTGTTCCAGATCCTTCTCCTCTTCCACATCAACAACAACAAATTCAAAATTTCCAACACTGTGATTGAATTGGTCATATGAAAGATCATTGTTTCGATCTTCACCCATGAAAGAATTGTGGTCGACACACCCATTATTCACAAATATGCTTCAAAAACAAGCCTCCTGCAAGAAAAAATATTCATCCTGGATGGATCACTTCTTGGCAATGGGAATCAACAGCCAAGAAGATGTTTAAGTCACATGTTAGAACTTGTTCTAGAATATTGAACAATCTTGAAGTTGAGTTTTTTCCATCATCTCACCTTGTATCGGACAGGGGGGAAAATGGTGTTCATCTACAAGCTTATAAGGCACATCAACTGAGCCTGAGACACAACCTATTATTCTAGATTCAAAGTTGTAGCCAGAGACAAAACAGTTCAAGTGAGCCTGAGACACAACCTGTCATTCTAGATTTAGAGTTGTAGCAAGAGACATGGATTCCCATGAGCATGCCTTTGGTTGGTGGACATCCTTAAACCATCCATGCGAGGTTGATATTCTTCCTCTTCAAAATATGAGGGACACTTCCTCTAACAGAAGACTTCATCGTATTTCCAGTTTTGGAAGAGTTCCTGGAAATGCATCAAGCATTTCATAGTTTGTGGTCATCCTTAAACCATCGCAGGTTGTAGACCTCCCTTCTTCTAGGTTGAAGGTATCACTCTTCAAATATGAGGGAAACTTCCACTAGCATAATCCCTCAGCTTCTTGCCAGATTTAGAAGAGTTCCGGGAACTGCACTAAGCGTTCCAGTGTTGGTGGTCATCCTTAAACCACCTCTTTATGCCAACATTTTAGAGAGTTGATTCAGCCTAAGTGCTGCCATGCATACTTTGAAAATTTGTATTACAACTCTCTTATTGGACTCACACATACCCCTTCGGATTAAGGGGGGGAATGTTGGACACCTAATCCTCTATGCGTAGGTGTGGAAGCCGAATGGAAAAAAGGAGTCCAAGTGACCTTGGAATGCAGAATCCAAGAGTCACATCAATGTAATATAAATGTACATCTATGAGTAACAGAAAGGAAATCAATGCTTATCTTTCCCTTTGTGTGTATTTACAATACCTATGTTTAAAAAATTCTCCTCCACCAATTATCCAATGAGGGGGGAAAATGGTGTTCATCTACAAGCTTCTAAGCCACATCAATCGAGCTTGAGACACAACCTATTATTCCAGATTCAGAGTTGTAGCCAAAGACAAAACAGTTCAAGTGAGCCCAAGACACAACCTGTCATTCCAGATTTAGAGTTGTAGCCAGAGACATGGATGCCCATGAGCATGCCTTTGGTTGGTGGACATCCTTAAACCATCCATGCGAGGTTGATATTATTCCTCTTCAAAATATGAGGGACACTTCCTCTAACAGAAGACTTCAGCTTGTTTCCAGTTTTGAAAGAGTTCCTGGAAATGCATCAAGCATTCCATAGTTTGTGGTCATCCTTAAACCATCGCAGGTTGTAGACCTCCCTTCTTCTAGGTTGAAGGTATCCCTCTTCAAATATGAGGGAAACTTCCACTAGCATAATCCCTCAGCTTCTTGCCAGATTTAGAAGAGTTTCGGGAACTGCACTAAGCGTTCCAGTGTTGGTGGTCATCCTTAAACCACCTCTTTATGCCAACATTCTAGAGAGTTGATTCAACCTAAGTGCTGCCATGCATACTTTGAAAATTTGTATTACAAATCTCTTCTTGGACTCACACATACCCCTTCGGATTAAGGGGGGGAATGTTGGACACCTAATCCTCTATGGGTAGGTGTGGAAGCCAAATGGAAAAAAGGAGTCTAAGTGACCTTGGAATGCAGAATCCAAGAGTCACATCAATGTAATATAAATGTACATCTATGAGTAATAGAAAGGCAATCAATGCTTATCTTTCCCTTTGTGTGTATTTACAATACCTATGTTTAACAAATTCTCCTCCACCAATTATCCAATGAGGGACTCCATAGATGAAAATCCGCAAACCTCAATTATTTTAAGGATTTTAGGGATTATTTTAGGGATATTGGGAATCCAAAGTGGCTAATTTTGAGCATTCAACAAGGAAACTAGCCAAGGAAGTCAAAGGACTCCGCCCTTTAACTATGAGCGACTCTAGAGATGGAGATATCCTCCCTTAGTCAATTCAAATACCCTAGAGAACTTGAAAAATAATTCCACCAACGAAAATAAGGAATTTAAGTCTACAATGTAAAGTTATGAGACATAAATTTTGACCCAATTGTTTTCCCACGAATCCAATTGGAAATTAGTTAGGTCAAATGGACATGACTACAAGTCTTTTTTCTCTTAATGGTAATGATAGTTAAGTAGTAGCTTTACTACCAGTGTGCTTGTAGAAAGGACTTAACTACAGGGTTTTCACCCTCTAAAAGATAAGGAAAATCAGTCAATTGTTTTAGCAAAGTGTGTACGTAGGTATGAATACCATATAACCAAGGTACATCAGGCAATAAACTAGCAATAAGGATTAACATCACTGTGATGGATTAAGTCATGTTAGTCACCACTTGTTTCTTAGTTAACTAGTTTCAAACAAAGAAATTTGCTAGAATACACCCTAGCCTCTAGACGCTAAATTATTCACAACATGTACCTGAGTTAACCCAGTTTCAAACACAACTTTGTTTGCTAAAATAAACCCTAGCATTGAGACAAAAAAACACTAAGAATCTATCACATTATTCTCCGCAGGTTCACCATGACTAACCTCTAGTGTTTCAGGGCCCCCTGCTGCCCTCGTGATACCAAATAAAAAAAAAACTCAGATGAAAGCATGAATTCTCTTTTTCTCTCTCATAATGTTTTTCAAATGCACGCTCTTTATCAGTCAAATCCTCTTGCCCTCTTTGCTCGAATTCTCTATCAAATGCTAATATCCGTCACAGGAAGGATTTACTTAAGGCTAACGTTGATAGGTTCAAGGTTATAGTTTCAAGGCTTCTGGTTCTCCTCACCCCTTCCTCGCAGAATAATGTCTTTGATCTAGTAACTATTCCAGCTAACTAATTCCATTGCATCCGGATCCTACCCAAGAAATTCCATCCATAAAGAAAGGTCATTCACCTACCCTCGATCTGTCAATGGAGGGCTATGTCTCTCCTTTCTCTCGGTGATCCCTCCTCCCGCATCTAGTCGCTCAGTGCCAGGTAGTTTCACATGCTCAAATCCACGCACAAGAAAATTTCAGTCGACCAAACCTCTCACTCCAATGGTGCTGGCCTCTCAGTACCAGGGAAGTTCACATGCTCAGATCCGCGCACAAGAAACGTTTCAGTCGGCCAAACCTCTTGTTCCAATGGTGCTCAAATGCCAATGATGCCTCACACAATACCATTCGACGCTCTTTTTATTTTTCCAAACCCGCAAAACAAGCCCATTTGGCCTAAAAAATAAATAAAAAATACCTTAAAATATTTATATTCCATATGTAATAAAAAAAACCCCACTAACCCTTAGTTATATATCCAATATAATGTTTTGGGTTTTTCTAAAACAATTTACCCCAATATGAATCCACGTGATATAATATTTCTTTTTCAGTGACACCCCCGTGCTATTGGCCTACACTTTTCAAAGATGCTCATGAATATGCAAGAAAATTCAAAGTGTATCAAAGTGCATTTGGAAGACAAAGGAAACCAGCCTTCCCATTATAGCCAGTTAATATCGAACAACCATTTGAACAATGGGGATTATATATAATCGGTGAGATCATTCCTAACTCTTCCAAACAACATAAATATATTCTCACAGCTACAGATTATTTTACTAAATGGGTGGGAGCAATCCCATTGAAGGTAGCCAACTATGAGAATATCGTTGATTTCATTGACCAATTTATCATAACTAGGTTTTGTTTACAAACTACTTTAATGTTCGATAATGCATCGTATTTCCCAAGAACTGCCATGATAGAATTTTCAATCAAAAGAGGCTTTAAACTTAAGTATTCTGTAAATTATTATCCGCAAGGAAATGGTTTAGCAGAATTCACGAATAAAAACCTTATTAGAACCATCAAACGAACTGTTGATCAAAACCAACGAAATTGGCACAAGTCATTAATTTTTTCTCTTTGGGCAGACCAAATAACTTAGAAAGCTTCTATTAGCACTTCTCCATTCAATCCTGTTTATGGAAAAGAAGATGTTCTTCCTACCAATGTAGTTATTCCTTCTCTTGCCTTAGTTCAATTTATTGATGAATCTCCTTCTTCTTCCTTACAACTAAGACAATTTCAAATTCTTAAGTTTGAAGAAGAAAGAGAAAATCTAAACGTACTCATGCACATCATCAATAGATAGTAAAAGCTTCATTTGATTCAACTTCTATTACTCCAAAAAAATTTCAAATTGGTGATCTCATATTGAAATGGGACAAAGCGCATGAGGAAAAAGGTAAACACACTAAATTTAAAAATATCTGGTTAGGTCCATTTCAAATAATTGAAGAAATATGCCCATCAACATTCTTATTGCAAGATCTATCAGGCAAAAGAGATTCTTTGCTTGTTAATGGCCATATTTTAAAGAAATACTTTTCACAGGAGGTAACCCCTTCTATTCCTTGTATACTAGTGTCTTTTTCTTTTCCTTAGGAAAATAAAAATTGAACAACATTGATTTTTGGCTTTTCAAATAAACATCTCAGATGATATTTTTTATAGAAATAAGAAATGTTAAGGAAACAATTGAAAGATTAGAAGGACAAATAGATTCTATTTTTACTGAAAAATTCAATTTCACAGAAGTTATTTATTTTGATGAACTGTCATCTTTATAAATCATGGTTATTCTATTATCAGTCAAGAAAATAACCTTTAACATAGTAAGACTCTTTTACAGAGAAGCAATCTAAAATCATCCAGAATCCCTAAAAAGACCAATGATTCACCCCATCCGGGAAAACTTATCAATTTTTAGAAATAAATTCAAAAAATATTATATTAGAAAAGCTTAAAAGATAATAAGTCTCATCACTAGCTTGTTTACCATGTTCATAGGGAAATAGTTGAACTGAAATTACCAATACTACCTACCAAAACAGGGTAATGGCTTGAGATTATATCAAGAGGACAAAGGGTCTCATCAAGAGCCAACTTGATCAGTTTAATTACAACCAGTGAATGGCATTGTCAATATTTGGTTACCAAGCCAAGACATGGCTTTTAAGTAAATAAAAATATGATACAAAAAAGAAAAAAACAAGTTTCAAAAAGATAAAGATGGGATTTATTTTTGGAAATTGTAAGAAATACTGGATGGGACAATGAATTGTTGTTGGGTAAAAGGTAACCTTGCCAAAAGCTTAAATTTCCTATTGGATTAGAGGCTCTACCTGTGATAAAATAGTAAATACTTATAAAGCTAATCTGGAAGAGCCACATGCTTTATCTTTTTGAACTGAGTAAAGACTGATATAGATTCTCATACTTTTATTTTTAAAAGAGGAATTCTTATGAATTATAATTAAGAGAGATTTTTTCATTTATTGAGGTATTATTTATTTGAAATTCATTCCTGCAACTATTTTTATTTCAAAAAAGTTTTTAGAAATTTCAAAAAATTTAGTCAGAGATAGCTGGTCCTCCCAAGTGAATCACCAATTATTGTGTTATACAACAACTCCCATTTATTTTTACTAAATGATAACCCTTTAAAAATAAATAGGAAATTTATTTTGTTTAATTTTTAGCTTAAGTCAAAAAAATTTAGGAAATACAGTTTCTTTTGCTTTTCTGCTTTCATTCCTTAGTGTGCATCATAATTTGCATAGCTTACAAGCGTGAACAACTTAAAATCTATTAAGTCATGCGGGCTGCGATATGTGCTAAAATATTTCTGAAGTTATATAAAACTATTATTGCAAACGCTTTAAACATCGTTATAAACGAAAATCGCATCGCGCCTTATAAAATGATCGAACTTATAAAAAATTCGGTAAAATTTGCAATTAAACGGACTCGGCGAACCAATAAAGAAATAAACATAAAACTCCAAAGTCCGATAAAGTGCAGCGGCTTGATTTATTAAAGTGCATTTCGCATTTCACATGACATAACAAAAATCAAGTTTATTTACCACATAAAAATTGTGATGTGCGACTTGCGCATATCTCATTTCGCGAGATTTACTGGTAACGTAACAAATGGAAATAGTTATAAGTTACGATATGCGATGAACTGGTAGTTAATTTCTCAAGCATGTGAAATTATTCATGTCAAATCAAACCGTATATGAGATCTAACGTCTTAAATTGATCGATAGACATTTCATGTGAAGATGTGTAAGAGATTTGATTTAAAAGATTATCGACGATTAACAGCATTTAATAGGAGTAAAGTTTTGATATATTCATATCTACTTTGAGCGTATTTGAAATAATTGAACACCAGATTTTTTTTAATCATATCCGCCTCTTTGTTCTCTATATTTTGAATGTTTTCTCTGTTCGCTTGAAATCAAGAAACCACTTAATGGAGCAAGGAAAAAAGAAATGAGTAAGAAAGGCAAAGAGATTTCCCAAGCATCACCTACCAAAGGCTCAGATATATCTCCCCTATTCTCAAATACCACCTACAACAAGGATTGCGTAAGTTCTCCGTGGGAAGCAATGTATAAGTTTTTCAAGGATGAGAAGCCAAGGGTAATAATCAGAGTTGTTACAAAATGCATATCAGTTCCATCAAACCTGACCTATTTCGACATTGCATGATCATTCATCCATAAGATAGTAGCAAGGCCAAAGATTATCCCCTATAAAGATATGGTTAAGTGGGTAATTTACCACTTGAATGTGGAAGATATAACATTAAAGGATTCAAAGGGCGAGAATATCAGTTCATTCAAGGCAGAATATTTGAGGACAATGTACCACTTACCTGTCCCACAACAGAACTATGACAGAGCTTTTCTTCAAAGATTTAGAAAAAAAATCCAGACTTGGTGAAAGTCATAAAGGAATGGAAGGATGACCAAGGTAAGCTTAAACGAGATAAACACGGTACGTACCCAATAGCACAAATTCCCTCCCCTTACTGAATTTCTGCCGATATGTTGTGTAGATTATCTGCAAAACCTGATACCACTAGGTTTTCTGTAGATTGGGTCGCATTAATTGACACAATTGTCAATTCCTTAATTTTGAATTGGAAAAATATCCTATCTGATAATTTATCCAGAAACATCATGGAATATAGGAGTAAAATAAGTGTTTCATCTAGATAAATACCCCCCTTTTTCATGAATGCCTATGTCATGGAAGAAATTTAATTTTCTTCTAGTTTTCCTACCATGGGATGGAAATGGACAACCCAAGATCCTACTTCAATCCACATTTACCATAGAGCCCTTTGGGAATCAGATTTCCATCTGCATTTTTACAAAATTTTCCATAAATTCATGTTGCCCATGCACCAGATTATATTCAATGAGAAATCCCCTAGGGTTTCCAAAGAAGCTAGTGCAAACAATTTTCCCGTTGCTAGATGGTTTGTAGAGGAAAGTTTCACTTATGTCAAATTTTTTGGCAGTTATGCTTCTCCTCACATCTTTCCATATTATGTTCCTGAGAAGTTACTTGCTAGAGAGATTTCCTACTAGCTTATTGTAAATGGTATTTCAAAATAGCTTAAAGATTCTAAGAAGGTTGTTTGGCCTAACTTTCCTTTATAGTGCGGTACTTTTGCACTTTTTGATATTGGTCATGCCTACAAGGAAGTTTCAAATATTAATTTGTTGAATTTGACTGTAATGTCAAAATGACCATATGACCCCAATGATGTAATTAAGAACTTTATTGCAGAGCTCAAAGTAAAGCCTTTTGTGAAAGAGATAGATAGATATGATGATTTCTTTCAAGGTATTGAAAAGTTTTCAGATGTACTAAAGTTTGCATCCAGTTAACTCAATCAAGATGAATTTGAATCTTTCCAAGCATACAGAAGCAAGAGACTGGAAAGGATTCCTTTGGATTTATTGACTATTGAAGATGTCAACAGACCAACTCCAAGTATTAGCTTGGATAATGAAGTTAAAGACATGTCTGAAGATGAGTCAGGGTAATCAGAACACCAATCTCAGGATTCAGTTCATTCTGAAAATGAATCCAAAAATAGAAATGAGAAACCAGAAAAGGTAATAAATCAAGTAATCAAAGAGATTGAGATGCAAGATAAATGAGAAAGTAATGGAACAGAATCATCTTCCCAAGAATTTCATCATAGTTAAGATAAACTTGATCTATCAGAAAAATCTCAGCCAAAGTATTTGAAGTGTGAATGGGATAATTTTTCTAAGGCAATAAAAAATCCTCAAACAAATCCCAATACTGATGAATATACCAATTTTCAGACACTAGAACATTCTTAGAATTTAGTGGAAACTGTTACTCCACTACAAGAAGTTCCTGAAACTTATGATCGAGAGATCATTCCGGCTTATCCTAAAGAGCAGATAGTGTTACAAGTTGAGGAAATCCCTTCGTTGGATGTCTTCTACAATCGTAGTCATACGTTTGTAGTCAAGAGGAGAAAAAGGAGAAGAATTGATGATACAGTCTCAAGTCTTACAAATGAATCTGTTGATGTTTTATGGAAGGATCTTTTAGATGATCTACTGAACATTTAATCAAACTATCATAGTTTTTAGGGGAATATTCTATTTCCACTATTGATAAGGCCATTGAAATTAAAATTTTACTAAAGGAGAGAGAATATAAAGTACAAGATTTAGAGAGACTGTTAGAACAAGAAAAGTATAACTCCAGTGAGAAAATTGAATTGAATATGTCCCAATTCAAAAGGAGTTTGAAAGTTTAAATTTGCAGCATCAAGTACAACTCACTGAGAAGCAAACACAATTGGAAGCACCAATAAACAGATTATAAAGCCAGCCACAACTAAAACAATTCATAAAGGAAGCATTTAATGTGAATGCTAAGTTAAAGAAACAACAAGAAGTATTTTTCCAACAAGCTTCTATCACTAGCTCTTTTTGTGACTAAAGTGAAATATTGATCCAACAAGTGACTATCCAAAAACTTGAGTGTGAGAAGATTGAGAAGAAAATCAATGAACACATTCAATGGCAAGCATCAGACTTATGCAAAGAAGCTGATCTACCCCGGGTAGATAAATTACACAAGGATATCTTATTTAAGGATTGGGAAGCATAGATAAAGCAAGCAGAGAAAGTAACATCGAAAGAATCGAGGTTGGCAATGGAAATTACTGAATTTGTATGTGAACAACTTTTGAAAGAAGAAATTATCAAAGATTTCACGTCTGAAGTGCTCTCGAAAATCAAGCAGCTGGAAACATAGTGGAAACAAAAGGCGGAAATGCAGGAAGAAACGATTAAAAAAGTAAATAATTCTGATCAAGAGAATTATTGGAATTTTCTAATCAAACCTTATCATCAGTACCAGATCCTGCATTCTTTAATAGATTCAACAAAAAGATCGCAGCCAACACTCTAAAATGTGGTATTAAAGGGGCATTTCAGATCGAGGAATATTTTACAGCCAGCTCAGCTCAAACTATGCTAGATATTTGTCAACTTCGGGATCAAATCCAAATGAAAGATCAAAATTCATTGTTATATCGTTACTTTATTTTCCTAGATTGTAGTTAAAGTTTGTCTTACAAGGATGGTTGTTTGAAAACTTCTCTATTTTTATGTAATAATATATTTTTAAGCATAGTTATTTCAGTATTTAAACCCCTCTCATGCATTTAGAGAAGGGTCCAGAAATTTGTCAAAAACATTTGCAAAGAATGCACTTTCGTAAGTTTGTGAATGATTTGATGAATAATGGAACACAGTCTATTATCTTTTGACATTTGAAGTTGTTTAACTGATGTTGCACTATTGTACTCTTAAAATTTCTTGAAAGTGAAGAGAAGCAGAAATCTACTGTCTGTTTACATGAGTAGAACTTTGTACATATGGTACTTCTATTCACTTGTATTAAGTTTTACTTTCTAGATTGACAATCATCTTTTTATTGCATTATATATTTGAAACGTCATTATAGATGAATGTTAAATGTACTTCTATACTAATATTTGTCTTTGATTTCTTATTTGATATATAATCACACGGATGAATGCAATATAATTTTCACAATTCTTCTAATCAAACTATTTTGATAGAAGAATCGTATTTACATAATTTTCATCTTTTTCAATTGTTAAATACTCTTCATTACTAATAGTTGGAGGATAACTCTTTAGATAACATAAAGGAAGAAACACCCCGAGAATATAGTAGAATAGATAGTGTCAGATAGATGCATGTGATATATTAGAATAATTTTCCATTGCATGTTATATAATCAAAACACACCCCAAAATCATCCTTATTTGGAAACTGGTCCCACTATCCCCAGTCCGAGACACCACACCAAACGGAAAAGGAGATGCTTTAAGGTCTGGACTGGGTGGTATTCCACCATGTTGTGGCAACAAAATTCCAAGGCCTCAACAGGTTCAAGGCTCAGTGTTCCATCTCTTTTCTTGTTTCTCAGGTTGAGGTTTTCTTAGTGGTTGTCTCCATTGTTCCCTTGCCACTTCTATCATGCCTCTTCATTGGCGAACGATGAGGAGTATGGTTGGCGTAGGCAATGTCGAGTTAAAATGAATGATTCATTTTTCCTATGAGTTAGTTGCAACTTTCTTTGATGTTGTTCCTCTTGAGGTGAGGAAATAAATTTTATTTCTAAAGTATAAATAAATAGGGGAATTCCCTTAACATTCTAATTTAGAGGTGGTTGTTGAAGATATGAAATGGGTTTTTTATCTGGGTATATTCCAGAAAAGGTGGCTTTGTTTTTGTAGAAAATCCACGTAGATTCAAACTAATATTTATAATATGCTAAAACAAAATACTTGAATGTACTCTACAAATTGTGGAAACCAATTATGATAGAAAAATCACATTAATAAGAGAGAGAAATAATTTCAATTGCAGAACACAAAGATTTATATATGGAAATCCTCGGCTAAAAACCCCACTATCTGTATATTGCATAAGTCAAAGAATATGAGAACAATAAAATGCTTATCTCAAGTTTGAGAGCTCTCTGCACTATCTCTCTCTGTCTCACTGCTTCCTAGGCCGACTTTAGCCAATACTTAGCCAATTTCCTAGCCTTCCAAGCTCCTGCTTCCTTGCACAGTTAAATGAGAAATTAGGCCCTTATTTAATAGGAATTTTCTTCCATTGGATTGCATAGTTCCTTTAGGATCTTCCCTTGACGGCATGCACCATCTGTACAACCTGGATAATTATACAAATGATAGTACACTTCCCTTTAACTCCAATATCAACTAGGTATTCCTCAGAACCTACATACATGAGCTATTTTTAGTGAATTATTAGTTATCTAATTGATCATTTCATGTGAATTAAGTCAGATTTAATTCACTTGACCTCTCACTAGTTCCTCCATCAGTTAGAACTAGTTATACTTACTTTAACTCGAATAAATTAAGTTAATTAATTACAACTGAAAATAAACTATAATTGGGCCTCGTAAAACTTAGGGAACACTCTACATTCCTCTAGTTTGACCCTCAACTCGAATTAACTGAACTAACTAAGTCTTCACAACTTAGTTAACTAGTACAAGTTGTCATGTGACGTGGAATTACAATCTACTTCTAATTTAATCAAGGGAAAATTAAATTAAAATCCTTTTTTTTCCATTTTCAACAGTTTCCTGCATTCTTTGGCTTTGCATAAAAAATTGGACACATTACTGCATTTAATTTTTAAAGACAAGCAATTTGAAAACTATAATGTGTTCTTTGGGTTGGAGGGCATCAAACACATGCTACAAAACTAGAGATTTTGTCTAGATAGTGTGGATCCTCGATTGGATTGGGTGGAAAGCATTCTGGTGACGAATTTAGCTTATGGTGACCTTACAGATCCCCATGGTGATCCCATTGATCCTTCGAGTAATAGTGCTTAGGATCTCACTATCATTTCATTTGATCAAGATTATATATTGGTCTCAAGTTTTTTGTCACTATTTTTTTAATCTTGTTCTAGTGTTGTAGATGGTTTTCGTGTTTCTCACAACGTAGGTTTGTTGGTGTTATTGTGAATTATAATCACAATCATATGAAAAAATATCACTTTAGTTGTGCATAACAAACAACCCTAACATCAAATGTGGCTGTCAATTTCCTTAGATCTGCAGTAGGTGATCAGAATAAATGCTACAAAAATCTAGATATATGCAGTTAAAGACATTAAACAATGAAAATAAACAAGAGTTTCTCCATACATCCAATAGACAAGACAAGAATTTATAAATAATTTTTTGTATTATGACACCTGGGAAGGGAACACAGAGAGATGTTACCAGTCCCCCTCAATGGGATGGGTTTTTATATGTCCTCAGGGCTTCAGACCCAAGATATCTCTCTCTTGATGGTGCAGAAAACCCAGACAAAATAGAACTCAAAGGGAGCTCACGGGCAAAAGTAGAAAAAACATGACAATGATGGAGGATCAAAGTCAAACCAAAAGTATAGATCAAAATTTGATAAAAAAGATAGTGAATGAATGGAAAACCCCTTCTATTTATAACAAAATATTGAGTTAGTCTAGATATTGGTGCATAATTAAAATGTTATTAACCAAATCTAGATCCAACTTACTTGGAATATTTTATTATTTTTGGTGGAGGGAAAAGGAATTTAGAATTGGTTAAATCCCTTTATTTAGAAATAATAAATAAATAAATGATTTATTTATTATTTCAAGGATGAGGTTAAGGAATAATTAAATAAATAATTATTTATTTAATTATTTAAAAATGATTTAGTCAAATTTAACAAGGAATATTATTAAATAATGGTTTAAATAATTATTCCTAGAGAATAATAAGATAAATAATAATTTATCTAATTAATTCTCATGTTTTCGGTTAAATATGACCAGGAACATTAATTAAGCAATGGTTTAGTTAACTATCCCTAGAGGAAAATCAAACAAATAATGATTTATTTAATTATTCCTCATGGATTTTCTTGTTTAGACCAAAAATAATTTAATAACCCAAAAATAATTTAATAAACTATGGGTTATTAAATTATTTCTCATGGTGAAAGAAATTTAATATGGTAAAATTGGTCTTACATGGTGTACTTTAGTTCATCTAATAGTAACAAGTTAAATGACCAAAAATTGGTGTAACATATTTCCCCCCAACGTGCAAGCCTTAGGAGTTAATCGTATGACCGAAGTACGTTGTAAGAACACAATCACTAGACACCGAAGGGGAGTCAGAGAGAGAGAAATATAAGATGGACTGAAGCGAGAGAGGACAAGACCCTGAGGAGGTGAGACTTACAAATGCGACAAGTCTCTTTTATGAGGGAGTACCTATTCTTAATGAGGCGGGGGAGGCATACCTATGCCCGCTGAGATGACAAAGTACAAAGAATAATGGTGTGCCCAACAAACATGGGACTGAGCTATATAGTACATGCTGGCATAAACATGGGATAGATAAAAAAAATAATGGATCCCACATACATACTATGTCTGGGACAACAGCGAGGACTTGTACAATAATATCTTAGTACATGAGATATAATAACAACCAAAGAGGCCCTATAAAATAGGAAAGGGCTCTGAAAATCTCAATGATACATGCAAACTAAAAAGGTGCTGCAAGCAGCTAAGGTCGGAACCATCAAATCTACAAAGATGCATCCAAGGCTATAGTAAAGAGGTCATCTGGGTATGTGGGGGGCTACCTAAAGGGCCACCCTCTCATGAGGTCTGAAACATCTCACACACACCCGGGAATCACTGGTACAATCTTCTGCATCACTAAACCATCAAGTATACGGATCTCGATCATGCCATAAGGAGCTAGAAATGAGAAAAAATCAAGTCAAAGGGCAATAAAGGGTTCCTTTGCCTGATCCGAGGCACCAAATAAGAGTGGAAGCTAGAACCAAGGTACACCGCCCTCTAGACCTGTCTTCTGGAATGAATAAGTTGATGTCGACAGAAGGAGGTCCGCTATAGGTGAGGCAATAAGGAATCCTCAACTAAAGCACGAGGGATAATAGTAGAGCGACTGATAGACTGACACCAAGGATGATGGTGGAATGGGGGGTACTGAGTAGCAGGCTAACGACTTCCCTTGTTAGAGCATAAACGACATGAATGACCTGGCAGCTACTTACTCGACTCCGGAGGGGATAGGGGACAGTATGACTGAAGGCCAAAATTTGCGACATGAGAGAGGTACAAAGTGATGAAGGATAGAAGATTGTGACGGGAGATGAAAGGAACTCGGGACAGACTCCATGGATGCGATGATGACTCAACTCAGATGCTCTAAACAAGGGCGACACGATGATGCTGCCACACATAATAGGCCTGGTTGGGACAATAAAAACATGAGTAAAATATGGTTATTCACGATGAAAATCGACACGAACATCGACAAGTATGAAGGAAAAGTGGTGCCCCAAGTACAGGTGTCGCAAGTGAAGAAATTCGATTTTGAGAAGCGGCGAAGTGACGCTTTTTGGAAAAAAGGCTTATGGGTGAAGTATCAAATCACCAAAAATGAAATGATACCCATTTTAGTGCTTGGTGAGAGCTTTCCAACGGTGTTGACGGTTCCTCAAACCGAGCTATGGTTTGGTCACGATTGGCGAAAGAAAAAATAGATTTTTATTTCAATAAGGAAATTTCTCTCCAATTTGATTTATTTGCAAGTGTAGTTGTGGTGAATGTGGAGAGGAGGAAAAGACCCTAAATCTTACGGAAATCATATCAGATAAAGCAACCATTGGAATCTAGATCCATGACTTACAAGTAGGTGGCCTTACTTGTCTAAAGGTGGCCTTAATTCTTCTTGGAAGGATGGTTCTTGGTGAAGAATCAAGGTAAGAAAAGAATATAGGAATGAACCACTAGAGAAGGTCCAGAATCATCCCCGCCTACCATGTCAAAGATAGGTACCAAGTGGGAAGTATGGTATCATATAAAGTAGAATATTTGAAGAAAGGGTATCAAGCATCTACGATATATGTCTCGTCGGAGAGGTTGGTAGGACAAACTATCTAGGGAATGGGAGGATAATTGAACATACCTATAGTGGTAGGATCTAGGCCGAGACTCATGGTAATCATGTGAGAATATGGCCAGGGGTTCTATCGTGTCCCCAAGCATATGTGATGGAGGGGAGTGATCTGGTATGTAAAGGTGGGACTGATGCCCCTAGCCAAAGGAGTTTTATGGAGCGCCATACATGTTGTCACTATACCAAAGAATGCCTTCAAAGATAATTGTAATATTCCCAATTAGCCATTTCTAGTTGGAATATTATATTTGCTCCATTTTGCAGTTTAGAAGAATAAATGGGGTAGGGAGGCCCTTAAATCTCTTTAATAGCAATAAAAAAATCCCAATGTGAAAGGGGATCAGAATAGGAGGGAAAATAAAGCCACCTTGGTGTGAAAGGATGCAATGCAGGTGGACTAGATCCAGTTGACCAAATCTATAGAGTTGCTAAAAGAGGAGGGAAACTAGTAAGACAACGCAATTTTGAAGGAAGAATATTTTCAAGGAAGTCACCTCATTAATGAGTGGGGTCAGGGGTGAGGAGGCTCACCAAGGATAAGAAGGAAGGGATAGCAGCAAGGAGGGCATTCAGTATTCATCTATGTCTGGTCTTTTGACTACTTGCACGCTTCAGTTGTTTAGTTGTGGTTGCAACACTCTTTAGTGCAAGGGATTATCATGCGGTAATTCCATCCGCTTCCTTGGTTCAACTTGTTTAAGGGATATAAGGGGAAGGTTCTAAGCTATATTTCCACTATCAGACTTGGGGTCAAGCAGTCACCAACATCTACAACGCAGTCTCTTCCAGAAACTGCGTCATTTCTGAAGGTGAAGTAGTGGTAGGGTTGAATCCCTTGATTTTGTGCTAGTGCTTGAGGAGAAGGTGTCTCTTTCTCTCCTGGAAGGCTAGTAAGGAGGGCCTTTGGCCATTTTATGTATTTATCAGCCATTTCATGTAATATTCAGTCATATCAAATATAGAGTTGCAGTGGACTGCGTGATTTTCTACAGTACTGCCTTTTATACTTGTGTACTGCTGGAAACCCTTGCGGGGTTGTCTTAATTCTTGTATAAAAGAGGCTAAAACTCCATTTTCTTGGTTCTATGACTAATGTAATCTCTAGAACTATATTGATTCACATTTTCTATAGAAACCCTCATATAAATTATGCTATTACATTCTTCAGAAATTCTGTTGTTAAAAGTCATGGGATTACTATGTTTTTGAGCTATATTGCGCTGGGGAGATTTGTTTAACATAGCTAGAATGATTTGTTTCTGATGACATTTGGTAAGTGAGGTCCATATAGTAAATATATAAGAGGATCCAAGTCTTGTTTCACGTTTCTGTAGCGTAATTTTCTGAATACAT
Organism: Pinus albicaulis; assembly: GCA_034641835.2. NCBI lineage: Eukaryota > Viridiplantae > Streptophyta > Pinopsida > Pinales > Pinaceae > Pinus > Pinus albicaulis. The sequence goes on from JAXQQM020061304.1 coordinate 392,193, forward strand.
CATTTTCACTGACCATTGTGCATCAATTCCTGAAAAGGAATATTACAGTGGTATCAGAGCTCTGATCTTGGCTCATCTTGTGGGGATAATCTATCTACAATATGGAGGAGAAATATATTTCAAAACTCCCACTTTCAACCATGCAGAACATTGCAAGAGACCTCAAGGAGATGAGGCATAAAGGAGACCCTATAGGATCTTGCCATGAGGCAAGCACCAGCACTTCACATGGTATGGAGCATTCAACTGCACTACAACGCTCTACCATGCCCTCATTCCTATCTAGGGAAGATGAGGAGGAAACCCTGGGTAATTATTTTGAGGAATATGAATCCCAATCTCAAAAGTTCAAAGAACACTTGAGCTTTCAGGAGTTTTGTCGGATCAAGGATGGGAGGAGAGTTAATTCTCATCAAAAGAAGGGAAGTTTTATGCGGGAATCAGACCTACAGAACAATATGGGAAGGTTATTCTTACCCACATATGATGGAACACCTAAGTGTACAGCCAAGGCTTGGGTGGAGAAGTTAGACACTTATTTTCAGCTCAACAAGGTTTATGAAATAGAAGCCATCAAAATAGTTGCGCTGCACTTAGAAGGGGAGGCTCATGAATGGTGGTTTCATGTATTAACCACACTTTGGCATGCTCACATCACTTCATACTCAATATTTACTAAAATACTAGTAGAAATATTTGATCCAAGAGATCCGAAAGCCCATTTTGTCAAGTTAACCAAGCTCAAACAAGAGGGAGATCTTGAAGACTATATTGCCGAATATTTGCAGCTCCCAGTGATGGTATCCAACCTCACTATGAGCAGGAAGGTGTGCATGTTTTTTGATGGGATGGCTGAACAATTGCATGGGTTGGTCAAATCCACTAAACCAACCACTCTCCTTGAAGCAGTGGAGAAAGCTAGAAACTTGCAACATACCTTGCCCAAGGCAAAAAAATTACTGCAGTAAGAGAATTCTTCAGGGCCAAAGAAGATAATCCTTGATCATGATTTGAATAACTTAAGGGAGGAAAGGTTTTTTCTTTCTTATCAGAAGCCATGGGTGCTAAAACATGAATGTGTTGCAGGAAAGACACATTATATTGAGATCTTCTCCAATGAGGGGGAGGAGGCCAATGTTGTACCATCATTAGAAGACTTTTCTCCAAGAGGGGGAGCTATTGCAGCATTAAGAGGGGTCCCAAAATATCTGAACTTGAGGGTAAGGGGTACTATTATGGGGAAAAGAGTGTCAGTGCTGATAGATAGTGGAGCTACTCATAATTTCATTGATGCACAGCTGGTATAGAGAAGAGGGATCCACATGGAGGTGTTTGAGGGATTCTCAATCCTGGTTCTAGGAGATAGAACCATGCAGTGTGAGAAATATGTTCCAGCACTATCCATCACCATGAGGACCTACACATTAACAGACCACTTCTTTTTGGTTGATAATCCAGACACCAATATCATATTGGGGGTCCAGTGGTTGATCACTCTTGGGAGAGTTACCACTAATTGGAAAACTTTGGAGATGGAATGGACAGAAGGGAAGAATGGTAAGCATCAAAAGATCAAGGGCATAAACACATACCCCCCTCAGATTGTTTCAACACACATAATGGAAGTAGATCTGCACAGAGGAGATATAGAATGGGCAGTAGAACTACATCTATCAGAAGCAGGGGGCAAGGATTCACCAGTACATCCATATGTGCAATCTCTTTTGGATCGGTATTCTACAGTGTTTGGAGATATTCCACCAGGAAGGCCTCCTGACCGGGGGTTTGAACACACTATTGAGTTGGACCAAGGAATCCAAGCAGTAATCACCACTCCTTATAGGCATCCCAAGGCTTATAGGGATGAGATTGAGAGGGCGATCCAAGAGTTGTTGGCTCTAGGACACATCAGGCCTAGTACCAGTCCTTTTTCTTCTTCAGTGGTCTTAGTGAAGAAGAAGGATGGCACATTGAGGATGTGCATTGATTATAGAGCATTGAACAAGAAGACCATGAAGAATAGGTACCCCATACCCAAGATCGATGATTTGATGGATGAGCTGAGGGGATCTAAATACTTCTCCATGATTGATTTGAAATCTGGGTATCATCAAATCAAGGTGAGGGATCAGGATATCCCCAAGACAGCATTCAGATGTCACTATGGGAATTTTGAATTTTTGGTGATGCCCTTTGGATTGACCAATTCCCCAGCAAATTTCCAATATTGCATGAACCACATCTTCCGTGGTCATTTGAGAAAGTTTATATTGGTCTTCTTTGATGATATTGTTATCTAGAACTACACTTGGGAGGAGCATTTGCAACATATTGAGACAATTTTACATATTCTCAAGGAGTAGCAATTCTATGCCAGGCTCTCCAAATGTGAGTTTGGACTTACAAAGATGCTTTATTTGGGTCACACTGTTGGAGTGGATGGAGTAAGGGTGCATGAGGAGAAGATCCGAGCTATCAGAGATTGGCCTGAGCCCAATAATGTCATAGAACTCTAGGGATTTGTAGGCACATGTACTTATTATCGGAAGTTTGTTAAAGGGTTCTCACAACTAGCAACACCACTCATAGATTTTACCAAGAAGGTAGCTTTCAGTTGGACACCTACAACGCAGAGGGCTTTTGATAAGATCAAAGAGGTAATGAGTAACTACCCTGTATTTTTTTTCCCTGATTTTTCTCAACCTTTTGTTCTAGAATGTGACGCATCAGGTGAAGGGATTGGAGCAGTCTTGATGCAAGGAGGGCATCCTATAGCCTTTGAAAGCAGGAAAATACTTCCTCATGAAAGGATATACCCCAACTATGATGAAGAAATGTTGGCTATCATGCATGCATTAGCCAAATTCCAGAAGTACTTGGTGGGGAATAGATTCAGGGTGAAGACTGATCATAACAGTCTTATATTCTTTCTTGAACAGAAGAAAATCCAAGAAAGACAACAAAAGTGGGTGAGAAAAGTCTAAGAATATGACTTTGACATAGAATATGTCAAGGGGAAGAGCAATTTAGTGGCTGATGCTCTATCCAGGAGACCTACAACACTGTCCTTGAGGGGCATGGACGCAGATTGGAAGGCTCAACTTTTAGTTGAGTATTCGAAAGATGACTTTGCATGTGAGATACTTGATGGAGTGGTATCAGATGAGAGGTATAGGGTGATGGATGAGGTCATCTATTACTGGGACCGTATATTCCTGGCTAAGAATTCCAAACTCAAAGGGAAGATCTTACAAGCATCACATGATTCCCCACTTGCAGGGCATCAAGGCTTCACAAATACTTATAGGGCCATAAGGGAGAGATTCTCATGGAAGAGTCTCAAGGAGGATGTGCTCCAAGATGTCAAGGAGTGCACGTTTTGTGAGCAAAATAAGGGATAACACACCCACCCTACTGGGTTATTGCAGCCACTACCTATTCCAGATGGGAAGTGGGAAAGCATCTCTGTGGACTTCATCACCGGCCTACCTACAGTACAAGGTAAGGATTGTATCTTTGTAGTTGTTGATAGACTAACAAAGTACTCTCATTTCTTTTCCATTTATGCACATTATACTACTTCACAGGTGGCTGAGATTTTCTTCAGAGATGTATTTAGACTCCATGGTCTCCTAAAGACCATAGTGAGTGATCGAGACAACTGCTTCATGGGTGGCTTTTGGCAAGAACTTTTCCGGTTAGTGGGGATTTATTTGACACCAAGCACTAGCTATCACCCACAAATAGATGGACGGATTGAGATAGTGAACAAGTGGCTGGAAGGCTACTTGAGAAACTATGTTGCAAGGCAGCAGAGGGCTTGGCTATGTTGGCTCCGCTTGGGGGAGTATTGTTACAACACCACTCACCATATGTCTATTGGTATGACTCCATTTCAGGCCCTATATAGGTATGATGCACTCTCATTTGTTGATGTTATGTTTGGGGCAAGTAAGGCTCCAAGAGCAAAGGAATGGATTCAGGAGAATCAGGACATACTAGAGCCCTCAAAGACAACATTGCTATTGCGCAAAATGAGCAGAGTATTTATGTAGACCGTGGTCAGGTAGAGAGACAGTTTAAGGTAGGAGATCTATTCTATTTGCATCTTTAGCCTTATATACAATCCACACTCAAGGATAAGGGGGTTGAAAAGCTCAAACCACGTTTCTATGGGCCATACAAGGTGATCAGTTGTGTTGGTAAGGTAGCATATGAGTTGGAGCTTCCTAAAGGGAGTAAGATCCACAATATTTTCCATGTCTCTTGCCTCAAGAAGGCCATTGGGAGAAATTTAGTTGCCAACATGGATCTCCCCCCCATTGGTGATGAGGGCAACCTAATTTTGCAACCAGAAGAAATCTTAGACACAAGGGAGAGGAAGCTAACAAGAAGAGTGATCAAGGAATATCTGATTCGATGGAGGAATCTACCAGATGAGGATGCCACTTGGTAAGGAGAGAAGATCTTGCAACATCCTTCTTTGTTGTTGCTTGAGGACAAGAAAATTTTTTGCGGGGAGGACTGTAATATTCCCAATTAGCCATTGCTAGTTGGAATATTATATTTGTTCCATTTTGCAGTTTAGAAGAATAAATGGGGTAGGGAGACCCTTAAATCTCTTTAATAGCAATAAAACAATCCCAATGTGAAAGAGGATCAGAATAGGAGGGAAAATAAAGCCACCTTGGTGTGAATGGGGGAAATGCAGGTGGACTAGATCCAGTTGACCAAATCTACAACGCTACTAAAAGAAGAGGGAAACTAGTAAGGACAACGCAGTTTTGAAGGAAGAATCTTTTCCAGGAAGTCACCTCATTAATGAGTGGGGTGAGGGGTGAGGAGGCTCACCAAGGATAAGAAGGAAGGGATAGTAGCAAGGAGGGCAGTCAGTATTCATCTATCTTTGGTCTTTTGACTACTTGCATGCTTCAGTTGTTTAGCTTTGGTTGCAGCACTGTTTAGTGCAAGGGATTCTCACGCGAGAGTTCCATCCTCTTCCTTGGTTCAACTTATTTAAGGGATCTAAGGGGAAGGTTATAAGTTATATTTCCACTATCAGACTTGGGTTCAAGTAGTCACCAACATCTACAGTGCAATCTCTTCTAGAAACTGCATCATTTCTGAAGGTGAAGCAGTGGTAGGGTTGAATCCCTTGATTTTGTGCTAGTGCTTGAGGAGAAGGTGTCTCTTTCTAACCTGGAAGGAAAGTAAGGAGGGCCTTTGACCATTTTATGTATTTATTAGCCATTTCATGTAATATTCAGTCATATCAAATATAGAGTTGCAGTGGACTACGTGATTTTCTGAAGTACTTCCTTTTATACTTGTGTATTGTCGGAAACCCTTGCCGGGTTGTCTTAATTCTTGTATAAAAGAGGCTAAACCTCAATTTTCTTGGCTATATGATTAATGTAATCTATAGACCTGTATTGATTCACATTTTCTATAGAAACCCTCATATAGATTATACTATTACAGTCTTCATAAATTCTATTGTCATGGGATTGGGGTGTTTTTGAGCTATATTGAGCTGGGGAGATCTGTTTAACATAGCTAGAATGATTTTTTTATGATGCCATTTGGTAAGTGAGGTCCATACAGTATATATAAGAGGATCCAAGTCCTGTTTCCTGTTTCTGTAGCATAATTTTCTGAATACAGCGTTTTCACTAACCATAGTGCAACAATTCCTGAAAAGGCATATTACAATAATGAACTGGTGCTCAGTGAGAAAATATGGAGGTTGGTCAACAAAAATGTCTAAGGGACTGGGTTTTTTATGTAAGATGAAGGAATGATGAGGGGGATCATCCCTAGGGTGATCTGAAGTGATATGGGACTCTAGAGGTTCTTCTAAATGGGGAAGAGAAAAGGTACTAGAGTCGACACTGGCAGATGCAATAGGAGGGTTGTGGAGAATTGCTTCTGCTAGACTCTCAAATATGGGTGCCCCCTTACCCAAACATTGGGTGTCAATTTTTTGGACACAAGGTGTATGTGGCTCGAAGGTATGGGTTCGAAGTAAGGGGTTATAGAAATCACACAAAGAACAAGGGTGATTTGTGTGCAACACCTTGAGTTTCTTGGTTGAATAAGGTAAGGTGATATGGACCTTAGAGATATCAGACTTAGGAAATTCTTTGTTTCCCATGGGTCTGAGACGAGGAAATTCGGGAAAATTGTAGGTAGCATGACCGACAACATCACACAAAGAACACAGAGGTGTACACTTTGGATGCTTAGGAGGACCAGGTGTTTTCCAGGAAAAATTGTCCTTAGGTGCCTTTTTTCCAGCTTTCCCCCCTCACCCGAGGCTTTCGCAATAGGAGTAGATTCCTGTTGAAGTGGATGAGGCATAGAAGCGAAGTGAGGGGTCATAAGAACCGGTTGGACCAGGGTCAAAGCAATGTAAGGTTTGATTTGACCAGGTGGGGTATTGGCTGGGGGATCAATGTACTAGATTGGGATCCCTAGGGTAATGTTGGGAAGGGTCAAGGTAGCCATAACAGGTACCAAAAATACTCCGGAAGGGGGAGCAAGAAACGGTATCTGACCGAAGGGGTAATGTCTAGGCTGAATATCTCCTAGATGGTTAAGGCTAGGGGGAACCATTACATGAGGGAAAAGAGGATTAGGGACACCGACTGTAGATGAAGGGCCTTGAGGAGGAGGTTTTGAAGGTTGCATCAAAGTACTAGGAGCAAGATGCAAATGGCTAGGCTACTGACTAGTCGAACCAGACCGTTTGAGGTCAGACCGAGACGATTGCATCATGCAAACATTCGATGAGCTAGGGTCGGGGATAAGAGGGGGATACCAAGGAATGAACTAAGCAAAGAGGAATCTTTATAGACTTCGGGTGAGACACTAGTCGGAGGTTCGACTATTTGTTTATTGGCCACCAAAGAAATAATGGACTATGGAGAGGTCTAAGACATTGGTTCATAATATGTCAGCTGATCTATAGTGACGATATTTCCGTTGTGAGGAAAACACATATTACAGTGAACCACATATGGGACAGAAGAAATCACATAAATATATCTACGACACAATAGAATTTTATAGTCTAAGGGGGCATCAATGACTTCAACGTTAACACAAACAGTTTTTCCCGCAAGAGTAATAGGACAGTTGCAGAACATGCCAAGGGGATGGGAAGAGTGGCAATCCCTTGCACAGAGGGTGATAGTGGAAGGGGCTAACTCGGGCAATCTGAGCTTTTTCCAAATACAAGCGGACATCACACAGGTGGATTCCCCCTCATCAATGATACATCAGGAGACTTTGGCATTCCATACCTTGACAGGTATTTGGAAGGCAACAAATGTAGGTAGGGGTGGATGCTTTGACTTTTCAACATCAAAGACAATCAAACGATCATCTGAAGGATCTACAATGCCAATGGCAGTTAGTAGATCTTTTCGTTGTGAAGGGAACGACTGGAGGACTTCCAACATTGACATAGAGGTAGGAGATTGCGCCAAGTCATCTACTATACTATAGGTTTGGGCGGCTTTACCGGAAGCATCGTTTTGGCGTAATGGTCCTTTGGGGATCTTGGTATGTACCTCTGGCTTAGGCTAAAGGATCTGTAAAGGACCATTGGGTGTCGAAATTGGCTCTGTGGGACCTAAGGATGGGGGATCGGTTAACGATGTAGCGAGAGGCTTGGTGTATTGGCGCAACCGAGTCTAAAGGTTGAGATCGATGGTATTGGCCTGGACACAGTTCATCATAAGGATATGGTAAGCATAGGTACTAGATGGAGGAGGTTGAGCAGCCACCTGACCTTCAGGGGGTTGGATAGCCACATATCCTTGCTAGGGGAAAGGATTGGTAAAAACATCCGATTGAGTAGGTGCAACATTAGGAGGAACTGAAGCATAGGCTTGTTGTCCTCGAGATGCTGCTTGAGCTTCCCACAGTTTATGAATCTGAGGTAAAAGGGGAAAATCATGGGTATAGTGACCATGCACACCGCAACAAGAACATGTCTTATTTGTACAAAGAGGCCTGTTCTGCTTGGGATGATCGCCCTGTTGCTGGGTTACAGTGTTATATATATTCCCTTGGGTATTTCTTCCTGGATTACCTAGAGCGAGTTGGTTCTGGTTGCCTTTCCTCTTCTTTTTGGAAGTGGGAAGATTATTCGCACTCTATTGTGCATACACCTGACCCTGAGGGGGGGGGGGGTGGCTGTTGCGGAGCTTGAGAAGGCATGGGAGGCGGAGGTGCTTGTGCTGGAGGAGATGAAGCACCTAGCTACGGATACAGTTAGTAAGGAGGTTGAGCAACATTGGGGTCAGGTTGGGCAAAAGCAGGCCCTAACATCGGAGGATGCACTTGGGCAAAGGCGTGAGGCATACCATGTCCTGGATACATACTGCCGAGAGGGGGAAAAGTGCTAGAGGAGTTGGCCCCTCACTAAGGGAAACCATAACCCATAGGAGGATGAGTGTACGAATGTGAAAGGGATCCAACGATACCATCGGCGACTTGAGATTCCCTCGGTTCTTTGGCACCACCAGGTCTAGGAGATTAGGTAAGACAATACAAACATAACCAGATTGAGTGTAGATCAAGTCATATTTCAACGCAACTTGGAGGGATTCTTCCTCAGTCTGAGGAAAGTGAGACGCGACATATTTACCAAAAGAGGGAAAAAGGGATATGAGAAACAAGTCCATGTAGACACGGTCTTTGAAAATAGGGGCTCGAGATAGGCTCTTCCTTCTATGCCATTCTTGAACATGGTCAGACAGGCGGGTGGCAGAAGTTTGATAGAAAGCGGTCAAAAGTTTGGTACTGCTGTCATAGTGAAGGGGAAGCTAGAAGTAGGATAGAAACGCCTTTGAAAGAGTCGCAAAAGTAGCATGAGAGGCAACGGTCTGGTCGACATACCACTTGGAAGCTTCTCCAATAAGTGTACGATGGAATAATTGAAGACGAATCAAGTCATCAGTGATAGAGTTGGACGAACAACACATGTGGAAAAAACTAACATTGTTGGTAGGATCCTCTCTAGCATTTCCTTCAAACTTAGGGATGTATGAAGGAAACTTGGTTGGCATAGCAGGCCAACCTGGATCATGGTGTATGGGGTCATTAATCAACTGGCTTAACTCGGGAAGGCTTAGGCCTGCCATATAAGGAAGAAAGTGAGTAGCTAGAATCGTTCCTGCTGCAGCTCCACTAGAAGCTGCTCCAGGATTAGAGTCGGGGCCACCACTAGCGGTAGGTCGTGCACCAGACATGATGAAGGTGAAAGGTGGAGGAGATCCAGGAATAGAAATAGAAGGAGAACTCGATGAACCAGAATTAAAGTCGGAATGGCGACTCGGCGGAGGAATAACTCAGACCCTACACGGTGGAGTAAGTCTAGTTAACGGAAACTGAGGATGAAGGCCTTGGATTCTCTGGGATAAACACCTTGGAGGCATAATGATGGAAAAGATACATGAAACCCAATGAGGAAGAGAGGTAAACAAGGGCACATAGGTGCAGATTAATTAATTACAATGTTTTAGTCTTGGCCTGGCAGTGTAAACTAGGCACTCTTCTCTTTAGGTGTGCATGTGTGTGATAAGTGTGTTAATTTTAACTAAGCCCGGACGTGTGTATAGAGAAAATACAAAATATGTTGTATAACTGTAAATAAAACTAAAAGTGATAGTAAATAAAGCCAAAAGCGATAGTAAAATAAATAACTAAAGATGCATAAATTTAAACCCAAAAATGAGGGCTTAACAACAAGTAGTCTAAGGGTGGGCGAAATCTACTCAAAATATACAATATGGCCAATATATCTCAGTTCAAGAGGAATAGGGATCTAAAGGTCAGATCTGCTGAAAAGAGGTGCAGAAAACAACAAGAAACCAGAGGGGAAAATGTTGAAAAATAGGTGGTGAAAGGCTACAACCTAAAGGGAAACGTAGGGGATCCTAAAGGGAGGACCAAACAAAACTGAAAAGAGGTGTTTTGGATGGAAAAATAACCGATCTGAAATGGATCTGAAAATATAGGTTCAGATATGAAAAAATGGCTAAAAAGCACTGAAATCTCATAAGAGTTGCTTCATCTAAACTCCTCCTAAAAAGGTGGAAGCATACTGAAGCCCTAAGGGGCTTGGTTCCTACTTCGACGAGTAAAAATAAGTAATTACAGGTCTAATATGGGTGAAGATGGAGGTCAGACAACCTTAAACAGTGCCCTCGACAAACCCTGAAAAATTACAGAAAAAATCCCGCAAAAAACTGCAGGTCACAAGTACTGACCTGTTTTTTGTCGAGGTTGCAGTTTTTGGGCAGATATTCGCAACCTGAGAGCTGAGGTTGTAGGTTTTGGGCTGAAAAGTGCGACCTGCACTTTTGGCTATCTCGGCGGTAGGTTTCAAAAAAAAGTGTCGTCTTTGTTGCGGTTGATACCTGTTACTTGCGCAAATGGCCCAGAAACACACGAAAGTTAGAATTTTTACTATTTTAGGGTAAAAAAGGTTAAAAACAACATTAAGGAATGAAAAATAAGAATATGAAGAAAAACCATAGTGGATGAAGCAGCTGGTCATGCAGGGATCTGAAAACGACATCAGTCATAATTAAAAATCCTTGTGGAGTCACCAGTTGTTAGAGTTAATTCTAATCGCAAGCATACGAAAAAAAACTCACTTTAGCTGTGCATAAAAAACAACCCTAACATCAAATTTGGCTGTCAATTTCCTTAGATCTGCAGTAGGTGATCAAAATAAATGCTACAAAATTCCAGATCTATGTAGTTAAAGACATTAAACAACGAAAATAAACAAGAGTTGTTCCATACATCCAATAGAAAAGACAATAATTTATAAATAAATTTTTTTTTTATGACACCTGGGAAGGGAACACAGAAAGATGTTATCAGTCCCCCTCAATGGGATGGGTTCTTATATGTCCTCAGTGCTTCAGATCCAAGATCTCTCTCTCTTGATGGTGCAGAAAACCCAGACAAAATATAACTCAAAGGGAGCTCACAGACAAAAGTAGAAAAAAATATGACAATGATGGAGGATGAAAGTCAGACCAAAAGTATAGATCAAAAGGTGATAAAAAAGGTAGTGAATGAATGGGAAAACCCTTCTATCTATAACAAAATATTGAGTTATTCTAGATATTGGTGCATAATTAAAACATTATTAACCAAATCTAGATCCAACTTACTTGGAATATTTTATTATTTTTGGTGGAAGGAAAAGGAATTTAGAATTGGTTAAATCCTTTTATTTAGAAATAATAAATAAATAAATGATTTATTTAATTATTTAAAAATGATTTAGTTAAATTCAACAAGGAATATTATTAAATAATGATTTAAATAATTATTCCTAGAGAATAATAAGATAAAAAATCATTTATCTAATTAATTCTCATGTTTTGGGTTAAATATAACTAGGAATATTAATTAAACAGTGGTTTAGTTAACTATCCCTAGAGGAAAATCAAACAAATAAGGATTTATTTAATTATTCCTCATGGGGTTTCCTGTTTAGACCATAAATAATTTAATAAACTATGTATTATTAAATTATTTCTCATAGTCAAAGCAATTTTACTATGGTAAAATTGGTCTTACATGGTGTACTTTATTCCATCTAATAGTAACAAGTTAGATGACTAAAAATTGGTGTAACAGTTGGGTATCAGGTAGTTTTTGTGCGCTTATTGGATCTTTAACAATTTTGGTGCGAACATGAATTTGACTCTCATCTATGCTCCTAGTTGGAGTTATAGAGGTTTTTTTTATAGCTCAAATTTGTTTGGAGCTTGTATGTCACAAAATCACTTTTTGTATATATACGCTTTCTTCGTGCTACACATACTAGGATGGTTTTCAATTTCGTCATGGACATCAGTAACTGTTGCTTGGTGTGTGCACATGTTGTAAATGGATTGGCTGAGCTACTCGTTGTTTGTGCAATTTTGGTCCGCCTCACTACGAATTATATCTCCTGTGTGATAGAATTATGGCTTTGAAGTATTTCCAAGCATGGTATTTTGGTTGTGTATATTTTGGTAACACTTCCATTTGTTTAACGATTCGTGAAAAAAATGAATGATATGGTGTATTGGATATGCCTCCAACTCTCGGCACCAAGGAATATGGTATGAACTAATTTTCTTTCTATCTCGTGTTGTCTCAAATTGTTGGAATATGTTCTATTGTCTCATGTTGTAGTGAAGAGAAGTTAATTCCTATGTCTCTATATTTCTTACTATCAAGGATTTCTAGTTCTAGATGTGATCACTATATAATCGTTTTTTTGATAATAAATACTAATTGATATATATATAATTTAATTTAATGTTTCAATCTTCTAATTTCAATATTCAATATTTAAATCTTCTAAAACAATAAATATTTTGTAAGGATAATATATTGCACATTTTGAAATAATATAGATTTATGAAGAGAAAACCTTAAAAGATATATCTTCACAATGTATAAGTGTTAAATGTTTAAAATGATAAATGATACAATTTTGTCATCATCTTTATGATATTAATAAAGTGAAAGATAAAAACATTTTTTATTTAAATGGTTTTTTTCTCTTCCATTAAATTTTAATTTCAAAATATTTATAACATTATTGATTTTCCTAACTTCTTATCTCATCAAAATGATGAAGATTTAGGAGAAATTCTTTTTAATTTTTTTAACATAGAAAATAAAAAGAGCAATGCCTAAAAGTAGAAGATTTAGAATTCCACAAAATGTCAAAACAAATCAATTAATTTTATATTTATTTTTTTGAAGTTTATTACATCAAGAGTACCAAGGTACTCTATCAATATAAGGAAGATGTTGTCTTAAAAAGTATTCTTACATTAATTTTTTTTTAAAAGAAGAAGACCCTAATATGATTATACACACATTTTAAGAATATCAATTATAACATAAAACTTAATAAAATAAAAGTGCATTAATTCACCTAAATTTAAAAATATCACTTTTTTTAAGGTGTAATTTTTTAAGCAGTGGTTTACTTGTTATATGTTTTGAACTTTTTCAGAGAATGTTTTCGAGTGAAATCTATTTTGTGGAGATTAGATGGAATCACAAGTTTGAGCTATGAATTCTTCACAATTCAAGTGCCTCTAAGGGTTTTCAAGTGATAAATCCATATATGTAGTCAAAAACACATTTTAAACAACAAAAGATGACAATTTGACCAAACTCCACTTATAATAGTTAGACAATGTCATTTTTTAATCATTTAGTATGAAGAAATTAATATATCATATACAATTAGAAGATTAAAAAAATTTGTTTTTTAAGAAATTTGATTATTTAAATGTTTAATAAATCCAAATTTAAAATGAAGATACATTATATAAATCAAAATTAGTTATATATATATATATATATATATAACAAAGAAACGATTATGAGGATTTTATTAAAACTGAAATTTGGGGCCCATTCCAGAACCATTACATTTATTACCAGTAAATTATGTTGGATTGAGTATATAGGCTCAATCCACACTCTCAAACGATTTCTTAATGATACAAAAATTTCATTCCTATTTCAACTCAAAATTTTCCAAAAAACTCCCAAGATTGAAATGCATTTACACTCCATTTTCATTATGAGAATTTTGAAGTCTAAAATGGGCATCCTATGGAAATTATAAAATTATAGTGGAAATAATAAAATAAGATTAGATTACATCATAAAATTTTAGAGGGGAAAAAAAAACTACCTTTTCAACTCATATTTTCAACTTATCTCCCTATGGGCTTACTCAAATTTCGAGTGAGAACACTCATTGATTGCAAAATTTGGTTCCTCATCCAAGGAGTACCCATGTTGCATACTTTCGATGGACCCTGCTACACATAAATTAGAAATACATGAAAAAATGTGATTGCAATCACGTTTTTCATGTATTTCTCATTTTTCGTGTAGCAAGGTCCATCGAAAATATGCAACATGGGTACTCCTTGGATGAGGAATTAAACTTTGCATTCAAAGAGTACTCCCACTCGAAATTTGAGTAAAACCATAGGGAGATAAGTTGAAAATACAAGTTGAAAAAATAGTTTTATTATTTTATTATTTTTTAATCTTTTTACTTTTTTACCCCAAAAATGGTGAATAATTCCCCATGGTTGACATCATCATCTTGAATCATATTGGTTCTTATAAATTTTATTTTGGTTTTACATTTTTCTTAGGAGGCCCATTTTAGACCTTAAAAGTTCTCTAATGTATTATTTCATATCTACCAAAGGGGTTTAATGTGCATTAACTGGAAAAATCACCAATTTGAGATTGACTTCACAATTTTTTGTTTAGTTCTGCTTCAGCCTCTCTGATTTCATTCTTAGAGTATCTCCCATGTCCTCTTTTGAAATTTCTCATTTCTTGATTGTTTTTTCATCTTCCCAATTCATCATTTTCATTTTTCCCTGTTTATTTAACACTTTCCCAGTGCATGACTTTGATTCCTTTGGTATTGTAGGTGTACTTCCCATTTTATGCCCCTCGCTTCTCGCCATGACTTTCCATGATCCCACCTCTGATACATGGTTGTCCGCAATGATGCCTTTGCCCCCCTAGTCCTGATTTTCAATTTATGGTAGGTACTAATTATTTAGCTGGATCTGGGGTTGTCCCTTGTCTGTTGGGTTCGCATCTCTTGTGGTTACTACATCCTAGATTTCCCCAACTTCTTCCTCAACCTTTTATTCTTCATTGTTCAATGCCTCTTCCCATTTCTTTGGGTATTATTTCGTCATTTCTTCTTGTGTTTGCAAGATCTCATAGGGATTACCTAAAGATAAAGCCACAATTCTATTTTTACCCTTAGGGTTTTGATTTGAGACTCCTTTTCCTCTGTTTGTTCCCCTTTATTGAGTCTACCACTGGTCATCCTGGGTTTTGGTTGCTTCATCCTGTTTTCAAGATTTATATTTCTTGCAATCCCTTGCAAAATGTCTGTACTCATGGCATATTTTGCACTTAAATGAAAATTGTTCATGGTCAAGAACCGAGCGATGAATCCATTCCCCATGAGTCAATTTGATCTTCGAGGGTAAATTGTTGCCCTTTTGGTTCAGCGTGATCCAAATAAATACCTATCCCAAAAGTAATTATAGCATTTATTATTTTAGATTTAATTAAAAAATATTATAAAGTTAAATTAAAATATAATATTTAAATAAAATATTTTGAATGTGAAATGAGTTATGGTTTTTAGGCATGTGATATTGATAAGCCATGGTAACATAACAAGGTTTATTTACAAGTTAATAATCTCCATGGTACATTGGGGGTGAATATGCACGGTTAAGAATCTTGTTATATTGTAAATCTATTGGAAGTATTAAGTTTTTATGCACTTATTAATTAAATTTAAATATGGTTAAAAAATCATTATTTTAATTTATATGGTAAAATGAATCTTAAAGTTTATACCTACTATTTAGCTCCCTGGAGCAGTTCAATTGGTGATGACCTTGAAAATGAAGTATTATGTTCCAAGAGGTTCCATGTTCAAATCCCTCGAGTTTACTTATGGGTCGTGTGTTAGGTGTAGCGTGGTTCACCCATAGGTGTTATATTGGTAGCGGTTGGAATCGACTCGTGTCAGTCGAGTACAAGAGTGGTCTAGTTGTTGATTCCTCTAGATACATACAAAAAAAAATCAAGTTATAGCTACTATTTATATGTTAAAAGTATTTCACATTTCTATATCTATAAAAAAAATATTATTTTCCATTATATATTTATTAATTTTTAGATGTTTATTAATTTTATGGTTATGAATATGAATTATTATTACTTAAATTTATTTTAATGTGATATATGTACTATGATTTTATTTTATCTAATTTTTTGGTAATGTTATTAATAAAAACAAAATTACAATATAACAGATTGAATTTTGTTATTTTTATTACTTTTAACCTTTTTTTTTTAATTGAGCCAAAATTTAAATGTTTACATTTATTTACGACACTACAATATCTCCACCATTGTGGGCTCTATAAGGATACTACAATCTCTCCCCCATATTGGGCCCTATATTGCTTATGACCATTTATTAATTTTAAATTAAGTTAATATTTAAATGTTTGCAAGTTCCTCTTGACACAATTATTATAGTTATTATTTGCAAATATAGAAAATCTTTTTGTGTGCGATGTGGCCATGACAAATATTTCTTTTGTTTTGAAAGCTAAAGAAATGGGGCTCCATACCCAAATTTCTATCTCTAATGCTTCACTATTTACTATTTATTCTTTGATTGGATATTTATTGATCTATTTATTCTTTGATTGTATATTTGTTGATCCTTTATCTTTAAGGGAGATTGTTATTTCCTCATTATCTTTTTTCTCTTAATATTCTTCATTATGTCTTTTGTTTTGTGATGTTAGAGTTTAACCCTTTGGGTGAGAATGAAAAATATGTTATTTGAGTCTTTTCAACTAATTGGTTTTTATGGAGTTGGGTTGGATGTATTATTAAATCCCATTTGATTGCAAAGTTTAATGCTCTTTTTTATGCAATGAAAAGATTTTTTTTTTTAGAAGAAGTATATTTGATTGTACATTTCTTCTACATGGGCTAAGATTTTCAATTCAACACAACATAAAGGAAAGACCTAATTGAATAAACTTTTAATGATGATATTAGTGTCTCATCATTTTCTTCTAGTTTTGAACAAATACAATGATTATCATTTTATTAGAGTTTCAATGATAATGTTTCCTTAGAAAATGATGTATTCAAGTTAACAAAAATATCATTGAAGTAATAGAGAAGCATTTAAATTTTATGTTCTCATAGTTTTTATTTTCTGTATTTGGATCTTATCATTGTTTATATAATGGAAACTCAAGTTCTCATGTTATCAATTGTAGGAATCTATGGCAGAAATGAAACAATTCATAGTAAATAATTTTAATAATTTATTTTTTGTATTCTCAAGCTAATCATGATAAAATTTCTTTAGAAAGAACATCCACAGGAAAAAATGATTTTGAATTAAAGATTCATTTCCCTAATTAGACATAATTTTTCTATGAACACTTCACAACTCAATCACCTTAAAATTATTTTATGAAATCACCATTCTCTTCTACTCATCAAAATTTTTCCAAGGATACAGATTTTATCCAAATCTGATCTCTAGACACAAAGTTATGGCCCTCAAAAAATTTCAATATCTTATGTTGCATCAATAACCATACATCTGACACATGGAAACCGTATGTTTACATGTCATCACTGCATTATGCCATGTAATTATCTACCACGTGGTTGACACATGGAAACACTACACCTATGTGTCACCACCATATTATGTCATCTCTGTAGGATAGGCATGTCAGCTACCCATTAACATCAATATCCAAAAAATATTAAAAGACCTTTTTCCAAAAAAATGTATTTATGGATTAATGGATTCCAAATATGAATATCACCAGAACATGAGAACACCCCAACATAAAAAAAACTAATAGTATATTCTAGTAAGTGACATCCATATATAGAAAAAATTTAAAAGACATTTTTCCAAAAAAATGGATTTTTCGACTTTAGATCCAAGTTTCATCAGAAAATGAGAACATCTTGACAAAACGACAACTAATATATTTCACTCTAGGTTCTATTGGCATCTAGATCTGTGTTTCTTAAAAGTACTCTTTTTTTTCTTCAATAAACCATATTTTCAAATTTCAAGCTCCACTTCATCACTTCCACATCATCCCCACCACATACTATGCCACATTAACTACCACATCAACTCTTCTATATTACAATGCCACATAAGCATGTCATGTTGGCATGCCACATCAACATAATATGTAAGCATGTTACTTCATAAAATCCTCAAATGATTCCACGTCTATGTGACATCTTATCCTACCATATCACCAAAAAAATCCACATCATATCTTGTTTACCTAGCATCCTGATCTGGATTTTTCCGTAAAGTCCATTTTTTAGGAATTCTAGATGTCCAAAACTCCATCACTATTAGAATTTGGATGTTCGAAGTTCATTTCACTATCGTATGCCATGCTATTATTCATATAACTAACATGTTTTTGACACTTGGCAACCATGTGTCCATGTGTCATTATTGAATATGCCATGTCACTTAACACATGGATGACATGTGATGGCCCTACAAACACATGTCACCACCCATTGTTCCATCTCTGTGAGATAGGAAAGTTAGTGGCCTAGTCATATATGGATTCAAAAAATATTAAAAGAGCATTTTCCGAAAAGTTGAATTTATGGATCAATAGATTCTAGATCCGAACTTCATTAAAAGATGGGACACCTTGACAGAACGGTAACTAATAGATTTCAGCCAACTACATCCATATTTGAAAAAAAAACAAAATATTGTTTTCCAAAACATTGTATTTCTATATTAACGAATTATGGATCTAAATTCCGCTAGAAGACAAAAATCACCCTGATAGAATAATAAATAATAGATTCGGGTCCCGATTCTGTTAACACGTAGGTCTAGTTTTTTTTTTTAAATGCTAATTTTTTCAATAAATTACTAGATTTTAGTCTAAAAAAATGAAATAACTAGGAATTATATCTAGATCAAGGCTTTCTTGAAAATTACATTTATTAAACATTTTGGATATCAAAATTTATGGAGCTTGAAGGTTTTGTTATAAGCTTCCAACTTTGGTGTGCTATCAAGTATTCAAATGCCAAAGGCATTTAAAAATTGCATTTTAGGAAAAATTGGATCTCGCTATGATACAGTTACATGCAAGGTTCCACCATATCTAGATATTATTAAAGTTTTAGATCCACTAGACTAGACATAGAAAAATTTGAAGAACATATAGATTCCTGTTTATCTCGGTATTTGAATATTGAAGTTCAACCTCAATATTTTGGTTACAAGTCATTGTATTAAAGCTTGATCCTGTATCCAAAATTTTAATTAAAGAGAGATAAATTATTTTCTAGATTATACAAACACCTAATTTAAGGTTCCATTCAGACCTTTGTGTTAAAGGAGTAATGAAGGAAGAGCATTTGAATCAGAAATTACATAAAAAAATGTAACTCAAAGTGAAAACCAAGATTATCTATATTTCCAAATTGAATATTCCAATTTAAAATATCTTCCATCGTTAAACACTTAAAAGGATTGTATCATGGTCTCCACATCCAAGTTAGCAGTCTAGTAGTAAACGAGTAGGTGTATATGTGAAGGTGATGTGACAAATAGACCTCTCAAACTTTCGACATCTATATATGGTCTTCATTGATAGCTTTAGATAAAAGAGATCCTAGATATATAATTTATTGGATACATTTATTTTCTACGGGATATACAAATCAAGGAATATCTAGATCTAATCTAAGAAAGGAAAATCCAAAATTGAAAAGTTTCCATATTTTCTTAGGAAGACCCTTTTTTTCAATTAATTTTATTTTCAAATCTTGATCCCCACTTCATCGCTTCTATGTCATCCACACCGCATAGGTGCCACATTAACTGTCATGACAATTCTTGTGTACTACAATGTCACATAAGCACATCATGTTGGCACACCACATCAACATACCATGTTAACATGCCACATCATCCAATCCTAACCTTCATGCCACATTTGCATGACACATTAGCATGCCACATCACCAAAAGGCATGTGGCATATCTTGCCTATCTAGCATCTAGATATGGGTTTTCCATAAACTCCATTTTAAATTAGAAATTTTGAATGTCCGAACTTCTGCCACTAACAAAATTTGTATGCTCAGAGTTCGTTTAACTTTCTTATGCCATGTAAATAGTCATACAAATTACATGTTGTATCCCTATGTCCACATGTCACCACAACATTATGCCTCTTCTACCGTGTGGCTAAAATATGGTAGCCTTGTGCCCATATCTCACCACCACATTGTGCCATCTCTATAGAATAGGCACATCAACTACCCAGGCACATTTGGATTTGAAAAAGTCTTAGAAGACCATTTTCCAAAAATCCAAATTTATAAATTAATGGATTATGGATTCAAATTTCATTAGAAGATGGGAACACCTCGACAAAACAACAACTAACAAATTCTATACTGGGTTATGTCAACACCTGGACAAAATTTTCTTAAAAGGGCCCCTTTTTTAATAAATTGAATTTTTGGATCTTGAGCCTTCACCACTCTCATGTCATCCTTGCAACATAGGCACCGCATTAACAACCACAATAACTCTTACGTGCTACAGTTCCACATAAACATGTCATGTTGGCATGCCACATCAACATACCATGTGAGCATGCCAAGTCATCTAATCATGATCTTCATGCCATCTTTGCATGACACGTCCAACTACATCATAACCAAAGGGTCCATGTCATATCCTACTCACTTAGCATCCAAATCCAAGTTTTTTTGTAAATTCCGTTTTGTAGACTCATTTTGGATATTTACATTTTTCCCACCAATAGAATCTAGATGTTTGGACTTTGTTTCATTGTATTCTGCCACATCAATAGTCGTACAACTAGCATGTGGTTCATGTGGAAATCTTATCTCCACATATCACCACTACATTATACCATGTCATTTAACACGTGGTTGAGTTGTGGTAGCCCTAGGCCCACCTGTCACCATTACATTAGAATATGGGAATGCTCTAAAAAAACGACAACTAATATATTCTAGTTAGCTACTTCTAGATCCATGAAAATTTTAGAAAATCATTTCCCAACAAGCTAGATGAATAGATTATGAATCTAGATTTAATTAGAAGATGGGAACACCCCTATAGAATGGAAACTAACAAATTTTGGTTTGGGTTCTATTAACATTTGAATCTAGGTTTTCTTAAAAATGATCTTTTTTTTAATAAATCGGATTTCAATATACCCAACTAACTAGGAATGATATATTGATCTAGGCTTTCCTCAATAAACTTAACATGCTTTTCCATGAAGCCCATTTTTTAGAAATTTTGAATGTTCAAACTTTTACTAAAAAAATCTAGATGCATGGACTTCATTTCATTGTTTTATGCCACATTAGCAGTTGCACAACTGACACATAGATGACATGTGGCAACCATATGTGCATGTGTCACCATTGCATTATGACATATCATCTAACACATGGATAACATGTTGTGCCCAGGTGTCACCACAACATTATACAATCTCTGTAGAATAGACATCTCAACTACCTAGCCACATCCAAATTCAGAAAACTTTAAAATATCATTTTCAAAAAAGTCATATTTTCTAGTTTAATAGATTCAAGATTTGGAAAAACCATAAAAAAACCATTTTCCAAAAAACTATATTTTCAAATTAACAAATTCCAAATTTGAATTTGGTTAGAAAATAAGAACACCCTACATAATAAAAACTAACATATTCCAATGTGAATTCTATCTACATTTCAATATGTATTTTCTTGAAACGATATTTTTGAATAAACAAGATTTCAATTTGCACAAGTAAAATAACCAATAAACTTTTGAAAATACTTTTTTATTGAAATGAGATAAAAGCTTTTGAGAATCAATTTCTAAAACTTTTGAAAATACTTTTTTATTGAAATGAGATAAAAGCTTTTGAGAATCAATTTCTATTGAAATGAAATAAAAGCTTTTTGGAATCAATTTTTATTAAAAAAATAATTAATTAATACCCAGCTCAAAAATTAAAATTTCCCCTGTACTTCGTTTCAAATAATCTGCCATAATAAATATGAAAGCCCAAATAAATATTGAAAATCTTTGTTATTGACATGTGTGTCCCCATCTAAATAGCCTTCACAACTTAGGATCTATTTTAGCCACCATGAAGCTGTCACCATCCCTTAATGATTGCAGTGATATGCACCAGTTAGTATCGATGAAGATGTTTATTTCCAAATGAAGAGTGATTCGTAACACAGAGAAAAGATAGTCAATTAACACTCGGCATTAAAATAGAGAATAAATTGACTTCATGATAAATATATATAGTGGCATCTAAAGTATCTATCAATACATGTGGGACAGGGGATAAATATGTTTTCGTGTGCATGAAGCAACTAATCGTATAATATTCTGTTTGACACATCACATTTCCCAGCCACAGAAACATGTGCAGAGTAAGGAAGCCCTGCCCTGTGATGCCCTACACATATCGTACAAATAGCAGAGCTATTGAAGTACATGCGCATTTATTCATTGACAGAAAAAGTGGACGGCATATACTCCAAAAGCAAACATAAATGTGCCCAGAACGGTTGTCCTCTATCATTTTTCATACTTTCAGAAAAGAAATTTTTTTGAAGTAAAAAACAACTAACAATTTTGAAGTAAAAATGTGCAAACTCTTAATCTTACTTGGAGTATAATCTAAAAAATAGTAGTTAAAGAAATTAAACCAAAGCATTAAAATTAATATTGAATTATTAAAATTTGATTATTTAAACTTTTTTCCTCTCTTTTAGTTTCAAATAATTTATAAAAACATTCATGAATGTGCATTTACACCAATTCTATATGAAATCATAGTTGTGCATGTAAAGATGTCAATGTTTGATGCATGTATATAGATTCAGGGATAATTTCATTATACTAGACTAATACATGGAAATTGTTCCTAACCATTTCTTGCCATTTCTTTAAAGCATGCCCTTTTGGAATCCAGAGGGATTGATATATATATTTTTGTTTTTCACAGAGGGATATATATATATATATATCACTTGGGACCGATAAAAGATTTTTTTATTATTGGACACACAAAGTGTTTGATCATGATTTTGTCTTTAGTAGATATCACTAGCTTCATCCCATCCTTTTCATTGCAACCCTCAATAGGTCAATAATATTACTTTTTTTTTTTTTGCTAAATCTATTGAAAATGACTTGAGTGGATTTGGGTATTTTATATTTTATATCTTGGAAGTAGTCCCATGGATCCTTGAAATCCTCATTTTATTTGTATTCATAGATTTTGAAAAAAAATGCAATTATTTAGTCTTCATGAGATTCAATTATTTAAAATTGGAAATTGTAAATGGAGGATTTTGAGGAAATGTCGATGCTGAAGTGCTTGCAAATGAAAAATTGTAAATGGAGGATATTCGAGAACTACCTATATTGAAGTGACTACAAGAGGAAACTTATAACCCAGTGAAAGATATGGTTGAAGCACGTTAAGATATAGTTGAAGAAAGTTACATGTGAGGAGGTTACAAGTTTTCATGAAAGAAAGATGGTAACCTGTTGGGCATGAGAAGGGAACCTCCGAGAGTGAACATGAGATTATGTTGTATTTATTTACTCATTAAGAGTTGATTCTCATTGGATGGAAAAAATAGGAAAATAAATAATTAAGATATAACTACAACAGATTTCGAACAAAATGACATGAAATTATCCAAATGAGAGTAAGGGTTCCTCTCTTTTAGTTTCAAATAATTTATAAAAACATTTATGAATGTGCATTTATATCAATTCGATATGAAATCATAGTATCACATGTAAAGATGTCAATGTTTGATGCATGTATATGGATTCAGGGATAATTTCATTATGCCAGACTAATACATGGAAATTGTTCCTAACCACTTCTTGCCATTTCTTTGAGGCATGCCCTTTTGGAATCCAGAGGGATTGATATATATTTTGTTTTTCACTTGGGACCGATAAAATATTTTTAATTATTTGGCACACAAAGTGTTTGATCAAGATTTTGTCTTTAGTAGATATCAGTCGCTTCATCACACCTTTGTTACATTGCAACCCTCAATAGGTCATTAATATCAACCCTCAATAGGTCAATAATATTACATATTTTTTTTTAGCTAAATATATTGCAAATGACTTGAGTGGATTTGGGTATTTTATATTTTATATGTTGGAAGTTAGTCCCATGGATCCCTGAAATCCTCATTTTATGATGATCTTTATTCATAAATTTTGAAAATAAAATGCAATTCTTTAGTCTCCATCAGATTCAATTATTTAAAATTGTAAATTGTAAATGGAGGATTTGAGGAAATGTTGATGCTGAAGTGCTTGCAAATGAAAAATTATAAGTGGAGGATATTCAAGAACTACCTATATCGAAGTGTTTACAAGAGGAAACTTTTAACCCAGTGAAAGATATGGTTGAAGCAGGTTACATGTGAGGAGGTTACAAGTTTTCATGAAAGAAAGGTGGTAACCTGTTGGGCACGAGAACCTCCGAGAGTGAACTTGCTATTATGTTGTATTTATTTACTCATTAAGAGTTGATTCTTATTGGATGGAAAAAATAGGAAAAAAAATAAATTAAGATAATACCGAAACAAATTTCAAACAAAATGACATGAAATTATCCAAATGAGAGTAAGGGTTCCTCTCTTTTAGTTTCAAATAATTTATAAAAACATTCATGAATGTGCATTTACATCAATTCGATATGAAATCATAGTTGTGCATGTAAAGATGTCAATGTTTGATGCATGTATATGGATTCAGGGATACTTTCATTATACTAGACTAATACATGGAAATTGTTCCTAACCACTTCTTGTCATTTCTTTGAGGCATGCCCTTTTGGAATCCAGAGGGATTGATATATATTTTTGTTTTTTACTTGGGACCGATAAAATATTTTTATTATTAGGCACACAAAGTGTTTGATCATGATTTTGTCTTTAGTAGATATCACTCTCTTCATCACACCTCTGTTACATTGCAACCCTCAATAGGTCATTAATATCAACCCTCAATAGGTCAATAATATTACTTTTTTTTCGCTAAATCTATTGCAAATGACTTGAATGGATTTGGCTATTTTGTATTTTATATGTTGGAAGTTAGTCTCATGGATCCCTGAAATTCTCATTTTATTATGATCTTTATTCGTAAATTTTGAAAAAAAAATGCAATTCTTTAGTCTCCATGAGATTCAATTATTTAAAATTGTAAATCATAAATGGAGGATTTTGAGGAAATGTCAATGTTGAAGTGCTTGCAAATAAAAAAATGTAAATGGAGGATATTCAAGAACTACCTATATTTAAGTGTTCACAAGAGGAAACTTTTAACTGAGTGAAAGATATGGTTGAAGCAGGTTTTTTGAAGCGATGAAAGATATGACTGAAGTTTTCATGAAAGAAAGGTGGTAACCTATTGTGCACGAGAAGAGAACCTCTGAGAGTGAACATGAGATTATGTTGTATTTATTTACTTATTAAGATTTGATTCTCATTGGATGGACAAAATAGGAAAAACAATAAATTAAGATATTACTACAACAAATTTAGAAAAAAATGACATGAAATTATCCAAATGAGAGTAAGAAATATTAAATTATCATTTCTTATTAATATAATTAAGTACATGTTAAGAAAGAAAAAAAATCCATATTTACTCATTAAGAGTTCACTCTCATTGGATGGACAAAATAGGAAAACAATAAATTAAGATATTATTACAACAAATTTAGAACAAAATGACATGAAATTATCCAAATGAGAGTAAGGGATATTTATTATTAATATAATTAGGTACATGTTAAGGAAAATAAATAATTTTTTTATTTTCTTTACATTGAACTTTTATCTTTTACTTTTCTTTGGATGATCACTACACTGGACAAATTATTATTAGTGGTTGACTACATAGAAAAAACATAAAACAAAATTATATCACGAGAATTTGTACTCATTTTTCTTTTATGTTGTTGGTCATCTTTCTAAAAAATATTATTGCATCAGAATTGACATGTAAATATGCTTGGTTTTCCATTTATAAACCACTTCATTTTTGTAGTGTCATTGTTTCTCATTAATGGTATTCATAATATTTTAATGGATTGACACTTCTTTAGATTTTTAGTAGTTATTGCAATATAATCATGTCTAGTTAAGGGCATTGATTGCTTGGTATAGAAATTTGCTGACATATTTAATATCTCCTTGGTTGTGACAAGCAAGAGACTGAGGATATGATGTGATGATGTTTAATACAATCTGTCATTAAAAGGTTGTTTTGAATGGTCTATACTTCTAAGTTCCATTTTTAGATGATTTTAAATGAAAATGAGGAATATAGAAAAATTAGTGATTATTATTGAAAATATATATATTATAAGAAAATTAGAATAAAATACATGTAGATCCTAAACTATTTTGAATTGGTTACATTTTTGTATTCATATTTTTTATCATTTAGCATTGAACTATTTTATTTATATTCAAATTTTTTTCATGTAATTGTTGAATTATACTTCTAAATATAATTTTGTATAAATTTAAAACAATGACATTGAATTACCATCAAGTCTAAATCATTGAATTAGCTTCAACAATACAAATGTGTGGGTTCATTGCATTGGTGACAACTTTCACCAATATTTGATCTGCAGGAAAGAGGGGTAGATGCATATGTATGGTTGTACATGTCCATTCTACAAGCCCTTTTAAGTGGAGAGTATGAATGGATAAGCATTCATGTTGAGAACTTGTTTTTGTTATTACATATTTTTAGAAGCTTTTTTTTTACCTGGATTTGTATTATGGCAGGAGGTTCACAAATGGGGCCATTTGAAGGGATATCAAAATATATAAAATAAATTATTACATTTTTTAGAAGCTCTGCTTTTTAAGTAAGAAATTGAATTTGCATCATTTGAAAGAGGTTCACAAATGGGGCCATTTAAAGGGATATCGAAATATCTCAAAGAAAACATAAAACATCATGTGATAGCACAAAATTTTTGAACTCAACCACCTATAAAGAATCCAACAACAAAATGAAATAGTTCTAGTGGAACCTCTAGCATTTTACACTCAAGATTTTAATTAATTGAAAAATTCAATATTGAAAAATAGTTAGAAACAACTATGAGAGGAGAAAGAAATATGAACGAGAAAATTCTAGAATTTATGCCTTAAGGCATTTTCTTTGCAACATACGGGTCAATTGCTAGTTTATGTCTAATAGGATGTTTCCATAAGGAAGAATACATGTGTACATGTAATGTCATGTTGCTACATTACACATTATTGTCAAGCAAAATGCTCTTTGAGTCGTGGAACTATGCAATCTTGCAAATGACATTCATGGCATATTACTACCTAAAGCAACTTGCAAAATGAAATTCTTTGATAAACAAATGCAATTCTTTGACATTTGTCAATCTTGTTTATTTAGTACTTGTTTGTCTTTATTTCTTCATTCAAAGTATTTGTTGGATTGCATATATGTTGATAAGATTTACCTTGTTTTCATAAAATTTCAAGATTTATATATATATATTCATCGAATTATAAGATTTTATTTAATTAATCTGAAATTATAAGATGTTTTTTTAATTATTTTTAATTTAAAACTAGTTTTAAGTTGTATAGTTATAATTTAACAATAAAAAAATTTGAGGTCAAAATCATAGTTTTAAATAAATTTAACACTATAAAAAAAATCTTTAAAATTTTGAAATTATACAAATTCCTTATACACGTAATTTCAATGAATCATACAAAACGTTCCTTTAAAAAAATAATGTGAAAAAGACAAACATTTTTTTAGATTATAGATTGAAAAAATATACCATCACAATATTTCAATTATAA
Source organism: Pinus albicaulis (assembly GCA_034641835.2). Classification (NCBI taxonomy): domain Eukaryota; kingdom Viridiplantae; phylum Streptophyta; class Pinopsida; order Pinales; family Pinaceae; genus Pinus; species Pinus albicaulis. Next base: position 419,796 of record JAXQQM020061304.1, read on the forward strand.
AATGCAAGATGGAAAATTTGTACCGTTTTTCAATTATAAAATGCAAGATGGAAAATTTGTACCGTTCTTCCACTTTCTTCATCCCTGATTCTTTTTTCCACTTACAGTTTTGCTTGCAATATCACCTCCACAACAAAGAAAGAGAGTTGATACTTTTTAAGTGTAAAAAATTATTATTTGTCATAAAATTTATTATAACATGTTGTATATGTTTCTTAACCATGTGTTAGAGGCAGTCACCTCGACGGACATGAGAATTACAACAAATTGACATAAATTAACATTAGTACTGACATGACGGAAAGTATTATGCTGCAGGTTGTACAAATTCATCATTGTAGAGTAAGAGTAAAATAAAATGAACCGATAAAATTAATATATTTAAAAAATTAATTAATTTTAAAAAATTTAATTTTTGTTTGACTGTATAAACATTATATATTACTATTCAATTTTATTTTTGTCAAAGCAAGTTAAAATTGTTGGTTACCGATTAAGTAGATTAAGTTATACCCGCCACCCAAAGGATAATAAGATATATATCGTTGACCCATATGATAGAGAATCTAATCAAAAGACAACATTTTTCTTTTTTCACATTTAATAATTAATGAACCCATTAATGTTGTCCAAGTTTATGCAATGTTTCTTATATTTAATGACTAATAAAGTTGTTGATGTGATATGAGTTTATGTAAATTGTGTGTTTAGAGATCCAATTAAATATCTAACTAGCATGGATTAAAGTCAACTTCATATCTTTTAATTTAGGACTTTGTCTACTAGGAGATCTAATTAAATATCTAACTAGCATGGATTAAAGTCAATTTCATATATTTTAATTTAGGATTTTGTTTAAGAGGTTACAGTTTTGTTTGGATGATGAATTTTTCACTTCTTCTTTTTTTTTTTCTTTTTTTTTAATTGACTATGTTATTATTTAAATTGTTTTTAGATAGTAGAAATAGATTTAGCACCATTAATCATCCGAGCACCCAAAATATTGAAACTTAACTGTAATCTATACTTTAAAAAAATTATGTGAGATCTTTTCAAAATTATGCCAAAATTTCTATGATTTTCCAGGAAAAATTGTGGTCGGTTTAGACTAAAATTTAATTTACAATCAACAAAAAAAATCAATTAATATGAAATAATGTGGGTTTATTTTATTTCTATCTCCAAATCACTTCTTTAAAGTTAAGATGGGTTTTGGCTCAAGTTCAAAAAACAAATCAAAAAATTCTTACCTACAAAATCTAATATTGTTTGCAAAGGAAAAAGAATGTTCACCCGTTTAGACTACAATTTAATTTATAATCAACACAAAAAAATAAATTAATATGAAATAATGTGGATTTATTTTATTTCTATCTCTAAATCACTTCTTTAAAGTTAATATGGGTTATGGCTCAAGTTCAAACAACAAATCAAAACTTCTTACCTACAAAAATCTAATATTGTTTGCAAAGGAAAAAGAATGTTCACATATTCACATATTTGCAGATTCAAAGCTCACAATCATCTAGTTAAATGGAATTATTTATTGCAGTAACAATTTTTTGAAGCATATTAATGAGGAGGCTTCATGTATCATTGGTTCCTTTACATCTTTTTCATGTTTGCATATATACAAGGAAAGAAATCGAGACACGGACAATTTATCCAAAATTGGCATCCATCTAGAGAAGGCTTTTTGGACCATAATTGAAGAGAACATTGGACATTTCGAAGAATCCCAACGTTGCATGCTACATGCTTAGTTCAGGAGGTGTACAACTCCCAATCCATGAAGGTCAAAAAGTTCTTATTTATGATTTTTGCATCCACTTGAGGTTCTTACATGAGGAAATATTCATTGTTGTCTCAAATTTTGACAGAGAATTTCAGTTTGTTTGAGCCATTTTTGAGGTTTTTACAAGTATATGAACTATTTCCTTATTATATCCATGTATAATTCAGGACAATTTTGAATCCTTTGTTGTTATGTCTCAAATGATCATATGTATATTTTCTGTTTTTCTTTATAGACTGGTCTATGTCCATATTTCTATAAATGTTGTTCATGACTGAGGATGGTTTCCCTCCTCTAATAGGTTTTCAAGATCTTTTTGGATTTTGTTAGATTTTCCATGAATACACTCTTCAGTGTATCTGCAATTGTAATTTCATCATATCTATGAATGGATTTATGTAATTTCCCTTGGAAAAAATAATCACATAATTGACATTGAAGATCTTAATAGTATTAATCATCTCTTAATTCTTTTGAGCTATCTCATTTTTTCCATGAATATGCAGTGTTCCATATGCTCTTATAAATTTCAAAATGATCATAATATTCAGTGTGAATAATGGTTATGTGGGGTGGATTTATATAGTACTTTCCTAATGTTGGGAATTTCAATTCCAGTGGTGGAAATGGCATAGAGGTTAGTACTTTGTGACATGATTTTGTCTGTCGGGGAGAATATCTTATTGGATTACCATAATATGAATGAATATTTTTATATTGAATGTGGGTTTTGTCTAAAATAAGCTAAAATATTAATGTTATATATTTGAATCTGCTATCAGATAACATAATGATGAAAACCAAATTTGGAGGTCTGTTAAATTCAGAAACCTACTGGTTCAATCTCTTGAACCTATGGCTTATGGGCCCACAAAAACTGGAAAATCCTGCCATTCTACAAGAATGAACTCGTGACCCTTACGTCCCCTGAACTTTTGTTGTGCCAACATCGATCGATACTTTTCCTAGTCGTTAGTGTTGGTTGAAGGTGTATGGAATTTTCCCCTTAGATTTACCTAGGAAACCATGGTTTTATGACAACCCGCATTATCAGTGTGGGTCCACATTCTCTAATCAACAGCCAAGATGTGGCACAAATCCCTGGCAGCATGGCTCTCACTCTATGGTCCTGATCTTACTTGATATACAAGGGTGAGGGAGGTCCCACTATAATTCCTGAATCACCAACTAATTTCAAGTTCCAAACACCCTTCAATGCTCCAAATCACCTAGATCTTGAATTATCTACCTTGAAAAGGTTAAAGTCCCAAATGTTTGGGTTGGATCCCACCTTATTCAACCAATTCGGGGGTCTGAACGAACTCGGGTTTGGGGTCTATCCACATTCATTGGTGGACCCGAACATGTTTCTAACACATTAATTTTGTTCCTTTTTCATTGATAGATCGACATTACCAGTTCCTCAAACTGGAAACTCATACCACCTCCAAGGTTTTGACCTTCCTCTCAATTATCCTCTGGTGGCTCTATATTATGGTGACATAAAAATACAACCTCGCCCTTGGACGTACAAATAGCACTGAAAAGTGACCTTGGACCCTCAATGAATTCTCATTCCTATTGGAAAAACACAACTACCATAACATTAAGCACAAAACATATTTGAAACACACAAGAAACTTAGATTCAAAATTAATATGATTACATATCATGGCCTCTCATGGCCTAACCACCTCTCGCCCTGATGTTTGCATTGTATTGGTCACCTTTGACATGCTCACGGGATGCCATCATAAAAGAAAACAAAACCCTAACAAAATCAGACATGAATTTTTCCTTTGTCATGTCACACCTTCAAGAGGCTTACAAATATTTAACATTTTACACAAAAAAACAAAGAGGAATTTGTGTCTTATTTCTAATACTACAAAGATGCACCTTCTGGTGGCTTCCAAACTAAAAATTGGTTTGGGGGGTTTATGCCTCTACATCATACTCCCATGGTTGAATATATTCATGATCCCCTAATCATGTGTTGTCATTGTTGCATCTCTCTCATCTCTATCTCGGTCTTCTTTCTCCTCATGTATCATTGAGCTTCTGCTCATACTCAGTAGTGATTTGAAACCAAGCCTCCACTGACACTTTACCAAGCTCTCTCCTCTAGATCGCTCTTTTGGTATCACAGGTTCATCTCCTCTGGAACCTCTTGAGCTTCTTTTTCTCCTCTGGTTGTTGCACATTTCTCACCTCCCTCGAAAATTCTACCCAAAATTGAAACTATGGAATTTACTCAACAAATTCTACCAAATCATAGTTGGAATTTGTTCTCCTTCATCATGTAAGAAAAATTTCCCTACTTTGATACCACTTGATGAAAACCGAAACGACAGGTTTGTTGAATTTAGAACCCTATTGGTTCAATCTCCTGAACCTGTGAGTTATGGACCCACGAAAAATGGAAAATCTCATTTTTTCTGCAGTAATGAACTCATGACTCTCATATTGATTTGTAAACTATCGTGGATATTCTAATAGACATTTTTTCACAACAAATTTTATAATATTATATTAAAAATCTAAAATTCCACACTGTTACAATTTTATTAAATTTCCAGATCTGTATATTTTACTGTAATTAGTGCATGTATGCGAATGGAATTTATACAGAAAATAGAGAACAAAAAACTAAAAGCTCTCTCTCTCTCTCTCTCTCTCTCTCTCTCACACACACACACACATAAGATGCAAGATATGCTCTAGGAAACTCTTTCAGGAGAAAACCCAGCGGGAAGGTGAGGTTGCTCCACTCTCTTTCTCTGTCTAGAAATATAGTTGCAAATACAAATAAGTATGACCTATGTCCCGTGGACTACTACAGTGCACAAATCCTCTCTGTGTGCTCTACCTCCTATCCCTCTTGGCTATTTTTTCTCAACTATGGAACAAATGCACTCGAAATAATGGAGTGCCTCTTCCTCCTAGTGATTCGATTATAACACAACTCTATAGTCTGCTAGTGGTTAAGTTTGACTACCTCAACTCTTAACTAGAGCTTCAATATAGACTCTTATATATTATTTTACATCAAAATCATGTGGGTAGCCCATTTTCCATGAATAATGGGGGTCAACTTGACATCCTCTCGAACCATGGTGGTGAAAACAAGAAGGTCAACTTCTCAGTGGCATAAATTGCACATACATACTCTAATTAACATGCTTCTTACATCGTTGGGAATATTTTTATGTGTAGAATAACATGAGAAGGTGCTACACCAAAGCAAAAAAAATTTACCCCCAAAAAACATCGTTTAATGCCTCAAAATGCTCTTGTAATGTTTTAGACCCTGTTTTTCCAAAGTAAGTCTTGTCGGTAAAAACGGTCTCATGAGATAATTCCTTCACTTTTTCCACTCCAACTGAATCGATATGGATGCAAAAAAAATATAATAATCTAATACAGATCACATTCCCCCCAAAATTATATTGTTCCAACATCAATCGATACTTTCCATGGTCGTTAACACTAGCCGAAAGTGTTTGGACTCCCCCTTCCCAGATTTACCCATGCGACCAAAATTATGACCACTTTCACAATTGGAATGGGTCCCCATTTTACAATAAATGCCCAAGACATGGCATAACTCCCTGTCGGCATGTATCTTGCTTTATGGTCTTGATATTTATTGATATATAGTGGCGAGAGAGGCCCCACTACAATTCTCAAATCAATGATCGATTTTGGGTTCTAAACACCCTTCAACGCGTCGAATTGCCATGAGCCTGAATCATCTACCTAGAAAAGGTTCGGTTATCGAATGTTCGGGTTGGGTCCAAAAATTTTCAACCCTTCAAGGGTTTGAAAAAAAATCCCATTCTAGGCATATCCACGTTCATTTGGGGGCCCAAATGGGTTTATAACACATTAACTCCATTCATTTTTCATTTATACACTGACATTGCGAGTTCCTCAAACTGGAAACTCAGATCACCTCCGAGGTTTCGACCTTCCTCTCAATTTTCCTTTGGTGGCTCTGTATTATGGCAACTGGTGAATACAACTTCACCATTGGACCTGTAACTAGAACCAAAAAGTGACCTTGGACCGTTAATAAACTCTCGTTCCTCTCAAAAAAACATAGATACCATAACATAAAACACAACACATATTCAAAACACATTGGAAACTTAGATTTGAAAATAATATGATTACATATCATGGCCTCTCATGGCCTAACGACCTCTCGGATTTATTTTTACATTGTACTGATCACCTATGGCATGCTCGTGAGCTTCCCAAATCAAAGTAAAAAAAAACCCAACAGAATCATAGAGGAATCTCTTCCTCTGTCATGTCACACCTTTGAGAGGCTTACAAATATTTCATGTTTTACACACAAATAGAGAGGAATTCATTTCAAAAACTCATAAACTCAAGAATAATCATTAATGGAACCATCCTAAAAGCTGGATAGACCTTCACTTGAGGGTCTAAACGACATTTTTTCAAGGTAGCGGGTAAATAGACTTGCCAGTTTCTGAGCCTTTCGATTTATTTTTCACTCACTATACATGTTATGATCACAGAGCATTGAGAGAAGTGGTGGTTTCTAAAGACATTGTTGCTTGATCCTAATAGCTAGTAGGACAATTTAACACGAGTTATTTTGACCTTTAAATAAGATACATCAGAGATGAATACCATGGCAAAAACCATGGGTGCCCATATACCTAGAGCCTGAAAACCACCGGTAACTTGACCGAGTCAAGTTTAATCAAACAACCCTAACAATACACCCCCTTAAAATTTACTAAGGGATATTAACCTGGTCCCATTCATCAACCATCTCATCTAAATTATTACATTACCCCCCTCAAGCTAGGATACTAGCACACCTGCTACCTTGGTACCTCTCCAAGTGGTCCATTCCACAAATTGATGACTCCATGCACCATTGCTTTGCATGTATGCTTGAGAAAAATCTTAAGGCATTAAAATGTTAGATTTTGTTTCTTGTACATGTGTTGTAGTTTTAGGAGGTGTCAATGAGGCTAAGAGCACAAGAGAATTAATTATCTCCAATTAGATTATTAACCAGTTTTTAATTATTTTCCTAAGTTTTGTAGAAATTTTAATAACTGATATGTTATCCACCGAGATTCTCCTGATCACACACTATTTTAACTTCATGCACAATATAGATTTTCTTCTACCATTGATCATTAATTGCAGAAATAAAAAACAATCGCATGCGCACATTAAAACCATAAACAATCACACATATGAACACAATATTTTATGGGAAAGCTTAAAGATGAAAACCCCCAACTATGTGTATATTATATGTCATGGAGATCATGTAAAAATCATCATACAGAGCTCCTCACAAGCTCTCAGTACAATCTCGAATTGCTACACACTAATCAAGCTAGATCTAGCAAAACACATGCTCCAATCTCTGCCACCTGATAGCCTGCCTCTACTGCGCAATCAATGCTGAAGAATGGCTCATAAATAACTTCGAACCACCTGGATTGTACTGCGCAATCCTCATTGGCATCTCCAATCATTGGTTGTTGCAAATCATGCAACAGTATAGTCACAACTGATAGTCACACTGCTCTTTCACCTACCTCTTCACTGGTCTCCACTGAAACTGTCCATGCACTGAAGTTAACTGATGTATTCTTTAGTTGATTAATGAGGTATTAATTAGTGAATTAATTAATAATTAATTCACACCACTCTCACTAGTGTATCAATCAGTTAGACTAGATACAACTAGCTCAACTATGTTTAGCTTAGTTAAACCGAACACAACTCCATTAACTTCCTCAATCAACTCCACCAAACTCTCTCACATGAGTTCTAACTGAAGTATCCATGAAATAGCTCCACTTAACCCTTAGGAATAGCATAATTCCTTCTGTCAGCTCCTGTGCCACATCTGTGCACTTAACTGAAGTGCTCCAAGAGAATAAGATAATGTTTATAGTCCAAATATTATTAAGAGCTAATAATATTCGACATATCTATTTTTAGACTGGAAATCTAAAAATATATTCTGCCCAATATGTCTAAAAATATAAGTCCATTTATTTTTCCAACTTGACCAACCATCCACAAATACCATCCTACAACTCATAGAATATGATCTACATGTCTAAAAATAGACATAGTTTAAAAATAGACTTTGCGCCAAAAATAGCCTGCGGGCCCACTTAGTGAAGGCGACTTCTTTCCACTAAGCTCATCATCTTGTTGCAATCTCAACAAGTTTAACTTAGGAGAATAGGTTAATTAATCAATATTAACTGAGACAAGTCAATTTCTCTCTAGTGACTTCTAAAAAAAGGTGTTTGATGGAGTCAACATGATCTTAGCCATCAATCATAATTAGATATTGGTCTTCGATTTCTCAATGAGAGATTATAAAAGGAAGTTGATGGTCATAGTTCAGATAATTCGATAGCGATTAAGCAAGGGTGCAGTGATAGCATGGGGTTTGAAACTAATGAGGGTTTCAACAGTGATTGAGGATATTTGCGGAGATATTTCTTCACCTTTATTTCCAATTTATGAGAGATAGAAGGAGACTGAATTATTTATGCAGAGGGGGTCTGAATTAGCCAGTGTGAGTTACCAGTTTACCGATGCGAGTTATTGGAGTACCAATTCGTGTTTTCAGATGGAAAATAGAATTGTTGGAGGCAGTGTGAGTGGCATGTGCGAGTTGTTGGAGGCAATATAACTTTCAGGATCAATTTCCTAGAGATAGTTCGAGTTGTTGGGAAGGAAAATGCACATTTTGAGTTGGCCAGTGTGAGTACAAGGAGGAAGTGTGAATTTTCTATGTGAGGCTAAGTTTAATTGCACAAGAAGTTATTATATTCTCTAGATTGATTTGGATAGTGAAGATCTGTTGTGCTAGAGCTTTGCCATTATACAACAAGCAGTAGATGTAATATTTATAAATTATAGATTTGTTGAAGAATAATAAGAACCTAGTCTAGAGAACTATTTTTCCTCACATTTGGGTTTTTTTAGGGACAAATTGTCCAAAAATATTGGTGTCTATTTTATGTGTCTAATTTTCTCAGTTCCTGTGAATTTTTAATTGGTGAATATTGTAGTAGTGTTTTTATCAGTATTTGTAGTAAATAATTTTGTTTATAAATAGTCTTTAAACAGATAATAAAATAAGTACGAGTTAAGTGAAATATAATGTTCACATGGTATAAGAGCATATTTGAAGAGCAGAATATTATATGAGAATCTCAGTGCAAGGTGTAGGAGTGAAAACGAAGGGTTTATAAAACCCAATTAGTTTTATTCCAAAATTACGTGGAGTTTTCTTATTTTATTTCGAGGGTTAAAGAGAAACGGCTTCAGCTGGTTTACGAGATCAAGACAGATTAGAGGGCGCATCTAACTTTGGCATATGGAAATCCATAATTCTATTAATCTTGGAGGATAATGGTCTCAAGGAGTATGTGACCAATTTTGTAGCCATGCTGATAGATGCAACACAACTCCTTTCTCACAAGAAAGAAGATACCAAAACCAGACACATTATTCTAGATGGGTTCAGGGATCACATCATACATCATATAACATAAGAAGATATAGGAAAGATTATTTGGGATGAATTTTTCAAACTCTATAAATATTCCTGTGTAAACATGAAGTTAATCATGAGGGAGAAACTTCGAAGCACGAAAAAAAATAAGGGTGAAACCTTTGTGTCTTACCTTACCAGGGTGAAAGATGTCAAGGAAGAATTGGTAGGTGTTGGTGAGAAAATTGGGGATCATGAGCTCGTCAAGAAAACCATCAATGGGTTTACTAAGGAATGAGATGTCTTCTTATAGGTTATTATGGGAAGGTGATATTTTCCAAATTGGGAATGATTATCGTCAAATTTTACCCAGGAATATCTTAAGAGGAGTCTTATCAGTGGCACCAGCAACAGTCGCCAGAAGAGTGAGGAAGAAAAAAAAAACATCACTCTTGCAAGGAAAAACAAAGAAAATAAGGGATCTAATAAATGGTTCAACTCCAAGGAGGACAAGAAGGACCTATCAAAGGTCAAGTGTTATGGTTATCACAAGTTTTTCCGCTATGTCAGAGATTACCTGTAGAGAAAGCAAGGTGAAAAAAAGGGTAAGAAGCAGATAACAACTTCAACAAATGCAGATGAGCTTTCCCATAAGATGGAATAGGAGTACCCACTCATAGCTTGCCTGAATAGCGCAACCTCACAGGATTTTTGGTACACATATAATGGGGTTTCATTCCATATAATAGGAGTTAAGGATTACTTCTCCACCTACAAGGTGGAGAAAATAAGATTCCAGATCGAGATGGGGAATAATTCCAAGTGTAATCCATTTGGGAGAGGGACAATCCTATTTCAAAGGGAGTCTCGAAAGTCAATTATAATCCATGATGTGTTGCATGTGCCAGGAATGGGGAGGAACTTAATTTCCATTTTTATTCTTCAGGATAAGGGGTACCATGTCCTCTTTAGAGGACGAAAGGTGTTAATTAAGCTCCAGGAGTGGAAGTCACCCATAGTTATTGGAGTTAAGATTGACATAATTTATAGGTTGCAAATGGATATTGTAAAGGAACTAATAAGTAGCAGTGATCTGAGATATTAGGGAGAGCTTTGGCATAGGAGGATGGACCATATCCATCATGGGGCACTTAATTTTCTCTGGGATATAGTAACAGATGTTCCAGAGGTGAGCACAGAGAACGATGATGTGTGCAAGGGATGTGTGTTGGGGAAGTTTGCTAAGGAAACTTTTCCAAGGAGTGACAAAAAATCCAAAGGTGTTCTTGATTTCATTCATTCTGATATATGTGGTCCAATGTTGACATAGTCTCTCATAGGTTATGAATATGTCATCACCTTTATTGATGATCACTCTAGGAAGAGTTGGATTTAATTCTTGAAGACCAAAGATAAGGTCCTCAATCGATTCCAAAATTTAAAATCTCTTGTGGAGAATTTGACATGTAGTAATGTGAAGGTTCTTTGGTCAAATAACAAAGGTGAGTACATAGGGAAAGCATTCCAGGAGTTCTATACCAAGGAGGGTATCACGAGGGAGATGATGGTTCCTTACAACCCATAATAGAATGGGGTTGCTTAGAGAAAAAAATGTGCCATATTAGAGGAAATGAGGGCCATGTTGTACGAACAAGATATGCCAAGATATTTATGGGAAGAGGCATGTAGTATTGTGGTATATATTAAAAACGTGTTCGCACATAAAGTGTTGGGAAAGATGACACCATAGGAAGAATTTACAGGGAAGAAGCCAGATGTCAGCCACTTCAAAATATTTTGCTGCTTGGATTATTATCACATTCCAAGGGAAACATGTTCCAAACTATATCATACTTCAAAGAAGGGGTAATTTTTCGGGTACAATGAGACTTCAAAGGTATATTAGATATTTATTGTAGGTACTAGGAAGATAATTATTAGGAGAGATATCTAGATCATGGAGGATAAGTAATATCGAAGGTAAAAATATTTTCAAGTAGAAATTGATAATAATGAGTAGCCAACATAAGCTCTAAGGGTAGAACAACAAAATTAGGGACAATATAGTACGAATATTGTTACTAGTACGAGTAGAGGACCAGGTACAAGTGTTCCAAAGAGTTCAAAGAGTATGGAGAAATAAATGCAGTGGATACAAGATATGCATCAAGAGGATGTGGAATTCCAAATTACACCTTCAACCGTTGGCAGGAGGAAAAAAGAGATTCAATACACACTGAAGGATGGTCAGAAGTTTGAGGGGACTCCTAGGACAGAAAGGAGAGAGAGGATACAACCAAATATGTATACCGGCTACGTGGCATTGGTGAGTTATATTGTGGATAGTGAGCATTCCAACTATCTGGAGGCCACACAACAACAGGTGTGGTGAGATGCTATTGTTGAGGAACATTATCCCTCGATCATGCAGAACAATGTTTTGCAGGTGGTTCCTAGATCGACAAATAGGGTGTTGTTTGGATCACGTTGGATCTATAAGATCAAGCATTGTGCATATGGTAACATCGAGAAATACAAGGTGAGGCTTGTGTCTAAGGGGTTCTCTCAGAAGGATGGAATCAATTATGAAGAGACATTTTCTCTCGTGGCTACTAGGATAGGTATACTTCTATTAAGGTTGTGATCTCACTTGTAGCATAGATGGGATGGAAGATCCATGAGATGGATTTCAATATGGTGTTCCTTAATGGTGAATTGGAAGAGGAAGTGTATATTGATGTAACACACCCCTCCTTATCTACCTTGATAACCAAACGTGGCTACGATACCAATCTGATTCTTATTGTAATGTTATGGGAATGGGTATTAAGTTTTCATTTCTACTCAACAAATTACTTCCGCCTTTTTTATGCGAATTTTATGACCAATGTAAGATAGGTAAATTTTTTTTATAATTATTCAAGTTAGAGTGCAAGGATAATGGGAAAATAATTGCATCTCTAAACCGACCTATAGAACCTCTGTGTAGATTCTCCTATTCTTATGATTCAATATTCAAAACATCAACCAAAATGAAACTTATGGAGAAGAGTAATCATTACATTTCATTATCAATTTGTATAGGGATGTGTCACAATAATAATTCAAAATCCTTATTTTGACACATATTTCTAAAAGATTATAAACTGCAGTTTTTGTTTACATTTCAGCAAGTAATATACCTATTTCTATTAATAATTTTGGTGTTGAAGGGACTAAACTAGTATTTCTTAAAACAACCATATGAATAACGATTAAATTAGGTGAAGAAGAAAAAAACACAGTTCTAATCATCCTTAGATAACAAAGATGCACATCTTTTTCCTTATTTACGCTCTATATATCTTCATTATGTTTCCATATCGACAAAACATTTAATTTGCATACACTGAGATGGGCCTATGCTTAATCTATTATGGCATCAATTAAATTTGGCTTACATGTTTTCTACAAAATTAAGCATGTAATCATTTTTAACTAGGCACAAGTTCAAAGCTCCCAAACTTGGCAGCTTTGATGAAGAAAATATTTTATGTAAAATAATCATTTCAACAATAAATGTGCAAAAGAAAATATCCAAATGTCATCCAACAACTATTATCTATATCAATCCAAACATTAAATACAACATGGAGATATTATTAAGTGGTATGAGTTTGTCTTTTTGAACTTGGGAAGATTTGTTTTATCATAGACACCTAACCTTCCTAGGGTGTGAATGTAATTTTTATTTCGAATACCATTGAGGTAAATTTGTATCATAACTCGATTCCCATAACCTAAGTTACAATACTTCTCATCTCAGGAAAAACAAGGTTTATATCACAATTTTAAAATAACAATGACTAACCAAAACTCACTCTAGGTTCCTCTTTGTTTCAATCATCTATAAAATGTTCACCTCCAATGAACTCTAAATATGAGGTCTAGGTTATTGCATGCACTAAAACAAGTCGAAGCGATGCATTAAAATAGGTTGAAGAAATGAACTAAAACACGTTGAAGATCTACCACCAACCTATTTTATAACTCTTCAATTTCTGCATTTACTTCTAATTGAAATGTTACCTCTATTGTTTTGGGTGCTAAGAGTTGATATTCATGTAACGAATGTTTGAGTGTGTTTTATACATCTAATTATATTAAAGTTATTATTGTTTATGCTTATTATTCCTTTATACTAATCACATTGGTATTGGTATCCAAAAATATATATGTGATGAATATATATACTTATCATTATGTTATTTTTGGAGAATTGAACTTTGGTAGAGAGATAATTCACTGTGGAATTTCATGTATCTTTTTAATCATTTTTTAACAGTAAAATATTCTATGAATTGAATTAGTTTTTGAGGTTATGGAAGAATAAGAATCAATACAACAATATTTACAAGCATAGTCATTCCAACCATATTTCTTATCATCATGTTACTTTTAGCGAACTAAAATTTAGTGGGGAGATACCAACCATTCTAGCTAATCACCCAAAATAACTCCAACTAGCTAAAATTTATATTACATTATTTTGCATCAGAATTATGAAATTTTCAAAAAATTGCACAAACAAATCTGCCCAACGTCATTATAAACTTCTAGCTAGCTATAGTATTGTAAATGAGTTTTATTAATGCTTCCTCACCGTAGATATTGCTATTATTTATAATAATAATAAATATATTATTATTCATAAGTCAATTTTATGTGGATAGCAGATTTTAAAATAGTTCAAAAATTACTGTTTAATTTCATTCATATTTGTCATATTTCCAAATTCTGACAGATTAAAAATATGTTGAACTTTATTCATATATATATATATATATCACACTTTCAAAAATATTCCAAAATCTACCCTAAAAATACATTCACACAAATATAACTTTGGTTAATTAAAATGTGCAAATACCTACAAGCCATCATCATATGCTATGTATGCTTTCTGTATTTTAGTAATTTACCCTTTTCAACTTTTATGCCACCACATCAATATATAATCTCTGAATAGAGAAGCAGCAACAAGCTATACAGTGAATGCATGATGAGTGTTCTATGACCTGTAAGCCATTTCTGGGTAGCCAAACAAGCTGGCTTCCATCACCAAATTTATAAGGATGCCAATACCAAATTTATAAGGATGCCAATGTCTCTTGTATCATTTGCTCTCTGCAACTTTTATTTTTGGGTGGGTTGGTTTATCCTTCGGTGTTTATTTTTTATTTTTAGTATTATAAGCAAAGTTACCGGAATTAAAAAATTTGCCATGGTTTTCAGATATTTTTCATTAAAAAGATGTTTATTTGGATGTGTGAATTTCCAACTAATGATTTTCGGATCTGCAGGGTGATGAGGCTTTATATGTGTTTGTCCACTATTAGCAGAGCAGTTGAATGAGGATCCACTACTTCAAAATACTTTCACTGTATTTGAAAAAGATTACACAATCAACGAGAGTAGTGGATATCATTGAACACTAGTTTGCTAGGTTTTCATTTGCATTTGATCAAAGATTTCACAGTAGAGAAGAATAGTATTGACTTGCATTGTCCATGATTCAATGAAACTATTTCTTAGAAAATAAACGTTATTAAAATTTTAGTGATGAAGGGTACATTTTAAAACAAAACATTTTATGACTGTGAACATAGAGTACCAAAACGTTAAAAAACAATGATGTGATTGTTGAAGGTGCAACCAAATTCCAAAGCTGCAACTCAGGTTCATGACAACATTTTTCTCGTTTTCACATTTAACAATTAATGAACCCATTGATGTGGTCAAAGTTTATGTAATGTTTATTTTTTATATTTAATGATTAATAAAGCTATGGATGTGAGTGTCAATTGTCTATTAGTTACCCAACTAAATATCCAACATGGATTATTGTTTAACTCCACATCTTTTAATTTAAAATCAACACACAAATATCCATTAATATGAAATAATGTGGACTTACATGGTTACCCATATCATATTTTGAAAAAAAACATAATTTTTTTTCTATTTTATCTTATTTGTCTAGAAACTTTTAAAACATGAAGCATTGATTGTTCTTTAACTTTTTTAGGCGATTTAATTTTTCCATGAATATGGGGTGTCGCATATGGTCTTATCAGTGTCAAAATGATCATAACAAGGCAACATAGTTAGCGTTCCTTATCACTTAGTTTAATTATTGAACTTTGAAAAGTATAAACCAACTCACACATTTGTTACAACACTTTATGCAAAAACACCATTGTTTCAAATCCCTTAGGCATTTACTCCCCAAAAAATATTAATATCGTATTGTACTCAGAATAAAATTGGATTAGTGTTTAATATTAATATTGTGTTATAGTAAAAATAAAATTGGATAGTGCTTATTATTAACATGGTGTTATAATTGAATTGAGTACTTATTATTATTATTATTATGCATGAGAAGAAGTTATACAACATGGAATCAAGATGTTTCTTAAAATTGTTTCTTGCTCCACCTAAAATTCCTACTTTTTTCTTAAGCGAGGATTACATAATGATGGCTAAGCTTGGATAGTCCATTGGAGGATAAGGGAGAATATCATCTTGCAGAATAAGGATAATATTAAAAGTATTGTTACTTCCAACTTTAAGGAGAAGTTATGGGGCGATAAAGAGTTGTAAGGAAAAATGAAACTAAGATAGTATAATGAGGTGATCAACCTCAATCTCAAAAACCAAAATTATCTTCGTGTCTTGACTAATGTTAAGAAGAAAATGAACATTGTTAAGATAAGACCAAATTCTTATGAGCTTCAGAGTGAAATTGGATATTGGCCAATTCTTAAAATGACATATGATGAAAGATTATATCACTACAATGCTTAGAAGAATGAGGACGAAAAACAATTTCTCGACTATTTCCTGTCATATACTTACATTCTATTTAATTTTCAAAACATGTCTGAGACTACCAACTTTCTTGATCTTCTAAGTTAGAAAAACTATAGTGGTATGAGAACACTTTATCTGGATTTATGTAGGAACACAATAGAATGCACATATAACCATAAATGCAAAGATGTAATGGAAATAAGACTTCATTTCATTAATATCAAAGAACTAAAATTTGCTTACATACAAAATGGAAATAAACTAGCTAGGGTGTTGGTAGCTTATCTCTGAGAAGAGATGTGGCGGCTATAGGCCTCTGAACTCTGTATTACAATGAGGCTCAAAGATCTATATATTATTGAGAAATAATGGAAAACCATAAACATCCAAAAACCTAACCCTAGGAGATGAAACACCAGAATATGGGCCCCGTCGGGGTAAATTGCTACATCAATTTCCCGGGGTCGTAACTTTGGCACACTATATCCGTTTGACACACATGATACATCATTAGAAATATCTATCGGAGGACTAAACAACTAAACATGAATGTATATTCCGAAACAGAATCATATTTTTCGGACAAATGATGCCCAAAAAACGTCATTTAGGGCCTCAAAATGGCTCCGGAAGTTCAAGACCCGAAAAACAGGTAAAAATAGTAAATTGTGCCGAAATTGAAAAACCGAAAGAGAAAATGGTGGGGCCCCAAGTGGAATAGGAGGGTGGCCACCAATATCCACCTTTATCATTCCTCCCCCCTTAGGAAGTATTGGTCCCCATTGTGTTGAGTTCCTCCATGAGATGAGGAAAATTCTGCTGAACTTGGTCCCTGGTGAACCTATTGCCTTGGTGTAAGAGTTGGCCAGCTTTGACAACCCAGTACAGTTGGATCTTCTGTTGGCAAGTGTTCTTTATTTGCATGTCCATGATACAATCTGTGGTGGCCTGTTCCATGTAGTCTGGGTTTAACTCTGTTGGTGTGAGTTGTTTTGCAATGTTAGAGGTGTCCATTAGAGGTGGGAAGTAGGGACAATGGCGGTCCAAATTGAAGTCCGGGTGCAGACCAAGGAATGGTGGAATACTGAGCTCGAAGGCATTGTTCCCTACAACCTTGGTGATGGTGTACGACCCATATCAGAGTGGGCGAATCTTGCGGTGGGGTCCAGTGAGGCGCTCCTTCTACAAATGTAACCAAACTTTGTCGGCCACCTGGAAGTTGTGTGGCACCCGATGTTGATCATGTCATTTCTTGTACTTAGCATTGGCTCTGTCCAATATGTCATGAACCTGTTGGTGGATGTGCTAAATGCACTTGATGAAGTGGTTCGCTTTGTCAGCTTCAAACTGGACATGAGCCGAATCGGCCTGAGTAGCCGCAAATGGCATGGCTACGTCAATAGGACATAGTGGCGGAATCCCAAGCCCACCTAAAAGGGGTTATGACTGGTTGAGTTGTGGAGAGCCTGGTTATAACTGTGTTGTACATAGGGGAGGCTCTCATCCCATGTGCGTGGATGCTTTGAATTGTACATGCGCAGAATGTGTACAATCATCTTGTTGACAACCTCTGTTTGGCCTTCCGTTTGGGGATGGAAAGTTGTGGAATTTCTGAGCTTGGTGTCCAGCATTGACTAGAGGCTGGAGAAAACGTGTTGAGGAACCTGTTGTCCCAATCTAAGATGATAGATTGTGGGATCCCACAGTGCACCCACACTCGTTCAAAGAAGAGCTTAGCAATGGCTTCTGCTGTGATATTCTTCTTGCAAGCCTCCATAATGGCCATCTTCAAGAATCTGTCGATGACCATGAAAACACAGTTGTTTCCATGCTTAGTAGAAGGAAGGCCCAGCATGTAATCCATGGAGATGGATTCCCAAGGTCGACTAGGGGTAGATAGAGGAGTATAGAGGCCTTTCTTCTTGATGGTCGATTTGGCAATGGCGCAAGCAGTGTAGGATCTGATGTAATTTTCGACATCCTGTCGAAGATTCAGCTAATAGAAATACTTCTGCAGTACTACCACAATTTTTTTGGCCTCGAAATGCCTAGCTACTCGACTGTAGTGTGCTTCCCATATCATCTTGGCATGCTCGCTTAAAGGAACACAAAGGTGTGCTAGGTGACATAATAATGCATCTTGGAGGTGAAAATTTGGAACTTGCGTACCCCTAAGAGTGCCTTGTATGTGTGACCGAATTCTGGATCACTCTTGTAGAGAAGCGGCCAATCAGAAGTCTCGTTCCCACAAGAGTTGATAACGGTGGTTAGCGCCACGATCGGTGGTCGGCTGAGGAAATCTGCAACATTATTGGTGCTACCCTTCTTGTACTTGATGTTCAAATGAAACTATTGCTAATATGTGGACCACTTCTGATGGCGATCGTTCTGCAACTTCCCTTGTGTCTGTATGAACTACAGGGGTCGGTGGTCTCTGTGGATGATTGTTTCCTTCCCCAAAATGTAATGCTTCCATTGTTGGAAAGCCTGCAGAATGGAATACATTTCTTTTTCATAAGTGGGATACTTGTGGACTGTGTCGGACAATGTCTCACTATGATATGCCACTGGATGCCCCTGTTGAGTAATAATTGCCGCAATAGCATAGTTAGAGGCATCTGTCTCGATCTCAAATAGTTGTTGCAAGTCTGTTAATGTGAGCACTGGGGCAGAAAAAAGGCAATGTTTCAATTCTACGAACGCCTTCTGTTGAGAATCTGACCAAAATAATTTTTCTTTCGCTCCTCCCTTGGTGACTTGACTCAAGGGTCAAGTGATATGAGAGAATCCCAACATGAACCTGCAGTAGAAATTATCAAGACCTAGAAAGCTGCGAAGCTTTGTTAGAGTGGTTGGGGCTGGCAAATCTCGAATGACTTAGATCTTGGTTGGATCCACATGCACCCTCCTTTCATCAATAATGTATCCCATATATTGAAACTGGATCATACCAAAAGTGCACTTATCCAAATTGGCACACAACTTGTGGTGCCGCAGTGTTTAGAGGACTTGTCGGATGTGGTAGAGGTGCTCTTCCCAAGTCTGGATGAAGATAAGAATATCATCCAAGTACACCACTACAAATGAGTTGGTGAATGGCCACAAGATGTCGTCCATCAACCTCATGAAGGTTGTGGGAGCATTCGTCAACCCGAAAGGCATGACCAACCATTCGAAAAGGCCCTCCTTGGCTTTGAAGGCAGTCTTACAGAAATTGGAGGGTTCTATTGGTACCTGGTGATACCCAGACTTCAAGTCGATCTTGCTGAAATATTTCACCCCTTTGATTTGGTCCATAAGGTCATCAATCTGTGGGATCGGATATCTATTCCGGACAGTGATCTTGTTCAGTGCCCGATAGTTAATACAGAGACTCCAAGTCCCATCCTTCTTCTGTACCAACACGATCGGGCTCCCACAAGGTGATGATCTTGGCCGGATGTGACCTTTCTGCAGCAGCTCTTGAATATGCCTCTTGATTTCATCGTTCTCCATAAAATAGCACTGATAGATCGGTCCATTGGGTAGCGGCGCACATGGGGTCAGATCAATGGGGTGCTTGACCTGACAGTGCAGAGGCACTCCTATGGGTGAGGTGAAGATGTCCCGGTACTCCTCCACAACCTTGTCCATTTGTTGTTGCCGTGCAAAGGATCCCTGTCTGGACGTCATGGCCATAGTCTTCTTCTTGACCTAGGGGCAGATCATCAGGAAAAAAAATTTCCTGCTTTTGGAAATGAGCTTACTGCATTGTTTTGTAGTAACCAAAGAGATAGCGGCAGGCGGTGGTACCTCTGGTATCCTGTACAACTTATTTCCCAAAGTAATAATAAAAACGCAATGTCAGGACTCATACACAACATGTCACTTCCACAAGTATGGTTGGCATAATAATACATCACAAACATCAAGAGGAGCAATGCCACATAATACCTCATCTGTGAAGGGCTTGATGCTGTAGGGAAGGCGACACTGCTGGCTGACGCGGAGATCCCGTCCTTGGTGGAGCCACCCGATGGTGTATGGTTGTGGGTGTGTTATGGTCGGAAAGCCCAACCGCTTCACAACATTTGCTGAAATGAGGTTCTTTTGGCTCCCATTATCGACAATGAACTATAGCGGGGAACCTTTACCCACATTTGGGAGTGGAAGAGACGCTCCTCCTCATCTGTATCTTTCGATTCCTCCTTCTGGATCTTCGTAGTGGTAACAATGACATTGGACTCTGCATCAATAATCTATTTCCCTTTATCATTCCCCTTGTCAGGTTTTGATTCAGAGTCAGAGCATGCATCTGATTCAGAAGCCCTCATCTCAGCTACCAACGATTGCTTAGCCCGACACTCACTTGTGTTGTGAGTGGAGCTCTTATGGAACTCACACCACTTCCCCGTGTCCTTCATTGACTTCACATTGCTGTTCTTTTCTTGCGGCTTTGACAGATTTTGTTGGGCCACCATGCCTTGAGTTTGTCCTTTGTTCTTCGGTTTGGGGGCACCATTCCCTTGATTTTTATTCGTAGATCCAAATTCTCGCTTCTTCTGTTTGAATTTATGCTCAATCTTGGCATCATACCAGTATGCCGTACCAAGCAAGGAGATGTCGAGGAAATACATTTCCTCCTGAATATATATGTGCATACAACTGCGATACTTTAGCACCAAATTTTTCTTTGAATCTTTGATACCCAACTTTGTGCACATGGTATGGAAGAGATTCATCAGCTCATGCACATCTTTATCCCTTTATTGTCGCAGCGTGTTCCATTTTATGTACTTGTCCTCATATCTCCCCACGGGATAGTATTTTTCCTTGATGGCATCTTAGAAATAATTCCAAGTGGGTACAACTGAGAACAGAGAGGGTTCTATGTCGTCCTTTTTCTCATAGTAGGTTTCCCACTAGTCCTTGACATGGGGTTAGCTTTGAGGAGTGTAAAAATAATCTTCTCTTAGTCGGAAAAGTCATGAATCGAGAAATATCCTTCTAATTGATTCAACCATATATCTGTGGCATCTGCATCTATTTGACCCTCAAATATGGGAATGTCAAAGTTTACTTGTATCTCAAAAGGAGTCGCACCTCTAGAGTGGCTGCTGGATGTAGATGCGCCACCAGTGGGCAGTCGTTGAAGGATCTGGGAAAAGTTATCCATCATCGCATTCCTTTGTTTTTTGAGGGTCTCCTCGAGCAATATTTTGATAGGATATCCTCCTCCCTCATCTTTATTTTCATCCCCCATGGGTGGTCGTCGGGGTTTGCGAGGCTGATCTTGCAAAGGTTCAACCAGATCGAGCCCTAACTCCTTATACCCCGACCTTGTTGGGGACATGCAAAGAATGATCGAGAAAAATCAGACTGCTCTAATACCACTGATCTAGATTTATGCAGGAACGAAATAGAATACACATATAACCATAAATGCAAAGATGCAACAGAAATAAAACTTCATTTCATTAATATCAAAGAACATAAATTTTCTCACAGACAGAATGGAAATAAACTAGCTAGGGCACTAGTAGCTTATCTCTGAGAAGAGATGTGGTGGCTATAGGCCTTTGAAATCTGTGCTAAAATGAGGCTCGAAGGCCTATATATTATACAGAAACAATGGAAAACCCTAAACATTCAAAAACCTAACCCTAGGAGATGAAACACCAAAATATGGGCCCCGTCGGAGTAAATTGGTATATCAATTTCTCGGGGTCGTAACTTTGGCATACTATCTCTGTTTGACGCACATGATACATCATTAGAAAGATATATCTGAGGAATACAACTGTTAATCATGCATGTAGATTTTAGAATGAAATCATATTCATCGGACAAACGATGCCAAAAAAATGTCGTTTAGGGCCTCAAAACGACTCCGGTAGTTCAAGACCCAAAAACTGCTAAAAATAGTAAGTTGTGCCGAAACTGAAAATTTGAAAGAGACAATGGTGGGGCCCCAAGTGGAATAGGCGGGTGGCCACCAATATCCACCTGGATCAACACTACTCTCACTTTTTTTCAAGCATAAGGCTAAGATGTTAAAAATTCTAATTAGTCTCTTACTTTCTTATAAGTTAGATAAACTTCTTAAATTTCAGTGGAAGTTAATCATTAACATCATAATATTAATATTAATTTTATTTCTTAATATTTAATACGTATAATTTAATTTATTTAAAATTTCTTGTTCTTATAAAATTTTAGATTAAAAATAATTAGTAGCTCCTTATTTTATTTTAAGTGAGGAGGTGTTGTCGCTACTACAACACCTTCCAAAATTTTGTTCAACACCAAATTTCAGAGCCTACCTTAGTCTTTTACATTTTCATCCCAAAAATTGAAATCCATTCCATGTGTTTTCTCTAAATGTTTTTTTCCCTATTGCGAGAAAATAAAAATTTCATATTTTCACATCTTAAGTGTCCAACAATGTATATAAGCTTGTTTTGGTGGTTTCAAGGGGTTATCTTTGTGAAAATGAGTTGATCCTAACATGTTTACATCTTTCGCACTCATTGTCAAAGTTTTAAGAACTATCACACAAGTGTTGTCACGGTCGTCACAAAGTGTATCTTAAGTGTCACACTTGTCGTAAGTTGTCGCACCGATGGAAGTACGTTATTAATGTGTCCTAGATGATCTATGTTGTTGTGTCATCAAGTATTCTAAGTGTGTGATCACAGTCAAGTCTTATCACTGTTTACATTAGCCTCACTGATCCCACACTTAGTCAATTTCTGAAATCTTTCTGACCAAACAACTTAGCCTCATCCGACCCTCCTGAACTACGCATTGTGCAGTCTCAACCCTCTTTATGTGACCCTACCTCTCTCTACGCAATGCGCAGTTCCTGCCTTCCAATACTATGCACTGCGCAGTTTCAGTGCTCAAACCCGGACCTTGGCCTCCAAAATTGTGCAATTAAGACGTCCAGCCTGCCCTTAATTGTGCATTGTGCAATCTTCGACCTCAAGCTCAGCCCTTGAGCTATTTAGATGTGAAATTGGACAATTACCTAGCCTCCTCTTGCAAAAGGATTTTAATGCTCGGTTGGACAAAAATAAAACCCTCTCAGGTTCTCCTGGAAACCTAGGGCAGAATGAATAAGAGAAAGGTTGTTTCAAGGTTTGATTATTTCAGTGATGCAAGAAGTAAGGAAGAGATTGATAAGAGAAGTGAAAGATAAGCCTACGAGTCCTCGCATGCAGGCTTGTTGGAATTTTCAGTGTAACTGGGAAGCGCTCCTAGCTAGCTCCAAAGCTTTGGAACTAAACATTAGAAATAACAAACAAACTATTCACAACATAATAATATTATCAATCAAAACCATTAGAAACAACTAAACATAACTGAATGCATTATAACAAACCAAATTTCCAGACATTCATTACTTAGATACAAGAAGTAAACAATGAAAAACAATATATGGAAGCAATAACAACCAATCTATATTAATTGAGGAGTTGTTGGGAAGTTACAACCATCATATTCAGTTGCATAAAATCATCCTTAAAATCCTAGCTCCAAAACTCTCCCTCTCTAGATAGATCTCAACAACGTGAAAATACAAGAATTCCCATCCCTTTTATCAATGGAAAAGCCTCAAATATATAGGCGAGTGAAGGCTATGAAGATTCCCAAAGTCATCCTTCTATTTGGGAAAAATATTTTGGGTGAATAATGTTTCCTCATATAAAAATGCTTTTATTTGCTTTTTAGATGCTTTTGTGCTTTGGAAAAAAGCTTCCCTATGCTTTATGGCTCTTACCAATTTTTTGTGCTTTTCTTGTTTAGGAAAAAAGCTAAAGATGAGGATAAAGAGATCACATTCCACCATATGAGTTTCCGAAAGTGAAGAAGAGTGTTAAAGTCTAGTTAACTCGAGTTTTTTGCCTTGTGACTGAGTGAGAATTTTGGTAACACAATTCATATGAAGGGGACACCTTGTTATATATTATAATAACATGTTCCTCATGGTACATAAATTATGTTATAGTCTTATATAGGCTAGGAAAAAGGGGGTATTTCAAGAAACAACACAGTATTCTCCTTTGATCTTATGAGGATGTATTTTCATGGATAACACCTTTGCCTTCCAGAACCGTGCAATAGGATTAACCAATTCCCATCCCCTCAGGTTGTCTCATTGAGCTCCCATATTGCACAATTTTCTTCCTTAGTCTGTCCTGAACTGCGCATTGCGCAGTCTCAAGGATAAATCTTCACCCCTGATTGCCTATGTTACACAATTGCACAGTCATTGAGCCTCTCTCTCCGCCTGCCACCTGGTTCTGGCTCAGTCAGTGGATTAGCATGCACCATCTTAGAATAGGGGTTTATCAAAATGATTTCCTCTCGTCATGAGTGAATTTCAGATGCATGTACCTTATCATACCATGACGGGATGATGAAGAAAAAGATGAAGAAGGGAAACATGCTGAAAGACATCTTTGTAGCTTATTATGCAAATTGATGAATCAAGGGAAAGCAAAGGGATATTAGTTTGCAACCACAATTGAAGAACTGATATCATTGAATACTCCTTAGCTCTAAGCCATATGGAGGAGGATAAAAGAGCATCCTCAAGAAGACACATATCAAGGAGAATAAAGAATGGAGTAACATTGCCATATCATCAAGAAGTCCATATCAACAATGTAATGTCATGTGATGTCATGAGTTGTCACATGCCACAACATTATTGTGGAATATGTAATTTATTGATTCGAAAATGTATTGTAAAGTGGAAGTCCGAAGGACATGTATAGAATATGAAGAGTCATGTAAAGTTCAAAAGTCATAGGAAGTCAAATAGTCATGAGAGTATTCAAAGAGTCACAAGGAATGTGAAGTATCACGATCCATTGGTTATATATACACCCTCATTCTATGAGCAAAGAAATTTTCACCTTGGCTCCTTTTGCAAGGTATTAAAGAGACAAGCTAGTTCTTTTGAGGAGCAAGGAGTGGCTCCAATGCTCCATATTGGAGCTAGTCGTGTTCATTGTATACACGTGTCATGGAAATTTTACTTAATATCAGAAGCCTCATGGGCAACTCGTTTTTCCTGCATGTATTATGAAAATTTGTAAGACTATTATGTGGATGTTTGAAATTCATGTTTGCTTTCATATGTGCTAAAGTAGTTGAAATATTTCAGTTATTTTAGTACTTATCATATTGAGAATTGTTGTAACGGTTTCTATAGTTTTCACATACTGGTGGACTATTCCGCTCGATGTTAGACATATCTTTCTTGTTGTATTGGTTGCAATGACCGTTGCATCTTTGTGGACTATTCTGCTAGATTGTAGACAAATCCTTCTTGTTCGCGTGCTTCTCTAATAGGGTGGTACCATTACCTCTCTCTTAGAGGCTCACTTTTCTTTCTCCCTATGCAATAGAAGAACCTTGGCACACCTACAATCGAATGCTCACTAGGCACACATACTTTATTTTCAAAGGCACATTTTCATTCCTCTCTATTGCTGATAGTTAGAGCCAAGGAAAATGTTCAAGAAACCAGAAACTGGGCCATATTCCGGATGGGGCTCCTATCCCAAACAGTGTGAGGTCTAATTGAGAGCACATATCGAAAAGACGTTTTGAATGTTGGTGGGTCCAACACCGTCAACGGAAGAAATGAAAAATTTATAGAATATATAACTTCTTATGAGTTATATTAAAATCAATTTCTATGACTAATTGACACCAACAAACTTAATTATAATTAACTGATAATATTTATTCATACTATAGTTATACCAACCTTCCAGTAATTTATTGAAAACCAAAATCTTCAGTGATATAAACATAACGAAAATATTCGACATGGGCAACTGGTAGGCCGTGCCTGTTGGTGCGTTAACAGAGTCAACCAAAGATAACAATACCTCAACAACGATCACACATGCATGCGGGGTGAGGAAAACGTTATTTTTTTGATGTGGGCACCATACTTGGATGAATCATCACGCAACTTCTTACACGTCTGAGCCCATTGAGTATCGATGGTGTGTAAATCATGACAATATATGATACACATGTCAGGCCCATCGCTGAAAATTTGTCCTTTGTCTTGTCATATATCGTACATCGCCATGATCACACAATAAGAGTGAAACTCAATAAGCGAATCAAAATTTAAATAAATAAAATTTAAATATTAAAAAATTAAATTATATATGTTTGATAATGTAAACCTTACATATTGTGATTAATTTTTGGTTAAAGGGTAGGTTAATTGATTGTCAACACAATATCGATTGTGTTATACCTTCCAGCAGTAGGGATAATAATTAACAAGAATAACAATTATATGGGGTGAATTTATATAGATTTGTTTAATATTGGGGATTTCAATTCCAATGGTGGAAATCGCATAGAGGTTGTTACTTCTATGATGTTATTTTTTCTAACAAGGAGAAAATCTATTGGATTACCATAATATGATTAGGTATTTTTATATTGAATGCAGGTTCTGTCTAAAAAAATTCAAAAAATTAATTTTACTATATATATTTGAATATGTAATCAAATAACATAATATGAAAACTAAATATGGTGTTTGCTAGATTCAGACCCCTATTGGTTCAATATTTTGAACCTGTGGGTTATGGGCCCATGAAAACTGGAAAATATTTCCTTTTTGCAACAATGAACTCATAACTCTCATGTCCTCGGAACTTCTATTGTGCCAACATTGATTGATACTTGTCGTGGTCACTAGCGTTGCTCGGAGGTATCTAGACTTTTTCCCCCATATTTACCGGGGTGACCATGGTTTTTTTATCACCACCTGCAATGTGAGTGTGGGTTCCCTTTCTACAATAAATGCCCAAGAGGCTATCGCTCTATGGTCTTCATCTTGCTCGATAGACAATGGCAAGATACAATTCCCAAATCGCCGACCGAGTTTGATTTCGAACACCCTTCAATGCACTAATTTTCCTCGATCTTGAACCATCTACCCCGAAAAGGTTTGGGTCTTGAATGTTTTGGCTAGTTCCCACCTTATTCGACCCATTCGGAGGTCTAAAAAAACTCAGGCACTGCGAGTTCCTCATATCAACAACTTGGACTGCCTCCAATTTTTGACCTTCCTCTCAGTGCTCCTTTAGTGGCTCTGTATTATGGTGACCGATGAATACAACCTCGCCCTTAGACTTGCAACTAGTGTCGATAAGTGACATCTAACCCTCAATAAATTATCGTTCCTCTCGAAAAAAGATAGCTACCATAACATAAAACACACCACATTAAAAAAACACAAGAAAATTAGATTCAAAATTAATACGATTACACATCATGGCCTCTCATGGCGTGACATCCTGTCACCCTGATTTTTACATTGTACTAGTTTCCTATGACATGCCCACATGCCTCCTAAATTTAAGTAAACATAACTCTAACAAAATGAGAGAGGAACTAACCGTATACCACATCATGCCTTTGAGAGGCTTACAAATATTTCACGTTTTACACAAAAACAAAGAGGAATTCATGTCCTCTTTCCAAGACTCGCATGATACACCTTTTGGTTCCTTCCAAAATTAAATTTGATTTGGTGAGGGGCGGGGATTTATGCCCCCACATCATACAAACTCATAAACTAAGGAATAATGATTAATGACACCATCCTTGAAGCTAGATTGACCTCCAATCAAGGGTTCGAATTACGTTTTTTTGAGGTAGTGGAGCAATAAAATTGTTGGTTTTTGAGCCTTTATATTTATTTTTTGCTTGATATATGTGTTAGTATCACAAAGCACTGAGAGATGTGGTGGAATATAAATACATTTTTTCCAATCCCACTAGCCAACATGACAATTTAACATGAGTTTTTTGGGCCTTTAAATAGGCAACATTAGAGATGAGTACCATGGTAAAAACCATGGGTTATCATATACCTAGAGCCCAAAAACTATTAGTAACTTTATCTAGTCATGTTTACTCAAAGAAACCTAACAATCCTCCCCATTAAACTTGACTCGAGGAGATTAACCTAGTCCCATTCATCAACCATCTCATATTAGTTATCACATTCCCCCCCTCAAGCTAGGATACTAGTACACTTGCCACCTCGGTACCTCTGCAAGTGGTCCATTCCATAGCTTGATGACTCCATGCGCCACTGCACTACATGTATTCCTAAGAAAAATCTTAAGGCCTTACAACACTATGTTCTCCTGCATAACATGTCTTATTGAACATCAAGTTTTACAAATTCCTAGGGAAATGCACCTAACTATGATAGGATTTCACTACTTGGACAAAAACCCTTAGGGTTTTAACATATCACACACTGGCTCCTTCAGTAAAATTCAACACTGTTAATTCCATATCCATTCTTTTCATTCTCTTTCCCATATCAATTCACTTTTTCCTTATATCTTGGGCAATCCATACCTCGACACGAATTTTCATGCTACTTGACCTCTCCCCTTATATATCCATCCTTCATTATCTATCCTCTTCAAATACCACTCCATAATTCACACTGACTCTAAGGTCTCTGAGTTTCTATGCTATGTATATTCTATTATGAAGAGACATTTTCTTCTGTGGCTACTAGGCTAGGTATATTCTATTAGGGTTGTGATCTCACTTAAATCATAAATGGGGCGGAATATCCATGGGATGGATTTCAATATGGTGTTCCTTAATGGTGAATTGGAAGAGGAAGTGTATATTTATGTAACACACCCATCCTTATCTTCCTTGATAACCAGAGGTGGCTACGATACCAATATGATTCCTAATGTACTGTTATGGGAATGGGTATAAAGTTTCCAGTTCTACTCGACAAATTACTTCCCTCTTTTTTTGTGCGAAGTTTATAACCAATGTAAGATAAGTACAAGGTTGTTATAATTGTTGAAGTTAGTGTGCAAGAGCAATGCCAAAATAATTACATCTCTAAACCGACCTATAAAACCTCTATGTAGATTCTCCTATTCTTATGATTCAATCAAAACACGAACCAAAATGAAACTTATGGAGAAGATTCATCATTACGTTTCTTTATCAATACGTATATGGATGTGTTGCAGCAATAATTCAAAATCCTCATTTTGACACATATTTCTAGAAGATTATAAACTGCAGCCTTTATTTACATTTCAGTGAGTAATATGCCTATTTCTATTAAAAAATTTGGTGTTGAAGGGACTATACTAGTATTTCTTGAAACAACCACATGAATAACGATTGAAATAGATGAAGAAGAATACAACACAGTTTTAATCATCCCTAAATAACAAAGATGCACATCCCTTGCCTTATTTATGTTCTATATATCTTCATTATGTTTTCATATCGACAGAACATTTAATTGTGCATACACTAACATGGGCCTATGCTTAATCTATTATGGCATCAATTAAATTTGGCTTATGTGTTTTCTACAAAATTAAGCCTGTAATCATTTTCAACTAGGCATGAGTTCAAAGCTCCCAAACTTGGGAGCTTTGATGAAGAAAATATTTTATGTACAAGAATCATTTCAACCATAAATGTGCAAAAGAAAATAGCCAAATGTCATCCAACCACTATCATATATATCAATCCAAACATTAAATACAACATGGAGATATTCTTAAGTGGTATTAGTTTGTTGTTTTGATCTTGGGAAGATTTCTTTTATCATAGACACCTAACTTGCCCAGGGTGTGAATGCAATTTATATTTTGAATACCATTGAGGTAAATTTGTCTCACAACTCGATTCCCATAACCTAAGCTACAATACTTATCATCTCAGGAAAAACAAGGTTTATATCACAATTTTAAAATAACAAAGACTAACCAAAACTCACTCTAGATTCCTCTTTGTTTCAATCATTTATGAAAGTTTCACCTCCAATGAACTCCAAATATGAGGTCTACATTATTGCATGCACTAAAAAAAGTTGAAGAGATGCATTAAAATAGGT
This sequence comes from Pinus albicaulis, assembly GCA_034641835.2. Lineage (NCBI taxonomy): Eukaryota > Viridiplantae > Streptophyta > Pinopsida > Pinales > Pinaceae > Pinus > Pinus albicaulis. The sequence continues at coordinate 449,895 of JAXQQM020061304.1, forward strand.
TGAATAAATGCACTAAAACAGGTTGAAGATTTGCCACCAACCTATTCTATAGCTTTTCAATTTATGAGTTTACGGCTAATTGAAATGTTACCTCTATTGTTTTGGGCGCTAAGAGTTGATATTTATGCAACAAATAATTGAGTTTGTTTTATACATCTGATGATATTAAAGGTATAAGTGTTTATGCTTATTAGTTCTTTATAGTAATTACATTGGTATTGGTATCCAAAAATATAAAACAATGTAAACTTTGAAACGAGAACTGATACGAGTACCCGCTTTTTTGAGGTAGCAAAAAATCATCTGATTTTGAAAAGTGCTGATTCATAATACACCTTTTATTTTAGGTAGCAAAAAATCGTCTGATTTGAAAAGTGTTGATTTAGAATACACCTTTTTTTTTAGGTAGGAAAAAATCATCTGATTTTGAAAAGCGTTGATTCAGAATATACCTTTTTTTATTTTTAGTATATTTTTTACACTTTAAATTTTCTCATGTATCAGGTATGAACAACTTTTTTAAAATGTGAGCGATTTTTCATGCTAATTTTGAAAAGTGTTGATGCAACATCAACCCTCTTTTTTAGAGGGATTATTTTTGACAATTTAAATTTTATAATGTATGAAGTGTGGAATGTTTTTTTAAATATTAAAGATTTTCATGTGGATTTTGAAAACCATCAATATTTTTTTTTCAATACATATTTTTGACACTTTAAATTTTCTTATGTTCTAAGTATACATAGTTGTTTTGATAAATGTTGATTATTTAACCATTTTTCAAGTGATCTTATTCCTCTTCATGTTTTTCGTCCTAAGATATTCAGTTTTTAAAGGTTTCCAAATTTTTGTTTTTTTGTTTTCCTTTTATAAATATATATATATATATATATATATATATATATATATATATATATATATATATATATTTGGTTTTTAAAGGTTTCCAAATTTTTTCTTTTCTGTTTTCCTTTGCAATATATATATATATATATATTGCAAAGGAAAACATAAAAACAGAAATTTGGAAACCTTTAAAAACCAAATATCTTAGGACGAAAAACATGAAGAGGAATAAGACCACTTGAAAAATGGTTAAATAATCAACATTTATCAAAAAAAACTATGTATACTTAGGACATAAGAAAATTTAAAGTGTCAAAAATATGCCTTGATATATATATATATATATATATATATATATATATATTCCAAATTTAAAAAAATTTAATATTTTGAGGTTATGTTTTTTTTTTTAATATATTGTTAATTAATATTTCAACACACATAAAATAATTATCACAAAAAAATAATAATTTTAAAAACTCGACAAAAAATATACATTTTGCATATAGATATAATTTAAAAAGTAAGTGTTTTCAAACATTTTCACTAAAAAAACATGTTAAATAAATAAAATTATGGAAATTTTGAATAATTTTTTTTGGAAAAATAACAAATTTTATAAATTATATATATAAAAAAACGACATTTCAAAAATAAAAATTCCAGAAAAATGATTCAGCTAACATTTTAAATATTAAAAAAAATTAAAATAAAAATAAAACATACAATTTATAAAAATAATAAAAATCGTAAACATAAAAAAAAGACAATTAAGTTATAAAAAAATAAATCATTAAAAATAAAAAAGTAATAATAAAAATACATTGAAACAAATAAATTAAAAACAAGAAAAAAAAATACAACAAAAAATTAAATAAAACAATTTAAAAACATAAACAAAACATAACTTAAACAAGTAAAACATATATATAACAAATATTATTTAAAATATAAAACATATATAATTATTAAAAAATTTAAAAAATAAAAATAATAATAAATACAAACGAATTATTACATCCCTTGAGTTGTTGGTGGCCCGAGGGGCCACCTGCCATGGGCAGGCAGAGCTGCAGTAGCTCCGCCCACCCACAGCAGATGGCCCCTCGGGCCATCAGCGGGCTCAAATCCGATTGGGCCCAAGTCGATTATGAGAATCGGATTTGAGCCCTCATTATGAGAATCGACTTTGAGCCTGCTGGTGGCCCAAGGGGCTACTTGCCGTGGGCAGGCACAGCAGTTGCAGCTCAACCCACCCATGGTAGACATCCCTTTGGGCCACCAATGGCTCAAATCCAGTTCTAAGAATTGAATCCGATTCTCATAATTGGATTTGAGCCGTTGGTGGCCACCTTCCATGGGTGGATAGATCTACGACAACTCTGGCCGCCCATGGTAGGCAGCCCCTCAGGCCACCAACAACTCAAATCCAATTCCGAGAATCAGATCTGATTCTCAGAATCATATTTGAGTCGTTGGTGGTTGCTTGCCGTGGGCGGGCGAAGCTGCCACAACTCTGCCTGCCCATGGCAGGCGGCCCCTCGGGCCACCAACAACACAAATCCGATTCTAAGAATCAGATTCGATTCTCAGAATCAGATTTCAGTCGTTGGTGGTCGCCCGCCGTGGGCACGCAAAGCTGTAGGCAGCCACCAATGGCTCAAATCTGATTCTGAGGATCAGATATGATTCTTAGAATTAGATTTGAGTCGTTGGTGGCCCGAGGGGCCGCTTGCCATGGGCGGACAGAGTTGCTTCAACTCCATTCGCCCACTGCAGGCGGCCCCTCGGGCCGCCAACGGCTCAAATCCGATTCTGAGAATCAGATTTGATCCATTGCTGGCCGCTTGCTATGGGCGGGCAGAGTTGCAGCAGCTCCGCTCGCACATGACAGGTGGCTTCTTGGGTCACCAACAACTCAAATCCGATTCTGAGAATCTGATCTGATTCTTAGAATTGGATTTGAGTTGTTGGTGGCCCGAGGGGTCACCTGCCTCGGTGGGCAAAGTTGCTGTAGCTCTGCCCGCTTACGGCAGGCAGCCCCTCGGGCCACCAACGGGCTCGAAGCTGATTCTAAGACTCGGCGTGAGCCCGTCGGTGGTGCCAGGGACTGAATTTGTATATTTTTATTATTTTTTAATTTATAATTATTAATTTTTTTAATAAATTTTAATTAGTTTTAGTTATTCTTTTTTATTTTTGTAATAGTTTTTGTTTCTTATTTTAGTTTCTTTATATCTTAAATTTTTATTTTATAAATCTTTATTTTTTAATGTTTTTATTTTTTAATTGTTTTCTTTTTATTTAGATATTTTTTATAATTTGTTTTTTTTTAATGTTTTCTATTTTTATTATTATTATTATTATTTTTAAAGTTTTTAAATTTTTATTAATTTTTTTTAAATGTGTTTTTTTTTAATGTATAGTTTATTGATTTATTTTAATTTATTTTTTGTTTTTTTAATTATTCAATAAAGGTTTTTTTTTCTTTAATTATGTTTTGTGAAAAAATATATATATATATATATATATATATATATATATATATATATATATATATATATATATATTGTGTTTTTATTTTTATAGGCTTTTTTTTTTTTACTGTTTTATATTTGATTTTTTTGTTTTGGCTTTTTATATATTTTTATTTATTTCATTTTTTTGTCGTTCTTTATTTTATGTATTTTTCTAATATATACTTTTATTTACTTTTTATTGTTATTTTTAACTTTTGTTTTGTTTTTTTCATTGTTTTAACTTTTTGTTTTCATTTCACTTTTGAAATTTTAAGGTTTGTCGAAGTCATGATATTTTATCTTTTATGTCATTATTTCAAAATGTTGAAAATCTATCCTAGGAAAAAAAGTTATATTCCAGCATCAACACTTTTTGTTTTCAGGGTGTTTTTTGCACCAAAAAAAATTGTTTTTACTGCCATGTTTAAAACATGTTGAAAATTTACCTGAGAAAATAAAGTTGGTATTCCAGCATCAACACTTTTCATTTTCGAGCTGTTTTTCTATATTTTTGGGGTTTTTTTGGCTAGAGTTCTCGTTTTCAGTTTATAGTTCTTTTTTCATAGTTTACATTGTTGTAAATGTAATGAAGGTAAGCCCACTCTTAAGAGTGTAATGAGAAAGGAGTGTTGTCACTTAATCCTGCAAGGCATATAGAAAAGAAATGAATTTCCATAAGTCAACCAAGATTGAGCATTCAATGATGCCAAACAAGATATAAGATACTAAACTATTTTTTCCAGGTAAAGGTTGACCAACCAGAAATTGTGTGCTTTATCATTTCCCGAATTAGTGTTAGATCATCAAACTGATGTATTGGACCAAATGTACTTTGTTTGAGTAAGTCATTATGCCAAGAGGTGCACCAACACTGTGAAAACCAAGTTCAGGTATGAAACTATAACTTCAAACCCTATAGATGAGGTTTCAAAGACACAACCCATTTCACTCCTTAATTAGGTTACTCACCTAAGAAAAGAAACAAATTTGTTACACTGAGTTGCAACATTAATGGAATAAGATATTACACCTTATAGAGAGCCCAAGTGCATACCACAACCAAGTGAATGGATAGGGAGATCCAACAGGCTTGAGTCCATGTGATCAAGAATTAAATTTAATTGATACATTAGTTTTGTATGGAGCATCAATGCTAGCAGAATCCCTCTAAATAAAGTTTGTTATCCCAATTGATAATGCTTACAACACATAATTCTTGTGCAAGGTTTCCACAACCTAATAGAATTTCAACTCACTATCTTCCTTCCTGCACTTAATATAAGCAATGAGATACTCAAATTGAATTGCTCAGCACATAACGATTTGCTAAAATTTTTGATGCTCAAACATGATAAGTGTTATTCCTGTTTATGCACACTGCAATTGTACTATCATGCCAACCGATATTCCACACAAATAGTGGAATATGTGGGTAGAGGGATATAATGAAACAAGTTCCCATAATAAGTTGAGACACATTGTGAAGTGGAAACTGTAGTAAATGATAATAGATTGGAAAGGAACTAACTTCCAAAATTGCATATAGATTGAACTATTGATGCTTCTCATGGTATTTTTTGTGTATTCTATGTTTTACATATGCATATAAGAAAAATTGATGATATAACGATATCTATATGTACTCCCCTATGCCTTTGCATCCTAGGGTTGGAAATGGTGTCTATTGTTAGTCACTCAATAGTTGTGATCCATCCTATTTCACATTTGGTGGGTCAAACCAAGACTATGATTGTATAATATAGGCTTTATATATATATATATATATATATATATATATAGCAGGAATGGTTGTGAGGAAGGAAGTCCCTACCTGCATATCCTAAGAGTTTGAAGAAGCGAGCCTTTACCGAGGTTTTGTTGACGAGCGGGCCTTTAGCGGGGCTTCGTTGACAAGTAGGACTTGTTTATGTCATGATGACTCATATGTCATAATTTGGGTATATATCTAGTTCATAACCTCTGACCAAACTAACTCAGATAAAGTTTCCTCTTACCAAGAAAGAGAATTACTTCTCCTGCTAAATATCAAATACATTTATTTAGTGTAATCTGAGTTGGTAACTATTTATGTAGATAACGTTAGTGCAAGGTAATTTTTTGTAAAATCGAGGATTAAAAGAAGGAAATGGATGTTATTGAATGTTGCAAGAAAATGAGTGGAAACTTGAGAGAAATTTTTCCACCTTTAGGATTAGTTTTGTAATGTGATAAACATCCAAAACCTTTGTGTTTATGAATTTAATTATGTTTCAGATGCGAGAATAATGTCAGAATAATTCCCAGAGAATTTTGCAAGCTACGATCATTGATGGCCTTAGAGTTACATTGGTGCAAAAAACTGAAGTCACTGCCCTTTTTTTTTCTTTTTCTTTTTCAGATAGGAAAAAAACGTTGTTCATTTGTATTATAAAATAAACAATACATTGAATCAAGTATGCTTCACATGGCATCCGTCCATATTTTCAAAAGAAGAGTTCTCGATGTGACGATATTTTAGCCATGTTCATAGACCATGACTGTAGCATAACATTGCATCCAAATGAAACCAAAACTAAATGAAAGATAAGAGAATCATCCATCTGGACTAGTCAGCAAAACAGGTCTAAAAAGAGTGAAGCCAGTGCATCAAAACAAGACCAACCTGTTTCTCAAAATAATACATCCAGAATATTGAACAACATTATAGACCTCGAATGTCAAAAAGAGATGAAAGGCCATGAAAGATTATGATATATAGCAGGCTTGCTTGATGTAGGCAACCTCGCTTGATGGGAAGGAGCATATAATCCTGGTTAACAAAGGGAGAAGAGGCTTACTGATCTAAGAGACCGGATCGCTTGATTCGCAAAAATTACAATGAAGAAGATCAAACCGTAGCAACAAACCGAAATAGTACATGAAAAAAGGAAATGGAAGGAGTCAAGGGATCGGAGCAACATATTATTCTATAGTTGGGAGCCACTGTAATGAAGGATTTGGATATTTCCAAAAGGAGCAGTCAAGCCCCTCTTTGATAATTGATGTGCACGAGTGTTGTTTTCTCTATATACATGATGCATTGGCAGATCATTGAGCTTAGAGAGAAGGAATTTAATTCGAAGAATCCACCCTTGCATACCTTTAGCTTGATAGTGAGACCTTCCAAAAATCCCATCTAGAACAGTCTTTGCATCCCCATAGATGTTCACCGATTGCAACTTCAAATTGTAGGCCATCCAAAGGGAACTCCAAAGTGCCAATATTTCCACCTTGTTATTTGTTCCCCTACCACCATTCCAGAAGATCAGTAATCTTTCTATATTATCAAACTTTACCCAGGAACCACACCCACACATGCCCCCCTGTTGAGCCCCATCAAAGAAAACCGTCGAGAGAGATATTGGAAAGGCGTGGATGCGATGAGATAAACACTTCGTAACAAAACATGGGAAGGGTTGTGTAGAAATCAAAGCCATAATCACCCCATGGATATGAGAAATATTTACAGTGCATCCATAAAAAATGAAATGATTTCGTCCTAACCATACCTCCCAAAAGAGATAGAAGGGAAGAGCTTTGAATTTACTTGTATTTGATCCCAATAAAGCCAAAGTGTTAATGAGACTATCCGGCCGCCACTTTGGATCAATAAGAAAATGTGAAAAGAGGGACCATATCCTGTGTATAACTGGAAAATACATAAATAAGTGGTTAACCGATTCTCGATGGGCTTGACAAAAGATACACCATCCAGGACTATGCATTCCCCTTTTTTTCAGATTGTCCCAAGTTAGTATACGATCCTTCTATACTAACCATCCGAAAAGTAAGATTTTGTAGGGAATTTTCCAAAACCAATAGACTTGGAAAGGGGAAGGAACCAGGGAAAATTTTAGGGGCTAATATTCGCAAGTGGGCTAATTTTCCATGCTTTTTCCAAAAATCAAATTCACCAATTTCCATTTTTTCTAAAAATTATTCGCCCAAAATTTATGGTAAAAATTGTTTTACCTTAAAAATCGCCAATATATGTTATATAATAATATAAAATAATTATAAATTTAAATGTTTCTACAAAAATACCATGACACATTTTACAATTTTCATATTAGGGACTAGTAGGATTCGCCAAGGTTTCTAAACTTTAAAATAAACTTCTATCCTTCAAATTTTCCCTGGAAGGAACCCTTTCATCTATCTGATTATAAATGATATGATTGTAGATATCCTTCACTACTAAACCATCCCCTTTCATTATCCCATCCCAAACAATCTGATCCCCTTCCTAATGTAAGCATAAACCCCCTGCTTGTAGGCGGGCCACATAACGCTGCCATGATCCAACATCCTTCTCATGTAACTCCAGTTGTGTCGTATTTTTCCATATTTTGCATCCTTGTTGCCATATAGTTATCGCTTGAGAGAGATAAAATATGCCCCTTTGTGTCAGTCTATGGAAAAGCATGTTTTCCATCTTTTGCTCATCACAAAGACCCATAATTCTGTCACAACCTAGAACTATTTGATGTCTGTTGACAAAAATCCAGGTTAGTCACTCAGCAAGAAGCCCCATTACTTTCTGGAAACTTTTCCAGATATAAGACCCTCTTTTTGGAACACAAAGGATTTAATATATATCTGCATTAGAGGATCACTATCTAATTATTTGATTCGAATGAGAGCTGAAAAGATGCCCCGCCCATTGAGCACTCTCCGTAAGGATTTTATTAGAAGAGCATTCGAAAAGGAGCGCACATTCAATAGAACCCAACCCCCATATTCCTTAGGAACAGAGATACTGTCGAGCTTACACAGATGGTACGTTTTTTCCTTTGAGGTCTGTGTCCATAAAAAATGAGAAATTGCTACTTTGATTAAGTAAATGGTGCCAACTGGAAGGTAGAATAGATGTGCCTAATACACCAATAATTGCTATAAAACTGCTTGAATGAGAATATATCTCCCTCTTAATTTCAACCAACGATGAGACCATTTGTGAACTCTTCTATTAAACTTATCGATAAGCCAGGTCCAGTCCGATGTTTTGTAGCCACACGTCTTCAGCCTAAACCCCAAAAAAGAGATACCCTCTGATATATGCTTAATATGAACCCAAAACAAACCTGCAATGAATTTGATCTCATTTATATTCCCATATGCGTGGATAAGGAAATATTTACCTTTGTTTATGTGGAAACCAGAGGCTGCTCTATATTGAAGTAGAATGTAATTGAGATAGAACCAATGATTCCTTGGGAGCCTGCCAAAGGCAAGTAAGTCATATACAAAAAAAGAGTGAGAAATGCATACTAAGGGAGAAAAGGAAATTCCCTTAAAGAAGCCCTCATGGTTTTCCATCTTGAGCAGATTGCTAAAACCATCCATGACAATAATGAAAATTAAGGGGGAAAGAGCACATCCCTAGCAGAGTCCCTGGCCAGCCACAAAGAACTCCGAGGGAAATATATTAATAATAATTTCATATCTGACAAAAGAGATACAGGCCATAACCCATCTAATGTTAGGAAAAGAGATTCGAATCCTTAAAATAATCAATCTAATAAAAGACCAGTCCACACAATCATAGGCTTTTTATAGGTCCACTTTCATAATGAGAGCCTCCATTTTCTTGCAATGTACTGAGTGAAGTACTTCTTGTGTAGAAGTGACAACGTCATGGATGGAATGCCCCTATAGTAAACCATATTGTTCACCAGATATGCTCATGGATAACACCCCTTTGATTCTCTGAGAAATAATTTTAGAGGAAATTTTGTAAATGACGTTGCATAACACAATAGGCCTGAGATCTGTAAAAGATTGGGGACTAGATGATTTAGGAATAAGTGCTAGAAATGTAGAGTTCATGTCCCCAAGAATGAACCCCGATTGCCTGAAATGTTCAACAACATATTATAGTTCATCCCCCATCAGCTCGAAAAAGTAGATAAATAACTCAGCCAAACTTCTGTTCGTCCTAGGACATTTGTCATGTGCAAATGATTTTAGGACCATATGAATCTCATCTTTAGAGATGACCCTCCCCAATTCCTCATTTGCAGTGTTTTCAAACATACAGTCCATATGGTCCAACACCCACTTCTAGCTCATGTAGTCTATCCTTGCCTCTGCCTTGTAGAAATATGAGAAATAATTAAACAACTCCGTTCGTATATCCTTGGTAGAGTATACCTTGTTACCCCTAGCCGATTCAATGTGCCAGATAGAGTTCCTGTTTTTCCGCCCATTTACCATCTAATGGAAGTATTTTGTATTTAAATCACCTTCCTTTAACCACTGTACACAACTCTTTAGTTTCCAAGTCAGCGCTTGGATTTTTATAATTTCCATCTTTATTTTCTCCAGAACCTCCAGAAGATCATATGTTTGCTGGTTTGGTGGAGAATATTTCATATCTTCATATAATTGTGCCACCCTTCCAGAAATGACTCTCAGATCTGCGCACATCTCTTCCTTTTTCTTACGTTCCCATTGTTTTGTATGGAGTTTCAACCTGCATAAATTTCTTGACAATATCCTCCACACATCTCTCTAAGGAGTGCAATCATCCTTATGCCATAATTCATATACCAGTTGTTCGTATTGTGGGTCCTTTAACCATATTCGATTAAAATTACAAGGCATACTATGTCTGACCTGCTCCATGTGTCATGTAAGAGTGATGGCCGTATGATTAGATAGGGATGTTGCAACAACTTGTGATCGATTATTTCCAAATAGTTCAGTCACACTTTCATGTACCATTACCCTGTCTAATATTTTCCCAATGAAATCAAAACCGGAATGACGATTATTTCATGTCGGAACAAGGGGAGCCGAAAGAATATCCACAAGGTGATGATCATAAAAAATCCGGGCAATGTGATCAACCAAGGGATCCTGTCAGGATTTCTGCCCCCAAATTCCATCCACTGACAGAGTGGAATTAAGATCTCCAATAACTATAAGGTTACTGATGCAGAGAATGGAAAATGAATTAAAGCAGTCCAAAAAGGAAGACCGATTATGACAGGGTGCATATAGATTAATCAAGTGGATTGTATCAGAATATCCCTGGAACCTCCCAAAGAGAATAATTCCTCCAAAGAAGCTATATGCTTAGAAACTGGCTAGCTTAGGGTTCCATAATGCTAACATACCCCCAACTCTACCATTCGATTCAATACCAACCGCATGCCAACCCTGTTGGATATGAAGAAGTGTGATAAGGGCTATGGATCATGGGCACATGGTCTCTTGAAAAACTACAATGCAAGGTTGTATTTCTGCAAATATGTCTCTGAGATGAAGATGTTTTGAGGGATTTCCTATCCCCCTGATATTTAGAGAGAGAATAATATTCATTTAGGAACCTGAGTGGATTTTCTTTCTCTAAGTGCCCAGATATCATCAACAGAGGAGATGGGAATATCCCTGAAGTTGTGCATGCCTTCCCTAAAATGTCTAGATCTAGATTTGGATTTTTTCCTCATAGTGATGTTGGATGCCGAGACAGGTGAAATGGATAAGGGAGGATCAGGAGGTGGCTTGTCAAAAATAGTTAAGGAAGCTATATCAAGGGACATATTACCTAACAAAAAGTCAATATCACTTCCAACCATGTTCCTCAGAGAATTTGAGGGAACACCCTCCTCCAAATCAATAGGGGGAGAGGGTGAAGCCCATTCGAGGGGTGGCATAGAGGGGGATACTATCATCTGTCTTGACAATTTCAAATCAGGTGGTGCTTATTTAGTGTCATCAGAAGTGCAAGTAAAAACCTCATTAGGAATAGTAGGGTAGATAGGATTAGTAGGAAGAGGTAAAGAGAACGATTCATGGAAAGGGGGATCAATTCGATCTCCGAAAATTATTTATTTATAAGGAGAGGATGGTCGTTAAGATCAGGATGCAGAAGAGCAAGAAATCTAATTATTAGATGAGGGAGATGACAACTTACCTGAGTAATGTCAATCATAAGAGCTGTGAGACTGATTCCTTTGTTGCAGAACCGTTGTTTTGATTTGATGCGCCCCACTTGTCAATGCCTTGAGGGACATATGCTCATGAGATGACTAGTGTGATTACAAAGTAGGCACCTGAAAGGGAGCCCCCCGGAAATATATCCTTTTTCTATGTCGTCGTTGACACCAGAGCAAATCCACATTACCCAACAGGCCACCTACGAAACCGATTTCAACCAGGTCTTAGGCAATTCATTTGTCGTTTTCTCCCAGAATTTTTGGATCAACATGTCTCGTGCGCTCGATAGAATTTCCTATCACCGTCAAAGCCTTCAGAGTCCAGAATTGAGTGGGAGCCCAGGTAACTTTACCCAGACTAAATAGACATCGTCGTGGTCTATAATAGGTTAAAGTGAGCTCATAACATCCCACAAAATCAGTTTTAATAGAAGCAAAGCTCAAATAGCTTAATTTATATATATATATAGAATATATGATTTCGAAGGAGCATCAAACCATTTTTCAAAATATTTATACATTTTCATATGATGGACAATTTTTTACGACTTTAATTTTGTTTATTTTAAAATTCGGTTACTACTAACATTTGTTATTGCAAGTTTGACGCGATTATCACAAAATTTTAGTATTATAAAAATAAATTTAGAAAATCTAGGTAAAATACCTCCTCACTTTCATGATGACACAAAGGCCTTTCATGTGAAAGCACACTCATTGGTTTAGTGGAAGTTAGTATTACATTCTTTAGTTGCAAAATGACATTTTAAGTTTTATGCATATTTTTAATCAACTCCAGTTAATAAATACTTTTATATGAAATGGATTTTCAAATATATTTTCGTAAACTTCGCTTATACCATTTTGTTTGTTAAATATAATATGCAAATATGTTATAGTTATTCATTAGGTGATATATATATATATATATATATATATATATATATATATATATATATATATATATATCTTAAAAAATAATACGCCTAGATAGATATAGCCCAAATAGATATAAATTATCGATAGTGGGAGCCATTTCAGCTTTAGGTGAATCTAGACCGATAACCCCTAAGTTCAACATAGTTATTTTACTGTGGGGTCAACTGTCTCTACACAAAGAATATTACCCTTGCATGTAGTAGACTTGGTTGTTGGAAAATCTATAGGTAAAGCTCTAAAAAATCCCATGCCCTCTACATCTATAGCCCATGTTGTTACTACCCCTTGAGAGTCTCAATTATAATAATGATTCTTATTTCGAAGCTTCTCGATGAGAGGGGGAAATTAGTGCAAACTCAGGTTTTGATTTCACCGTGAGAGGAATACTACAACAATGACTTTTTTTTTTTCTCTTTTTCAGGTCTCTGATCTCCGTTGTTGCTTGCTTTGTGTATTATATTTCTTCATGAATAAAAACTACTCTATTGTTGGAATTCAACCTAAGTTAGAGCTAGCCCGAAAGGGTAATTTATTTCACTATGTTCTCACTAATTTCATATGATGCTTTGTTGTAAATAGAGGTTATACAGTATAACTTGCCATTTAGTCTTATTTTATTTACTTTGGATGTTTGTTTCCTTCTTTTCAAGAATCTGAACTATATACATTTAATACATGTAGACTCTGGCTTCCAATCCATTGCAGGATCAAATTGTCAAATAAATGTTTGTTCATTATCAGATCCAAAAAATATAGAGCGTGCTCCATGTCATACTGATGCAAAGAATTGGGCACCAGACTAAATTTTCCCTTGAACTCAAAAATCTCCATGGATTGGAGATGCATGTGTTATTTGAAATTCAAATATGCAAGGAAAGTATTGTCTCCTTGAAAAGTAGTTTATCATTTTTTACAAAAATATAGAAAGGCAACCTATAGTGGGTTAGAAATAGAAAATAGTGTCATGATTGTAAGAAATTTTGAAAATACACAACTTCCTTATTGTTAAAGAAGAAATGTAGAATGTTGATTATCTTCTCTAGACATTAGGTTGGATACAATACATCAATATGCACATGATTAAGAAAACATGAGCTTGTATCCATTGCACGATAAATGAAATAGGGGTTACAAATATATATGAGAATAGTAGTTTCTTAAAGAAGTGAGCTCCAAAAGTGGATCAACTCCAAAATATTTTCTTTTTCAACAATTTCTGATGACTTTGTGTAACTTCTTGTTAAATTTAGATAACCATGGTGTTTTATGCATGATGAGCTTTTACTTCAATATTTCTTAGGCCCACTACAAAATGGAAATCACATAAAATTGAAAGTAAAATGTTGATAGAACAAAATAATAGATCAATAGAAGACAATCCAAATATAGATCAGATTTACAATTCCTTTTGTCCAGCAAAGATATGAGATATTGTGGCATTACGGCGGTCAGCAGGATGCTTCAACTAGCAAAGTATTTCTCGGTCAACCATCACTTTCATGTGTCACACCCACAACCCTCAAAGAAATCTCATCACAAGTCAACACAAGTCAAACCAGGGACAATGCAGAAAAATCAGCGCAGGCAACTTCAAAAAAGTCAACGCAACAAACTAGGGCTTAAGTCAAACAACCCGAAATTCCTCGATTTTAGTGCCCAACTGTACGACCTCCTAAAATAAGAATTTCTGCAAAATATTGAGGTCCAACGACCAAGGGTTGACCATGGTCAACACTCATCAACGTTGCAGCAGAAAAGTGCTAAACAAATCAATGCTGAAAATAGAAAGCCCTAAACAGATCAGTGCAGAAAACAGCAGCTTCGCTCCAGACGCATTCAGAGGGAAAAAGGCCTTCAAAGTCTATTTAAACAATCAGATCACAATGAGAGAATGTGTGATGATATGATGAGAAAATGACCTCCAAGTCTCTCTAATTTATATTCATCAATGAGGGTGTGTGACACATCTCTTAGGCATGTGGGATAAATTTTGCTGACCTTGCACATGTGGAGAATAAATTCAAAATCAATGTTCTGCTCATTTGATCAAGTGGATCTTTAGATCAATCTTACACCTCTCCAAACGATGAATCCAAAAAAAATATGACCATCCTCATATGAGTAGTGGGACATAGAGTTTGGACCTAGTTTCCCAAAATTAACACTCCCTCTCAACTAGGGAGAACTCTATTTGTCCACAAGCGCCATCCATCATGTACCAAAGCAAACATCGTGCGTCATCCTGTCGTAACTTGCTTTTCTGGCTCTTTATTTCAGAACAAAAGGTGAGTCAAAAAGACATCACACACAACTGACCCGAAGTCAGCTTAGAGGTAAAAAACTCTCTCGGACTCAAAAGTGTCTCATATTAACCCGAAGTCATTTTAGAGGATAAAACCTCATCATACTTGATCCCAGATCAAGGTGTTGGACACATGCCATCCTAGGCATAGAGAGTACGACAATATCTGATGCATCCATCGGTCTTGTGATGGTATCTATCCACATTTCCCACCTCATTGGCCAAATGAGAGGTACTTCTCATGAGTCTGAAACTCCATGGGTAGGATGCATGCGGGGCATAGATCAGAGAGAGGTGAATCAACTCAATATCATAACTTTGGGGCAGAATCACCACAAGGTTCGGCAAGCCTAGCCCCGTGAGTGCTTATAGCTCCAAGAAGTTATCCCCAAGCACCCTGGAGCTCCCAGAGCTCATAGTCCAACTCAAGCAGGACCCTCAGAATAGGGTCTTTCCACTATTCCAAGCTTCTTACGAAAGGTTAGGAACTTGACCTTCCCCACGGGCTTCATGAGAATATGCGGGACTTGCTCATCAGTTCCTATATGATAGAGCCTTATGATGCCTCTTTGTACCATATCACGGATAAAGTAGTACCTGATATCAATATACTTGGAACACAAGATTCTCAGAAATACGAATCCCACTCTAGTTATCACAAAGGATAGTGGTGGTATCTAGCACATGCCTGAACAACTCACGGAAGATATTTCACAATAAAATAGCTTCACAATAGGCCATACTCGCTACAATGTATTTGGCCTCCACAGTGCTCAAAGCCACTGACTTTTGCTTCCTCCTCATCCAAGATATCGAAGCAGAACCCAAGGTGAAGCAACATCCATATGTGCTCTTGTGATCCACCACACTACCAGCCCAATTAGCATTAGTATATCCATGGAGTCTCAAACTCCCGACATCGTATCTTAGCCCATGGTTGATTGTGCCCCGAATAATCTCAACAGATTCTTGGCACCAATCCAATGAATGTGATGATGTTCAACCATGTGTTGACTCAAAGTGTTCACTGCAAAACATATGTCCGGACTGGAGTTCACTAAGAACATCAGGGCCCCTACGAGTGGTCGATACTTGGTAGGATTTGCTAGCATGAGCCCAACAGCGTTTCCACTCAACTTCTTAAAGTTGAGTTCCATCGGTGTTGACACAGACTTACAGTCCACCATACCAAATCTCTCCAGCAGCTTCACGACATATTTTCCTTGAGAAAGGAAAAAATCGCCTGGCCTCTGCCAGACCTCCAAGCCTAGGAAGTAATACATCAGTCCTCGGTCTTTCATCTTAAACTCGGAAGCTAGCTCCATCCATGGAAAATTTTAGGGGCTAATATTTGTAGGTGGGCTAATTTTTCATGCTTTTTCCAAGATTCACCAATTTCCATTTTTTTGAAAGTTGATTCACCCAAATTTTATAGTATAAAATTATTTTACCGTAAAAATCACAAAAAAATTATATATAATAATATAAAATAATTAGAAACCTAAATATTTTTACCAAAATATCATAAAAAAATTTACAATTTACATATTGGGGACTTGTAATATTTGCCAACGTTTCTAAACTTTAAGATAAACTTTCATCCTTAAAAATTTCCCTGGCTCCCTCTTACATTGATGAATGAGAGGGTCAACACCTATTAGGAAGAGATCATCCACAGAGAACCAGAATGAGAGGCCTTTCTCTATCAACCTTAAAATAAAGGTTCAGATCAACATTAATTTGAGTGAAGCCCGGCTTCATCAAGTAGCTATCTATCGTCTCATACCAAGCCCTGGGGTATTGCTTCAACCCATAGAGGGCTTTCTTCAACCTGCATGCATGGGTGTCTCTATCTCGGACTTAAAACCCTAGAGGTTTCTCCACATACACCTCTTCCTTTACAGATCCATGCAGAAAATCGGTCCTCACATCCATCTGATGTAGACTCCATCCTTGCGTAGCAGTAAGGGAAATAATAGATCAGATGGTGGTATAGCGGGCCACAGGTGCAAATATATCATCATAATATATGCCTTCTTTTTGAGAGAAGCCTCGGGAAATGAATCTTTCCTTGTACTTTTCAACACTTCCATTAGATCCATGCTTGATCTTATAGAGCCATTTCGAGGTGACAACATATTTGTCCTCTGGTCTTGGGACCACTTCCCAGACATCATTCTTCATAGTGGACTCATATTCTTCGTGCATAGCATCCTTCCAAACTTGATTCTTTAAGGCTTCTTCAAATTTTCCAGGCTTAGATTATACTATCGTACTCGTGGCTGCTAGATACCCTTGGTATCTCTTCGGCTTCTTAGATTCACGGATGTCCCCCTAGGGAAATATGTCTCTCGGCATCTTCAAGAGTATCCCTAAACCATGAGGGTCTTCTCTTATTTAAAGGAGGTGGATTAATGGGATCCATAGGTCCTTCAACATCGGGCATCAGGTCATCCTTCTGATCTTCCAACTTCCCTTCTTCTTCATCTTCTTTGTCTTCCTTGGAGCTAGGAATATTTCTTACTTTCTTGAGGGCAGCATGAAAATAAACAGGACAACCAAAAACTCTAAAATGAGAAACATCAGGTTTATTACCAGCGAAGCCTTCTTCAGGAGTGTTGGAGTCCAAAGCAGAATGCGGGCATCCATTTTGAACATACACAACAGTGTTCACAGCTTCTCCCCATAAAAAATTCGGAAGACCTTGGTCACATAGCATGGCATGGGCAGTTTCCACAATGGTCCTATTCTTTCTTTCAACAACACCTTTTTTCTCAGGAGTGTACGCAGTTGTGGTCTCCCTCTTAATGTAGCCAACTTCTCTACAAAAGTCATT